>CM033476.1:140159042-140759042 GCA_019447015.1 Hymenochirus boettgeri | reverse complement strand
CCCTGAATGTGTCCCGACACTTTTTTTACCAAAAAGAGGGGAGAATACTCCTGAAAGCCTTTGATCTTTTGGAACAGGTTCTATTAGTCTTTTAATTAGGTCTGAAAGGACCCTCACGAAAACCTTTGAGAGGGACAGGGTCCTTGGAATTCGTGTGTATAAACCCTGCCCGGGAAGACTCCTGAACTCCAGGTGATAACCCAACTGGACTATCTCCATACCCATCTGTCTGAATTCTTTGAACCCAACAGGCATATAAGAAACCTTCCCTCCTACTAAGTCCTGTTGGACTCGCGTCCTTTTATAAAGCCTTCTTAATTGGAACTTAACTTTTTCTGACAAAGGAATCACGAAAGGGCAAAGGATGATTCATACCCCATGGTCTGAAAGCTAAATTTCTACCAGGACATATTTGCTCGCCTCTTTGAAAGTCAAGTACATTTGGGAGAACGTTTTGCTTTGGGAAGAAGTTAGAGGGTACGTTTTGCCTCAAACGTTTTCAAAACAAAAGACCCCCTTGGAAAAGGAAATTTAAGGGGCTCATTTAGAAGGTGTTGGCCTTCCATTGTTTTAAGCCATAACCTCTGCGAGCCAGGTAAATAATCATGAATCTTACAGAGAGCTTGAGGTTAAGGGCTGCTTCAGTACAATTCAGAGGCTAAAGATATCCTTCAAGACATTGATAATTTCATCTCTAGGAGCATTCCTCACACTGCCCTTCCACTTCTTTCAACCAATAGTCACAAGCTTTTCATCAATGATATCTAAAGGCTATCTAACTCAGTTATCAGAGTCAGATATCATTCATCAGGTATCAGTGTCAGGTATCATTCATCAGGTGTCAGAATCAGGTATAATTTATCAGGTATCATTCATCAATGATATCTAAAGGCTATCTAACTCAGTTATCAGAGTCAGGTGTCATTCATCAGGGATCAGAGTCAGGCATCATTCATCGGGTATCAGAGTCAGGTATCATTCATCAGGTATCAGAATCAGGTATCAGAGTCAGGTATCAGAGTCAGGTGTCAAAATCAGGTATAATTTATCAGGTATCATTCATCAATGATATCTAAAGGCTATCTAACTCCATCAGCAAACACAGAGATCTTATCGTTACACATGGTAAATAAAAAGTTCTTGTCGTTACAAATGCTACTAATTTTGCCCCAGCCAATCAATGTTATGTACCATTTGAAAGCTGAACTCTGATTGGTTGGGGCAAAATCAGCACCTTTTTTAACAAAAGAACTTTTAATACATAGGTCTGATAATTTTGCAGCTCATTTAGATTGATTCAGGTTCCAATGAACCTGCCACAGCTGACGGTCACCCACATCTGTGTGCATGTGTAACTCTCACATTCCAGCAGAGGCTGAACTATAAAATGTCAGCCCTGACACAAGTAGATAATCATCCAAAAACTAATATAATAAAAACACATGACTTAATTAATAATATATAATAATAATAATAATAATAATTAAATGTAGTCCTTCTATTTATTGGTTTTACTAACCCTTTAAATTTATGATTGCATGTTAGATTAACTAAATAAAACAAAAGGAAACTAATAACTAATACTAAAGCTTCCTATCTAATGATATATAACATTTTATCAGTTACCTAAAATAACTATGCAATTTATTCATCTTCTATCATCCTTTGTCACGAGTAATACTTTACCTTCTGACATTTCTGCCATTTATTCTGTTGGAAGAACTGCCATACCCATTCTTTTTTTTGTAATCGACTTGCGATCACAAAACTTTGCAGGAACATATGAAGGTAAAAACAAACTTAGAAAATAGGTAGATTAAAAGAATCTTAAATTCATTAACGATCTACTAATGTATAGCTAGCATTAGACATTAATGGGTCTGCACAAGTGCAGAGAATAATTTATATTACTTTAGATTTCATCCCCAACATTTCTGGGAGAAAATAAGACATGGGTGGGAATCAATAATACATTGTTCTGCATAAATATGGTAGGGTTTTTACTGTTCTGCACCACAAATTTCTAAACTGTAATGAAAATAAAAAAATCCTCATCCTCAATAAATATTATATAAACCCATCTAGACAGGTTAATATTATTTTGCTGGTGCATGATGACTTGGATGTGAAATAGACATTGTCTGATGCAGCGTTCATTGTCTAGGCAACCATGCCCCAGGCCAAACAGACGTTCTATTTAAATTCTATTTCATGCAAATTTATAATGACAGGCATACAAGTGATGTTTTGCAGGTAATTATGAATGCAGGCTATTACATAAGATGTTAGCTCTAATATGAATCCTACGAGGGAGCATGTCCACGTTTAATCATTTTGGTGCTAATACATTCAATTAATATCAGAACTGTAAAAACATAAAAAGACTACACAGAAATGTGTAAGTCTCACCTCTAATGTGGATACCCGTTGTATAAATATATAATATTATATGTATATACTGTAATTATCTTTCTAAACTAACATAGAAAAAGATAATCAATGCACATTCCTAGGCCCCATACAATATCATATTATCTGCACACTGGCATACTTATAAACAAAGAGGTTTTAGTATACATTACCCCTTTGTTTATAAAGATACCAGTGTGCAGATAATATAATATTGTATGGGGCCTAGGAATGTGCATTGATTACTTTTCTATGTTTGTATAAATGTTTGATCAGATCAGTAGCACTTCCATTAAATGTAGTTGTAAATTGCCTAATTGGAGTGCTTCCACAATCCTTGATTGTATATCTTTCTAAACTGACATATTTAAGAGGGTATGTGTGTTTCCTGATGTCCAAACATAAAAACATATGAAAACAACGTGATACAACATTTCGGGGTGCATTTGGTATGCTGGCATGGGTTTCCTCCAAATGATTTTAGATATTTGTGTATAACCGAATTTGAATGAAATATGCACTTGATTTGCACTGATGACACTTTATGTTTTAACTAATCGTGGTTGGGACTACCCATTGGGGGTCGCCCTAAGTATTGGTTAGACTATTTATGTGTGTAGCACTGTTGTTAAAACATCACTAGAGGAAGGGGGCACATTTATACCCCCCAGAAACATTGTGATATGGTGTGTGGTCACTAATCAATAAAGTATTCTTTGGAGTGCGACCCCGACTATGTTTTCTTCTGATATATCTATCCACCAAGGGTTGGATAATGTGAGGAATAAGCACCCACACTTAGTACGAGTGCAGAGGACTAATTTTGGGGAGCCAAAATGATTGTCCTGTGTATTGCCACAGAGCCAACCAATCCCCATACCACACATTGATGGCGCCAAATGTTTGACACACACATACAATCATAATCATATGTGTATGCCATCTTAACTAAGTAGAATATGATTAATTGTAATTTAAAAGAGAATTATACTCATGTAGCAACAATGACTGCTTTCTGCCTTTTCCCATCTTGATTAAACATGTGATTTTCAATGCCAGAGATGGGAGAATCGTCAGTGACAAAGACTGTGGTAGGAGACAGAAAGAAAGAGGCCGGTTACTACATGAGCATAATTCTCCTTTAATATATGTTTCATTACCCTGATATTGACAGGAGTAGGGTAACTGACAACACTTCAAGTTACTAAATTTGCTATATGAGCATTTTCTGTCACGGATTGTAGAAGTTCTCACTATAAAAGTTGTTTTTCGTTAGAGATTCACAGAGAGTATCATGGTGTAGGTGGCACAAGGATTGTTAACCCCTAAATGCATCACCTTACGTTTAGCATCATCGCATCTGCCACTCGCCGCATTTTGATTAGCTGGGTCTGCTTGTAGCAATTGCACATCAGTTGTGAGCATGGATGTAGCTCCATGATTTTGCTAAAGCTTTTGATACTGTGCCATATAGGCGATTATGATAAACTGAGGACTGTTGGCCTAAAAAAAAACCATTTGTACATCGATAGAGAATTGGTTGTTGGATCACAAACAGCTAACATGTGTGGGCTAAAGTTCTAAGAGAGTGCCTCAGGGTTGTACTGGGGCCACTTCTTTTTAATCTGTTTATAAATGACTTAGAAGTGGGTTTTGAGAGACAAGTCTCGTTTGCTGATGACAATAAACTATTCAGAGCTTTGGAAACTTTAAATGATGTACAAATGCTGCAAGCATAGTATTGACATAGTAATTGGGGTTATGGTTGATGCAGTGCCGTTTTTTCTTTTGTTGTATCCGTTAAATAAAGACATGCCTCCATCAAGTCCAACCTTTTCATCCTCCTTTTTAACCCTACCTAACAGTGATCCAGAGGAAGGCAAAAAAAACCAGCTAAAAAGGGGAGAAAATTCCTTCCTGACCAAATGAGTATCGGAAAGTAGCCCTGGATCAACCAGAACTGCAGTTTAGTATAATACCAGTAATTCTCAATATATATAGTATCCCGTACCAACCAGAACTACAGTATATCTATTAATACCGTAATTCTCAATATTATTTGTTTTAGAAAATAATAAGCCCACTTTAAAGCTATTTAATAAACTTGCTATACCACATCTGCTGAAGACAGTTCCACAGTTTAACCGTTCTCATTGTAAATAAACCTTTCCTAACCTGAAGATGAAACTTAGTTTCTTCCAATCTTTAAGGATGTCCACGTGTCCTCTGATATGACCAATTAGAAACAATGCACCAGAGAGGTTATTGTATGGCCCATTAATATATTGTATATATAATGAGCATTTCCCCATGCAAACGTCGTCCTCTCTAATCTAAACAGTCCTAACTGTCTAATCTGCCTGCATAGTCTATCCTCTCCATTCTTTTATTATTTTAGTTGCCCTTCTATGAACTGGTTCCATTTCCAAGATGTCCCTTTTGTATATGGGATCCAAAACTGCACCGCATGTGCTAAATGAGGTCTTGCCAGTGCTTGTAAAGAGGGGGTATAATGTTTTTTTTTCTATTCCCTCTTATACAAGACAATATCTTGCTGGCTCTAACCGTTGCCGCAAGTCGTATTCTACCAGAACCCCCAAATATTTTTCCAGTCGAGATTCACTTAAAGGGCATGTCCACCCTTTAAATAAACTAAAAATTTGTAAATACCTTTTATATGTTATAGGTTTTGCTGGCCCAGCCCCAACCACATTAATATTATGTGCAGAAACTCCCCCGATCTTACTTACCTCCTCTTTTCTCCGCTGCACTGCCCCGCCCTCTGCTTGCATGGAACTGCAAGCAGGAGGGGACCGGCAGCCGCATCCGTGATTGGCTGAGAGGCAGGATAGAGGAGGATAGAGGGAAGGTAAGTAAAAATCTGGGGACTTTCTGCAAATAAATTAATGCAGTTGGGGCTGGGGAGCAATACCTATAACATATTAAAAGGGATTTCCACTAGGGGGAGGGGAGACCAAAACGGGAGGGAGAGGGAGGGGGGGAGGGGGTGCTCAGAGCATGCCACAAACCTCTCAGAGGAAGCATCAGAGGTGGAAACAATTTTCCCCTCTGCTAGGCTCCGGTGGCCAGTTTTCAGGATAAGGAGGTGCATTGGATCTGGGATGTAAGGTAAGGATTTTTCTACACTACAGAGTGGGGCGATTAGTGGGTTAAATTATAATTTTTGGGGTGGACATGCCCTTTAACACAGAGTTATTTATGGTGTAGGGGCACCAAGGATTGTTAAACCCTAGATTTTATCACCTTACAATTTATCAACATTGAATCTCATCTGCCATACTGCTGCCCATTTTGATTATGTAGGTCAGCTTGCAGCAATTGCACATCATTTGAAGTTTTCAAAGCTCTGCATGTTTAGTGTCATCAGCAAAAAACAGACACCTTTCTCTCAATGCCAGAGATGGATTTAGATCATTTAGGGTCCCCCTTTTTGCTACATATATTGTTATAACTATAAATTGTTACTGCTTCTGAAGCTGGGCCCCCAAAAGTTTCCTGGGCCCTAGGCAGGTGCCGAGGGTTGCCTTGTGGATAATCCTGCTCTGCTCAATGCCCCCTTCTAAGTCATTATAGACAGTATGGAACCCTGAGGCAATCCACTTTAGCCCACATAGATGTAGCATTGTAGCCATTGACCACCACTCTCTTTTGCTATCCAATAACAATATATCTACCATGTACAAATGTTTTTTTTCAAGGCCAACTGTCCTCAGTTTATATTTTAGTCGCCTATGTGGCACAGTATCAAAAGCTTTAGCAAAATCCAAGTATACCACATCTACTGCATGCCAGAATCACATTCTTACTCTACTCTACTAAGCTCTCTTAAAATCCGGGATGTTTCCATCGGTCCTGGGGCTTTATTGATGTTAACTTTGTCTATTGTTTCTGCACCATATCCTCTGTCAGCCAGAGTGAATATTCCTCATCATTACTCCTCACACCATAACAGTCCCCACCATAAGGAGCAGGACCCTCCATATTGAATACAGAGGGGAAAAATGGTGTTTAGCACATTAGCTTCTTGGCTTTCCTATAAGCATCTCAGCACCATATTTAATAGTCCCACATTCTCAGTCCTCATTTTTTTACTATTGATATGTTTAAAAAACATTTTGGGTTAAACTACTTTGTTCTGCTATCTGTATTTTCTAATTAGCTAGTTGAATTGCTTTCTTGCACTGTGTATTACAGCTGTATGCTGTTTGGCTCCCTCCAATTTCAAAATTTGAAAAGCCTTTTTCTTTTTTTTTCATTTCCCTTTTTACCTGCATTAAGCCAGGCAGGAGTGGACCTCATTATTTACACTTGTTCCTGAATGTATAAATTTAGAAATGTAATGGTTTAATTTCCCTTTAAAGCGGTCCACTTCTGCTCAATATTCTTACCTAGGAACAAATCCCCCAAGTCTATGAGCAGGAGTGATTCCTTCAACAACATAAATTAGCTTTCTAAAGTTAAAATTTTTGTTAACCCAGTGCACTTTTGTTTTTGCAACTTATATTAAATGACACTATTATCATCACTATTTCCTAAGCTTCCCATTACCTTATCTCTAAAATGAGCTCGGGTTAGATATCACCAGATCCAACAACGCATCTGTCTAGTAGGAACTTCTACCATCTGTGAAAGAAAATGCTCCTAAAGAAGATTTAAGAACTTGTTACTTTTGAGGTAACATGTGTTCAGGTTAGGTTTCATGTGAGTCAGGTATCATTCATCATGTATCAAAACTCAGTTATCATTCATCAGGTATCAAATCAGTATCACATTCATCAGGTATCATTCTTTAGGTATCAAACTCAGTTATCATTCATCATCAGGTATCAAACTCAGTTATCATCATCAGGTATCATTCATGAGGTATCAAACTCAGTGATCAGTCAGGTGTCATTCATCGGGTATCAGAGTCAGATATCATTATCAGGTATCAGAGTAGATATCATTCATCGGGTATCAGAGTCAGGTATTCATTTCAGGGTCAGAATCAGGTATCATTCATCAGGTGTAGAATCAGGTATCAGAATCCGGTATCAGAATCCGGTATCATTATCAGGTTCATCTTCATCAATGATATCTAAGGTATCTAACTCAGTTATCAGAGTCAGATATCATTCATCAGGTATCAGTGTCAGGTATCATTCATCAGGTGTCAGAATCAGGTATAATTTATCAGGTATCATTCATCAATGATATCTAAAGGCTATCTAACTCAGTTATCAGAGTCAGGTGTCATTCATCAGGGATCAGAGTCAGGCATCATTCATCGGGTATCAGAGTCAGGTATCATTCATCAGGTATCAGAATCAGGTATCAGAGTCAGGTATCAGAGTCAGGTGTCAAAATCAGGTATAATTTATCAGGTATCATTCATCAATGATATCTAAAGGCTATCTAACTCAGTTATCAGAGTCAGGTGTCATTCATAAGGGATCAGAGTCAGATATCATTCATCAGGCATCAGAGTCAGGCATCAGAGTCAGGTATCATTCATCAGGTGTCAGAATCAGGTACTGACTTTGATGCCTGATAAATGATACCTGACTCTGATACCTAATGAATGATGCGTGACTCTGATACCTGATGAATGATACCTGATGAATGATAGTTGACTCTGATATCTTAACTCTGATACCTGATGAATGATACCTGATGAATGATACCTGACTTTGATACATGAAACTAGAGATGGCCTACGGTGTCCATTTTAGGACATCATCAGGTGTCGGATATTGGGTATCAGGTATCAGATGTCGGGTATCAGGTGTCAGTTATCAGGTGTCAGGTATCAGCTTTTGTGTATTAAGCTGGCCATACACGAAGCAAACATTAAATAGATTAAACATTAGACAGATTAGCAAAATGTGACCTAGCGTTTGGGGAATAACATTAAAAGCTTTTTATTAGAGGTGGCCATACCCTTAACAACCAGTAAGTGACGATAAATGCGGTAAGGGATCCGGAGCAGGTATAAATATGGCTCCCACAGAAATGGAAGGGTAGGTCAGTAGGTGTGTGTATACCTGTGACAAATTGGGGGTTATGTGTTTTTTTGCATTTTTGACTATAGCTACCATTTAAGTAAGGCTGCCACAGGAATGGAGGGGTGGGTCAGTAGGTTTATGTACCTGTGTCTGTGTGGGGGTTGGAGGTATTAGTGTTTGCATTTATGACCACAAAACGAATTGTTTTGATCACATGACCCTTAAACCTCGAAATATCCATATTAGAGGATTGTACCCATTATGGGAAAAAATATCCTGATATTTGCTGATAATGTGGTAACACCTCGACCGATTCTTTAGCTAGCTAATAACACCCTTTTCGCAACTCTGTACCGAATTTCATGTCTCTAGCTTAAAGACTGAGGAGATACAGTTCAAAAAAGCGGAACAAGAAAAGCTAAAAATAAATAAATGCACATGTCCTTAATAGAGATGGACTAGAACTCGAACCCGAGTTCGAGCCGAACTATTCGAATTCTAAAGAATTCGGACTTCTCGAATTATCCCGGACCCGGATTTTCAATATTTGCGGACTTTCGATAAATGTCGAATGTTCGACCGTTCGAATGTGCGAGTAAAATGCCTATTATACCTACACGCGAGCATCGAATCCGCGAGTAAAGGGTCCATTAAAACCTATATATGCGAGCATCGAATCCGCGAGTAAAATGTCCAAGGTATCTAGGCGCAAACGCGAGCATCGAATCCGCGAGTAAAGTGTCCATTAAAACATATACGCCAGCATCGAATCCGTGAGTAAAATGTCCATGGTATCTAGGCGGGAACATCGAATCTACGAGTAAAGTGTCCATTAAAGCCTATATGCGAGCATCAAATCCGCGAGTAAAATGTACATGGTACCTAGGCGTGAACGAGCTCGAAAATAGTGTGAGTGAGAGTAAAATTGATTTTTCGAATGTCCTGGCTATTCAAACATGTTCCCCAGGTCCCACAGCCATTTAAATTAAGTTACCATTGATATTTTAATTGTATTTCATTAGAACTTTTTGAACTATTTGACTCCCATTGACTTTAATGGGTCCGTTTTCGAACTTTCGAACTTTTTCGAACTTTCCATATAGTTTGAAACTTCGAAAACGGACCGAAATCTCGTCCATCTCTAGTCCTTAAGCATACCGAAAAACACATCTTTATGTCATTCCTCAGGTTTTAGGTTTCCTGTTTCAGAGTCAGGTATAATTCATCAGGTATCAAACTCGGTTATCAGAGTCAGGTGTCATTCATCAGGTATCAGAGTCAGGTATCATTCATCAAGTGTCAGAATCAGGTATCATTCATCAGGTATCAGTATCAAGTATCATTCATCAGGTATCAGAATCAGGTATCAGAGTCAGGTATCAGAGTCAGGTATCATTCATCAATGATATCTTATGGCTGATAACTGATTCCTGACTCTGATACATAATGAATGATACCTGAATTTGATGCCTGATAAATGATACCTGTTTCTGATACTTAATGAATGATGCATGACTCTGATACCTAATGAATGATACTTGATGAATGATACCTAATGAATGATACCTAATGAATGATAGTTGACTCTGATACCTAACTCTGATAGCTGACTTTGATACCTGATGAATGATACATGTAACCTAAAACATGAGGAATGACAAAAAGATGTTTTTTTCTGTACATTTTAGGACATGGGCTGACTGTTACATCCAATAGAGGGTGCTTATTTCTAGCTTTAAATTTAGCTTCTTTTTTTATTTCACTTGAAAAGCTAATTTACTGTTTTTTCTTTATCTTTGACTTCTTTTATTAAAAAAAAAATTACTGATCAAAATTTTTGACTATAGTTACCCTTTAAGTATGCTGCCACGGAAACGGAAGGGTATGACAGTAGGAGTGTGTACCTGGGTAAGATTGGGGGATATAAAAAACACACTTTTTTGATTATTGATGAAAAATTTTTTTGGCCATAGTTACCCTTTAAGTATAGCTGCCGCAGAAATGAATAAGTAGATCAGTAGGTGTGTGTGTACCTGGGTAAGATTGGGGGTTAAAAAACATACTTTTTGGATTATTGATAAAAATTTGTTTTTTGACCATAGTTACCCTTTAAGTATGGTTTCCGAAGAAATGGATAAGTAGATCAGTAGGTGTTTGTACCTGGGTAAGATTTGGGGTTACAAAACACACTTTTTGATTATTGATCAAAATTAGTTTTTTGACCATAGTTACCCTTTAAGTATGGTCAGTAGGTGGGTGTGCCTGTGTCTGTGTGGGGGGTTGGGGGTATCAGCATTTGTGTTTATGACCACGAAACAAACTGTTTTGACCTCATGACACTTAAACCTTGAAATATCCACATTTCAAGAATGTTACCATTATAGTCTATGGGAAAAATGTTCCGAAATTCACTGAATACGCCGTAACGATGCTGCGGATTCCTTAGCTAGGTAATAGCACACTTCTCCTATACGACCCACAAATTTTATGTCTCTGCCTGAAAAACTGTGGGAGGAGATACAGTCCAAAACAAGTGAAAAAATAAAACGGAAGGAGAAATAGAACAATAATTTGGCTCTTCAAGCCAAATTAAAAAAAAAAATTTAATAAAAAAAAGCTAGAAATAAGCACCATCTAATACTAAAATGTACAGAAAAATACGTCTTTGTGTTATTCCTCATGTTTCAGTTATCAGTGTCAGGTATCAGAGTCAGGTATCAGACTCAGGTGTCAGATTCATTTTACTGCTGACTGTTACATCCAATAGATGGCGCTATTTCTAGCTTTATTTTCTTCTAGTAAAATAATTTAGACTGTACCAATGTACAATCTGTACCACTATAAAATCAGTTCAAATAGGTTTACTTCATTCTTTGAAAGGTTGAAACTAATATAATTAAGCCTTTATACCAATTGACATTCTGTAAATATATATTTATATTATTTACACAGGTAGAAAGAGGCAGACAGTGCTCCTTTTATGTCCCCCCCTCAAAAAAAATCCCCTATGTATTTTTAAATAGTCTGGTCCATTTTTAGGGGCATATTTGTAAATGATGTGCAGCGGTAATTTGAGCTCTCTTCGCGGCGATACTGTACTTAGCGCAATGCTAAGGGTACTTAAAGGGTACCTACAGTCTAAAAACAAATTTTGATCAATAATCAAAAAAGTGTGTTTTTTAAACCCCCAATCTTGCCCAGGTACACATACCTACTGACATACCCTTCCATTTCTGTGGCAGCAAACTTAAAGTGTATAGCATAGAGGATAAGGAGGCATATACATCCAAGTATGAAAGTAAATAAATTGATAATCTAAAATGTATGTTTACAAATGCAAGAAGTCTGGCTGGAAAAACTGGGGAACTAGTAGCTTTAAAGGAAAGGTATGATGTGATCAGTATAGCAGAAACATGGCAAAATGATTCACACAACTGGACAGTAAATATTGAAGGCTACTCCTTATTTAGACATGAGAGTTATAAGAAAGGAGGGGAGTATGTATTTATGTTAAACAGGAATTGAAGCCAAATCTAAAAGATGGAAAAGATGGGGGTATAAATGACATGGCAGAAACAATATGGGTAGAGCTGTGTAGAGGAAGCAAGAAGGTGGTTGTTAGGGTATGTTATAAGCCGCCAAATGCCGGGGAGGAGGTGGAAATGAATCTCCATATGCAGTTGCCGAAGGCTGCTGGTATAGGGCATGTTTTGGTTATGGGGGATTTTAACTAACCTGACATAGATTGGAGTAAGGGAACTGCCAGCACCTCAAAAGGTATAAAGTTCTTACATTTCCTATATGAGCATTTTCTTTCACAGATGGTAGAAGTTCCTACAAGACAGAATGCATTGTTGGATCTGGGGATATCTAATACCGTAACCCAGAGCTCATTTTGGAAATGAAGATAATGGGAAAATTAGGGAATAGTGATCATGATATAGTGTCATTTAATATAAGGAATAGTGATCATGATATAGTGTCATTCAATATAGGGAATAGTGACCATGATATAGTGTCATTAGTGCACTGGGTTAACAAAAACTTTTAACTTTAGGAAAGCTAATTTTATGCTGTTAAAGGAATCACTCCTGCTCATAGATTGGGGGAAATTGTTTCTAGGTAAAGATAATGAGAAGATGTGGACAACTTTTAAAGGGATATTAAACTATTACATTTCTAAATGTGTACCTTTAGGGAACAAGAGTAAAAAAAAGGTCCACTCCTGCATGGCTTAATGCTCAGGTAAAAAGGGAAATGGGAAAAAAGTAAAAGGCTTTTAAAATTTTGAAATCAGAGGGAACAGAACAGTCTTACAGGGAGTATTAAAGCTGTAATAAATTGTGCAAGAAAGCAATTAAAATAGCTGCAATATAAAATTAAATACGGATAGCCGAACAAAGCAAGTCTAACCCCAAAATGTTTATAAATGGTAAAAAGATGAGGACTGAGAATGTGGGACCATTAAACAATGGGGCTGAGATGGTTGCAGAAGATGCCAAAAAGGCTAATCTGCTAAACTGTTTTTTTACATCAGTTTTCACTGTTGAGAATCCTAGTCCTTACAGCAGGGATTGTAATAATATGCAGGGGAGAAATGAGGAGTATTCACATTGGCTGACGGAGGATATGGTACAGAAACAATTAGACATAATTAATATCAATAAAGCCCCAGGACCAGATGGGTTGCATCCTTGGATAAAATAGCTTAGTTCAGTTCTATCTATCTAGACCACTGTTTCACATCTTTTCAGATTCACTTTGGTCTGGGGATGTGCCGGATTGGAAAAAGCCAATGTAATAACAATATTCAAAAAAGGTAGTCGTTCACACAGCCTGGTAACTATAGACCTGTAAGCCTCACATCAGTGGTAGGGAAGGTGCTGGAAACTTTGTTATGGGATCATATCCTTGACTTTATCTCCAGAGCTCATCTTATTAATAGTAGTCAGCATGGATTTATGAGAAATAGATCATGCCAAACAAATGTAATTGGTTTTTATGAAGAAGCGAGTAAGAATTTAGATTCTGGCATAGCAGTGGATGTGGTATAGTTGGATTTTGTGGAAGCTTTTGATACTGTGCCACATAGGCGACTGATGTATAAACTGAGGACTGTTGGCCTAGAAGAAAACATTTGTACATGGATAGAGAATTGGTTATTTGATCGCAAACAGAGAGTGGTGGTAAATGGAGCTACATCTATGTGGGCTAAAGTTCTAAGAGGAGTGCCTCAGGGTTCTGTACTGGGGTTGCTTCTTTTCAATCTGTTTGTAAATGACTTAGAAAGGGGGGCATTGAGAGCAGAGTCTCTCAGGGTTATTCAATAAAAGTTCTTATCATTTAAAATGGTGCTAATATTGCCCCAACCAATCAGATGTTAGCTTTCAAATGCTAAATAAGATCTGATTGGCACCATTTTAAACGATAAGAACTTTTATTGAATCTCCCTGTCTGTGTTTGCTGATGACACTAAACTATGCAGAGCTTTGGAAACTTCAAATGATGTGCAAGTGCTGCAAGCAGACCTAGATAGATTATCAAAATGGGCAGCAGAATGGCAGATGAAACACAAGAAAAGCGACATCATATACGCAGTGCAGTGCAGTGAAGAATGCTCTGATTTGTATGTGGGGGAGACCAAACAACAACTGCACCAACGTATGGCCCAGCACAGAAGAGCCAATTCCTCGGGTCAAGACTCAGCCATGTACCTGCATCTTAAGGATAAAGGACATACCTTTGAAGATTGTAATGTTAACATATTGGCAAAGGAACGTGACTGGTTCAAGAGAGGTGTCAAGGAGGCCATTTATGTGAAAATAAAGAAACCAAGCCTAAATAGAGGTGGGGGGGTTCGACACCATCTGTCTGCCATGTACAATGCTGTTTTGACACCTTACTCTGGGCGTTCCTATAACACCTCTTAGCCACTATCTAATCACGCCCTGGCTGTGATATGCTAATTGGGATTTTCCAGGGTACATAATTGCCACAGATTCTTGTACAAGTCATTCTGAATTGAGAAAGCCAGTCGGATGACTAACGAAACGTGTTCAAGAACTAAACTTCAAGTCCAGTTGATCTAATTGAATACAACAGATATACCATGACCTGGATGAATGAGAACCTTTATAAGCAAGACAAAGATAAAGAAATAGAAAGAACAGTAATTTAGCTTTTCAAGCAAAATGAAAAAAAAAAAATAAAGCTAAAATTAAAGCTAGAAATAAGCACCCTCTATTGGATGTAACAGTCAGCATGTGTCCTAAAATGTACAGAAAAAAACATCTTTGTTGTCATTCCTCAGGTTTCAGGTATCATTCATCAGGTATCATTCATCACACATCATTCATCAGGCATCGAAGTCAGTTATCAAATTCAGGTATCATTCATCATGTATCAGAGTCAGGAATCAGTTATCAGCCATCAAATATCATTGATGAATGATACTTGACTCTGATACCTGATGAATGATGCCTAACTCTGGTACCTGATGAATGATGCCTGACGCTGGTACCTAATGAATGATGCCTGACGCTGATAACTGACTCTGATGCCTGCCTTTGATACCTGATTCTGATACCTGATGAATGATACCCGATGAATGATACCCGATGGATGATGTCTGACTCTGATACCTGATGAATGATGCCTGACTCTGATAGCTTACTTTGATACCTGATGAATGACACCTGACTCTGATAACTGAGTTTGAAACCTGATGAATGATACCTGACCCTTATAACTGAGTTTGAAACCTGATGAATGATACCTGACTCTGATAACTGAGTTTGAACCTGATGAATGATACCTGACCCTGATAACTGAGTTTGAAACCTGATGAATGATACCTGACCCTGATAACTGAGTTGAACCTGATGAATGATACCTGACCCTGATAACTGAGTTGAAACCTGTGAATGATACCTGACCCTGATAACTGAGTTTGAAACCTGATGATTGATACCTGACCTGATAACTGAGTTTAAACATGATGAATGATACCTGACCCTGATAACTGAGTTTGAAACCTGATGAATGATAACCTGACCCTGATAACTGAGTTTGAAACCTGAGAATGAATGATACCTGACCCTAATACTGATTTTTTGAAACCTGATGAATGATACCTGACCCTGATAACTGAGTTTGATACTTGATGAACGACACCTGACTCGACTGACTCTGATAACTGTTTTAAACCTGATGAATGACACCTGACTCTGATATATGAAACCTGAGGAATGACACAAAGATGTGTTTTTCTGTACGTTTAAGGACATGTGCAGATTGTTACATCCAATAGATGGTGCTTATTTCCATCTTTATTTTTAGCTTTATTTATATATACTTTTTTTGGGCTTGAAAAGCCAAATTATGTCTTCTTTTCTTGTTCCACTTTTTTGGGCTGTATCTCCTCAGTTTTTAAGCTGGAGACATGAAATTAAAAAAACAGTCAAGTCGAAAATCGTATATATATATATATATATATATATATATATATATATATATATATATATAATATATATATATATATACATATATATACTAAAACGAATCAGGGCACACTCCACTCCAACCTTACTTCGCCCCTGGTGCTACCCAAAATCAATAAATAGTTCAAATAGCAAGGAGATAGGTGCACACAAGGGGTCTAATCATGTATATTTAATAGTGCAATACTAGGCAAGCCTAGCCTAGTATTGCACTATTAAATATACATTGATTAGACCCCTTGTGTGCACCTATCTCCTTGCTATTTAAACTATATATATATATATACCAATGGTATATACGGCACACAGGTCTTCAATGCAAACTTTTTTATTACATCAACGTGCCATAAACATCAAGCAACGTTTCGGAGTTACAAACTCCTTTTTCAAGCTTATACAAAAAATGCATCTTTGTATAAGCTTGAAAAAGGAGTTTGTAGCTCCGAAACGTTGCTTGATGTTTATGGCACGTTGATGTAATAAAGAAGTTTGCATTGAAGACCTGTGTGCCATATATACCATTGGATGTATTTGGAAAGAGCCATACAGTGAGTCTCTCTTTATACTGGCACCAGGCAGTTGTGTCCGTGGTGTGCTGTGGTTTTCTATAATCATATATATATTATATATATATATATATATATTATATATATATACTGGAAAATACAAAGGGGTTGATTGCACTCCACTTCAATGTTAAACAACCAGGGTGCTTACCGGAGTAGGTAAATACAATTAAAGGAATACGGAGCACTCATACACTTACAATACGTGATTGTGACTACAATAAATGTTTTTTTTTTTTTTGAAAAATCCATATTCCATTGTCTGTGGGTAATGCTGATACATACATTTGATCTGCAACCGTAACTGGGGGGGCTGTGGCACTTTGCACAACTTTGACCTACATGTCTGTGACCTAAGACCCCCAGCTGGTACCCCCCTGGTATTGCAACCTGTGCAGTCGCACAGGTTGCCTATATCAAAGGCCGGCCCTGGGTACAGGCTTGCATATTAGCTAGAATCGCATTGTTATCACCTTATCTGCAAATATCAGGATATTTTTTTCCCATAATGGGTACAATCCCTCATATGGATATTTTGAGGTTTAAGGGTCATGTGATCAAAACAGTTTTCATAAATGCAAACACTGATACCTCCAACCCCCACACAGACACAGTACATACACTACTGACCCACCCTTCTATTCCTGTGGCAGCCTTACTTATGGTAACTATAGTCAAAAATGCAAAAAAAAACATTACCCCCAATCTGTCACAGATACACACACATCTACTGACCTACCTTCCATCCAAATGACCTTAATCTGCCAATTCACATTTTGTGTATAAATAAATGCAACCGAAATACTGATTTCGTGTTTGCAGGACCCTAGTAGAGACCGTTATGGTCTTGACCTTTACCCAGCGCCTGGGTTGATTCAGTTGCTCGGTAGAGATCTGAGCATGTTTGACCCATTCAACAGCCAATCAGTAGAAATTACTGTTAGGAACATTCCAAGGATGTGTTGCATCCTGGGAAGAAGAAGGACCATTAGAACCTGAAATGTCAGCTCACTAATGTCAACAGCATGGAACAGCAAAGGGTAAGAAATCAACTGATTTTTCAAAATGGGAGAGAATATGTAGAATAACTAAGAAGGCATTACACAATCTAACAATTTAACAAATATTGTTAATTTCCACTTCAACTGTCCCTTTAAGGGTATGTCCACCTCTAATAAATGGGCACTTTATTGCCCAAAATGTCCGGTCGTTCGGAGATACGATCGGTCGGGCAACAATGCCCGACCGACCGGCCGTTTTGGCCAATAAAGTGCCCATACACGGCCCGATTATCGGCCGAAACGAACGGTTGGGACCCGCGATCACACGTTTGTACGAGGCTCTAGGAAACTCCAGGGTCTGCAACGGCAGGGGGGCCTGGGCCCTACAGTTTTCAGGGAGATTCAATAAAAGTTGGTGCTAAAAATGGTGCTAATTTTGCCTCAACCAATCAGATCTTATTTAACATTTGAAAGCTAATATCTGATTGGTTGGGGCAAAATTAGCACTATTTTTAACTATAAGAACTTTTATTGAATAACCCTGTTTGTTTTCTTGACTTTTTTGTTAGCCACTTGCACCTGCATATATTGCCTTTTGATTTCCATTTTTGGGGGTGTTTATTCCATTTTTAGTGGAAGGTCAGAATGTAAAATATGTTTATTACAGGCTCTTACTAATTAAAGTTAGCTGTGAGATTATTGAGGTTAATAAAATGTTCATGTTTTCAAATTATGATCTGTGGATAGACACAAAGTTGGATTCTGCACATTTCTTTATAAAGAAAATGTTTGCAGGTTTATTAGACAAATCTAATGGAAATTAACTCTATATTTGAATTAAAGGAGAGCTATTTCCCCACTTCTAAACTGTGAAATCCTTACCCCTGGGTTTACAGTAGTTCAGATACCACAGATACCAATGTGATCTGTCGGCACACATGCTGTGGGAACAGCACTCATGGACCCAACTGATCCCCATACGTGGTATACCACATGATCAGATTGGCTCCCTCTACTTAAAGTAAAGGGAGTCGATACCGACCAATGGAAATTTTCCGTCATTCGCGATCAATCAGAGTGCCAAATACGGTCGTTCTTCCCAAATGGTCGGGAACAAACCCTACACACTGACGATAAAGGGTAAATCCTGACGGTATTTACCCATTATCGTTTGTGTGTATGGCCACCTTTACTTCAGTCCAGCACTGCCTTGTCTCTGTGTTCTGACCAATTCTTGTAGAGTGCGTCCAGGGGTGTCTCTCTAATGAGGCAATATGAGCAATATGCTCAGGGCAGCGCCCCTGCTTAATATCAGAGAGGCGGCTGCTCACAGTGCTCACTTTTTTAACTCTAATTTTTTTTTTTTTTTAGAAAAGTGTCAGGCAGAGCAGAAGGAAAAGAAACATAGTGTCTAGTAATACATAGGGGCGGCATTCAAAAGTTTGGCTCAGGTGGCAAAAATCCTAGAGACGCCCCTGAGTGCGTCTTCCCCTAGATCCCGCCAGCAATGGAGTGAGGGGGATGGAGAGGTGGACAGACTGGTAAGGGAGAATTGAGATAAGTATTCCTGCTGATCTACTGTAAACATAGGGGTGAGGGCCCAGTGTTGGACTGGACTGTTTACCTGGGCCCACCAGAAAATATGAGACATTGGGCCCACCAGAAGAAGTTTAGGGGCCCACCTAACATGTAAATCTCCATTATCACTCATTTACATATCTATGTTACTCCTACTGACTCCTAGGGCCTCATTTTTCCAGATTCACATTTAATTCACATTTAATACTGGATTTGCTCCTGGGGGTAAATCCCAAAGGGGATTTTACTCCAGTGCCACTTTAAGACCAGCCATAAGCTGGTCTTAAATTGTGGAGTTAAAAGTAGTGCAAATCCTTTATTCAATACAGTGTGCCGGTTGCAAGGGTGTCTATTGCAAAACTTGTGCAGTCAGTGCAATTATGGAGTTAAAATTTTACAACTTCACAACTCAGGTTAGCCTGAGTTTAGGCAATGCAAATAGGTTGGAGGAGCACACTACTTAATTTTCAGTGTTTTATTGAGCAAAAAACATACAACGTTTTGTTTAGCCTGAGTTTAGGCCCCTTTTTTTAGCACAGCACACCTGGGTAAATAAGGCCCCTATTGTTTATTAAAATGCATTTTTACTATCCCTTTGGTTCTGTTTTTAAATTGTAGCAGTTTTCTCTGTTTTCTTGGGTGAATGGGCTGTGGGCCCCCTGTGGGCTAGTCCGACACTGTGAGGGGCTAGCAGTCTGGTCCTTACCTAACCTTACCTGTAGCATTTCTATAAATGACTGTGTTCTTCTTTTAGACACCCTGACTGTAAAACATCTTATTTGGAATATCAAAGGCCTATCTTTTTGCTCTGTATCCAAATCTTGACAGCAGGGAGAAGCAGCCTGTAGTTAATAAAAACATTTTCATCAGAGGGCTAGCTCAGTCTGTACTGAACCTCAGCATTCAATTTTTAGAATACATTGAAAAAAATAACTACCGGTAATAATAACAGGAAATGAATGTGTAAAGAAGTACTTTCCCCCATCATTATACTATATTGTTCATTGGCTTTTCCCTAGTTACATTTTTATAGTAAGGAATTTATCGTTTATAATTATAGTAAGATTGTTAGAAGAACCAATTGTTAGACGATCAGTCCAATCATTTTTGTCTTCGATTCCCCTGCAGGCAGGCTGTGAGGTGCCCTGACATCTTTCACAACAGGTCATTGATTAACCAATGGGGATGGAATCCTCTGTACATGTCAGATTGTGAGCCATTGTGGATGTTTATCAGCTGCTTTAAGTAACATTTATCTAACAGGCTTATGTAGATTTACACAAGCAATATCTTGTTTTTATTGTGCAAAATACCATCAGTATGTAAATGTCAGCATTCTTCAAAATTCCTTACTGTTTCTTCGTGCATGTCCGGAAAAAAATATATTTTTTAACATATTACAATGTTGATATTCCATTTTAAAGGAACAAATATACCAAAATGAAGGTACAAATTATTGTGGCCTCAGTTTAAAGTTTGCTCTGCAATCCTATTTTTTATAGTTCTTGTTGATCTCTGAAGGTTTATTTTATTGAAGTCTGCAGGAAGTGGCTTCCAGTGGGACTTGGTCTCAAACCCGGTTGTAACTGTCCCCCCAGGGGGGCTCAGCATTCTTACTAAGGTGAGCAATAGGTTTCTGGTCAAAAAATTGTCAAGGCAGAGAATATTTTGCACAGATAATGTATATTTTATTTCCTGTACATATTATTTCCTATTGGTCTGTGCATAAAAATCTTTTTCTACTGTAATTTATAATTAGGCTGGCCATACACAGATGATCCTCGGATTGGATTGGATCGGATGAACTGCTCAAAGCCTCCCACTTTGAGGCTCCGATCTTTCCACAGATTTTTGCTTGAAATCTGCAGAGATTGGTTCTAATGATGGAGTCGGCAGAAAACGTTAAGCCCGGCCCAATCTTTGTTTCTCTTATAAATCGCTTAAAACCCCCCCAAAAGAACGGGAAAGCGGTTAATCAACATTTTGAGTCGAATAAATTTGACCAGATCACTAAAAATGTTGATCTTGTGTATGGGGGACTTTAGGGTTTTAAACTGCATGTCACTATAGCTAATGCCAAGGGTGTAACTAGAGGGGAGCAGGGGGAGAAACCGCAGGGGGGCCCGGGAGCCAAGGGGGCCCCATCTTCTTATTTTTATTATGAGAGATATAGTCTCCTCCAAGAAAAACACTATGGATGAAGCATGGATAGGGGGCCCATCATAGTTTAGCTGGGGGCCCAGTGATTACTAGATAAGCCACTGGTGCGCATGGGCTGTCAGAATTTTTTTTCAACTGGCCCGATAAAAAAATATATTGGACAATCATTGGACGATCACCCAATGTTGTATGGCAGATTTATTGAGAGATTTATCAATTGGTAGTCTGATGCAGGGCTGGCCTTTGATGTAGGTGACCACGCAGGTTGCATTACATGGGGGGCACCAGCTGGGAGTCTTAGGTCATGGACCTGTAGGTCAAAGTTGTGCATCAGTGCCACAGCTCTCCCAGTTATGGTTCTGCAGATCAAATGTATGTATCAGCATCACCCCACAAACAAAGACCCAACACACATAAGCATTATTTAAGACGTCTACATACTGTGCTGTTCTCTCTGTGCATTTAGTGCATGATGTACGCACAAGACATACAAGCACGCACTGCAGATACTGAAACACAGTAAGCGGAGGTGTCGAACTTGATTTAAAGCAGAACAAGGCAAGCAGCATTCAGCAGTGTATTGTGTGTGTATTTAGGCCCTATATATACTATATATTTTCAGATATTTTCTTATTGCACAATCGGCAAAAAATTACTACCGGGTTCGATCTTTTCTTTTGAACAATTTCACTTAAGAGAAAGTTGATCTAAAAGAAGGTCAATCAGCAATGTTAGAAATAAAAAATTTCAATATGATTGACCAAAATATTGGGCAGGTTGGTGGATCGGACAGCCATATCGACTCGTGTGTAACTAGCCCTAAAGGTCTTGCATTGATAAAAATATACACAACCTTAAACAAATCTAATTTTAAATAAAAAAAATAGTCAGGGAGATTTAATAAAAGTTCTTATTTTTAAGAATGGAGCTAATTTTCCCCCCAACCAATCCGATGTTAGCTTTTAAATGGTAAATAAGATCTGAGTGGTTGGGGCAAAATTAGCACCATTTTTAACGATAAAAACTTTTATTGAATCTCCCTGAATGTTTTCTGAATAACTGAAACAAAAGGTTTTTACAATTTCTGTCAGTGTTTGAATGCATGTTGAATATTTTTTCAGGAAGTGTACTTACCTTAAATGGACGGACAAAAGGTACCCTTGTGTATAGTGCACTTTTCATTATATATGTATGTATGGACAGCTTCTTAAGATGCTTAGGGCCAGATGTGATTATGGGCGTTATCACCCAAACCAGTGAAAAACCCAAGTTAGCCTGAAAAATCAGGCTAACTTGAGTTTTGCACTGCCTCCCTATTAATGAAATTGAAGTCTTACACTACTGTTTAGTGCAAAACTCAACACGAAAAGATCCAGGAAGTAAAACCCCTACAATGGAACACACCTTTACTGGAACCAAGGTGCAGTAATTCTCATAAAGTAACTACTGCATTGCTGGTACCATTTAAAGGCATGTTGCATCTCTTCCTTAGTAGTACATTATAACTTAGATATATTTTAAATGCTGATTAATAAAAAAGGCAGCTCAGTATGTACTTCTCTGTACTCAACTACTGTTCAGGCTCCTGAAGCTTAAGGAATAGAAGTAAGCATTATTTTTAAATATATTTTGGTTACAGATAACAAGTACTGTATTTAAAATCTAGTTTAGTTTATAGGTACAAAGCAGTAAGATATATGTAAGGGTGCCATGTAACCCATTCAAATAACACTTCAAATTTCTATTTTATTTGTAATATACAGCACTGAAATTTGACATTTACTTCTTATATCTGTTAAGTATAAGCTTTTTAAAAAAAACCTTTTTAAACTAAGGGGTAGATTCAATATGGCCCTTTTCCGTCTAAAACCCACGTTAACCTCAAAATTTTGGGGGTTAACGTGGGTTTTGGACGGATTTTAGAGCACATCGCCATTTCCGAATGTTTTTGGAAATAGCGCTGTGCTAACGATCCAAAACCCGTAGCGTTAAGTTTTGCGCTACTTTGTAGCGTGAAACTCAACGCTATGGCTTGTGGAGCGTTAAAGTCCCGCTCCTTACCTTAGCCCGATCCCGCGATGCAATAACTGACGTAATCTCTTTTACGTCAGTTATTGTATCGCGGGATCGGGCTAAGGTAAGTAACGGGAGCAATGATATTGAATCTCCCTTTAAAACTTTAAGCCTTTATTTACTCTGGTTACTTACATCACAGCAAATGTTGCGCCCCAAACTGCCTTCTCTGCACAATGCAAGCTCGTACAGCAGGCAGCTAGAATGGGCAGACCATCACAGTGGCAGCTTTAAGCAATGAAACAGTAATGTTTGGGTTGTTCAGGAGGTGAGTTATTTATAGTGGAATTTAGATATTAGGATTGAACATGCCCTTTAATTACTTGTTATATTGTTTGCCTTACAAGCTAGCCATACACGGGCAGATGTTCTTCTGACCGATATTTGAGCAAAGATATTGAAATATGATCAGAAGAACCGCTCAATGTTCCCCTACTGGAGCTGCTGATCTTTTGCAGATTTTCCCTTGAAATCTACAGAGAGATGGGGACTTAAGATGGGTCAGCAAAAAATCTGGAAAGGTCTTATGGCTCTACCTCCGTTTTTACGATAAACCAATCAATATTGATGAGCAGTTGATCGGAAAAACAGAAAACGATTTTCGATATTTTGAGTGATTTAAACGGTATCTCCAATAGTTAAAACCACTTTTTGCTATTCACTTTTATTGAAGAACGGGAGGTAAAGGAACTGTGTCTTATCTCCCATTATTCAATAAAACATTCAGGAGCCAGGAATGAAGTTAAGCAACTTACCCGATCACTTAGTACTCTATGTAAATATGCATGTGCATATGCAATGCACATGAGCATGGGATACAGAGTCTGTCGGGAACTGTCAGAGGACACGGCATGACACTTTAATCGAATTTTAACAATTGCTCAAAATATCAATGTATGTGGGGACTTTAGAAATTATCTATAAATCTTCTTATCTTATTGTTATCTTTTTTTAAACAAGGCAACAAAGGATAAATGAAGCATTTTCAGTGATGTATAGTACCAAAAAAGTTGATTGAAGTGGTGATTTTACAATAAATGGATTCCAGGACATAATTACTTACATATTTTGTGCTTCTGGCAATATATTTTTAGAGATGAGCTTTAGTTCTCCTTTGGAGAGTTGCTGCCTACTCAGATTATGTTTATTTATTAGCCATGTTTGAACTTTCAGTCTGAGTATATATGTTCATGTGTGTGGCTGTATGAACACTGGTAACATGTAGTTTATTTAGTGTTCCGGCATTTTAATTTCTTTCATCTTTTAAACTGCATAGGCCAATGAAATTTAATTGGGATCTGAAACAAGAATGAGATTGTACTTGATGTATTTGATTTTTAAAGGGAAAGTTCAGTGGAATATATAATTATTTTTAAAATTCTTAGTTTATATTCTGCATATTGACATTAGTGGGTTCTGTAAAGTTTCTTCTTCTTCCCAGAATGCACCACTTCCTTGGAATGTCCTTAAGATTCATTTCCACTGATTGGCTGTTGGATGGGTCAAACATGCTACTGAGGAACTGAATTAACCCAGGCACAGGGTCAAGGGGCAAGACCATAAAGGACTCTATTAGGGGTCCTGCAAACAGGAAGTCAGTATTTCAGTTGCATTTATTTATACACAGACAAAATGCCGAATGGGCAGGTTAAGGTCATTAGGATGAGAAATTACTGCTCATTTTCTTAAAGGTATATGTATTTGCACTGAACTTCCTCTTTAAAAAAAACAATGTTGCTTTTTTTCACCTCATTACTTTACAATGTAAACAACTTGGCTTATAAGCTCCGACTACAGAAAATTATAAATAAATCAATTTTCCCTCTTCAAAAAGAATGTCACTTGTTTCTTGAATTGGCAAATGGAACCCTTTTTTTGTTTGTACATTCAAGCATGTCATGTGTGAATGTGCCTGTTGAACTAAAAAAAAGATACATACATTGGTATCAATCAAAAGACATTAATATAACTGGTGACATTATAATCATGTCAATAAATAAATTCAAAAAAACAGTTACATAGATCCCACCCATGGGACTCCCAAGTGTCTCCTAATGATCTATATCACATTTCCTCTGTCTCCAAACCCCTCCCCCCACCCAACCATCACCCTTTTTGCACAAGCTGAAATAGAAAACATTCCAGAAAATCTTGCACCAATCCCCATGTCCTCCTTCACCGGCATCACAAATACACCTTAGTCTAAAAAAAGTTTTGTTTTTTTTAAAAACTGTGTTCTTTTTTTTTTGTAGATTTTTTATGCGTCATATGAAATCTAATTTTTCCTCAGTCTTGCCCACCTTGTCCATGTTGCAATTGTTCTATGACGGCTGAGGTTAAGGTTTGGTTGGATGTGTGGCGCTTCCATCTTACATTACACAGTAAGGCTCTTTGGGTAGCAAGGCTTTCGTCCTACAGCAGGGGAAGTGGAGCTGTAGGCAGCTCTTTAGGTCTTTGTTAAGAAGAAAACACATAATGGGATTTACCCCAGCCTGAGTAAATGTCATCCACACTGCAGTGGATAAGTAGCGATGAGGGATGCTGCAGGTTTTAACAAACACCCTCCAATAACAGGCAACAATGTAGGGTGACCAAAGCACCAAGAAGCTGAGTGTAATGCCATAAAACATCCGCCCCAACCTCTTCTCGCTTTTAAATTCGTCCATACCCAAAAGACGCCTGTTGGCAGTGTGGGTATTTTGTCGGATTCCCAACAAAGTGGGTGGCATTGGTCCCCTACCAAATCCAGCAATCCAGTTAGCTGCTGCCTGCCCAGTAGCACCTGGCCCATGGAATGTCCAGTTTTGGCTGATTGCTGGAACCATCTGCACTGGCTTCATTTTACGATGGCGGTACTCAAAAAGGAGCAGTTTGGCATAGACAATATGTGTGGCAACTATGAGCACCGCTAGCATGAGCATAAATCCAAGGGTATCATTGGCTTTAAAATAGCGGTGCTCGAAAATGCACTGGTCTTCTTCACGTATGAATTTGTATGTCCCCACATCAAAGACTGGTGGAAAGGCCATCGCTACTGACAGTGTCCAGACCATGCAGATAACTGCAATGCACGTCCAGAGTGTCATTCTCTTAGAGTAGAACCGATGGTGTGCAATAGCCATGTATCGGGTGACACTGATACAGAAAAGCATAAAAGAGGCATGAAAGCAGAAGAGGACAGCCATGAACGCCACAACTTTACAACTTAGTAGACTGTATGCCCAAGCTGAACCATTACGAATAGAAAGCAGGACAAATGGAAAACAGGCAGAAGATCGTACAGCATCAGCGAGGCAGAGATCCAGTAAAAAGTAGTATGGGGCCTTGTGCAAGGAACGATCTTTAAGGACCAGCAAAGATACCAACAGATTGCCTGCCAGACTTGCACAAATGATGAATCCTAGAAGTACCAGCTTGAGGTGAGTGGAGATTGCAGTCGACTGTGATAGAGAGCCAGACAGCTCTTCTGACTCGCTGCCATTAGCCATGTTGGAGGCCGGCTCCAACTAGCCTTTGGTCAGCGGGCCTTTTTTGTTCTCTTGTGTTCCATCTCCATGGATACCGGGAATCTGGATGTCAGTGATGGATTTGTGGGTTAAAGACAATAAAGAAAAATAAAACAACAAAAAGTAAATGTGAAAATGATAAGAGACATAAAAAGAAGAGTTTGTCAATACAGACGAATAATAGCATATGGTCATATAATTATAAAGTAACATCTAGAATTGCAGTGAGGGAATATTTTTTTTATTCTATTAATGATTAATTTGGTGCAATGAAATTAGAACTACTTTAGAACTAAAAGTAAAACATAGTTTGGACTATGAACAAGGTAAACTTACAGGGTTATTCAATAAAAGTTTTTATAGTTTAAAATGGTGCTAATTTTGCCCCAACCAATCAGATCTTATTTAACATTTGTAAGCTTACATCTGATTGGTTGGGGCAAAATTAGCACCATTTTAAACTATAAAAACTTTTATTGAATAACCCTGTAAGTTCATAGTCCAAAAGGCTTATATTGTTTTGTGTATGTCCTTATTTTAGATATGGAACAAAGCTCTTTGTCTTAAGGCTCAAACACATGTGTGCGATTGCAGGGGCTGACCTACCACGCATGATGTGTATGACTGGCCATTTTGGCTGACAATTGTGCCATGCATGGGCCTTGTTGATGATACGCCGGGTGAGACCTGACCGAACGTCCATTTCATGCAACGAAGCACCCATACATGGCAACATTTTCGGGTGAAATGTGTGGTCATACACATCATGGGTCAACGCCCGTGATCGCACGTGTGAAATCATTTAAATGTAGGTCCTCTAGTAATCTCTCTATCCATTAACGGTAGAGAAGTTAACTTACAGGCATCAATTGTTACAAGGTAAATGTTTTCTAAATATATGTTACTGTAATGAGGAACTATGTCTGAAACATATTTTTTCCTGACTTATAAAATAAAATATCCTATATTTTGCCTTTCTAAGCAATTCCCAACCAAAGAATTACCTGTGTGAATTTACCATATTATTTACTTCCTTGCTCCACTTTCTCCCAGTGGGACAGACATGCTCAGTGCACTTAATTTAGTAAGGAGTTTGCTACTTTGTATCTCCCTTTGCTGAGGTAAAGTGAGGGTGAAAGTAATTAACATGGTGCTCTAGTAAATGATTTTACACATTTCATTTCATTCATTTAAATTGTGTTTTAGACCAAAGTTCTCCTTTATAAAAATGTCCTTGTTTTGAACCCTCATGTGGTTTAACATATGTATTAGGATTTATAAAGTCAACTAAAATTTGTATTTAAGCAGATTCCAACCTTAATACTTTTGCCATTACCACTTACCTTGCATACAGCATGATGATCCTGCTCCCTGTCCCACTGACTCTTCCAGCTAGAAACGGTCCGTCATGGTCATGACTTCACAACCAATGACTGCTCCCTGAGCTGCTTCATCTGCACCTGTGCAAGCTTATAAAGGAAGGCAGAGAGACAGGGAGCAGGAAAACCAGGCTGCATATCAGTTAAGTGGTAAAGGTATTGTAGGGGCAGAGGGAAAGAGGTCTGCTTGTATGCAAATCTCAACCATCTGTTTTAGGCTTTGCAAATGTGTAAATATTTTATAGGTGAAATTATAAAAACAAAATAAATTTGCTAGGTATTGCTGGATTATATATATCTTGTCTATGAACAAAGCAGTACCGTATGTAAAAAACCTGTAGAATTTCAAGACACCAATAGATCCCCAAACTCTCTGACTGAGAAACAGAGATTAAGTAGTCACTGGGCTACAGCACTGGTAATTCAAACTATGTGCCCTAAGGCCCTACCCGTTCCAAATGGCCAATGAAAGCCTTTCATGTTCAGTGTTCCAATCTAAGACTACCAAAGTAATGACCAACACCTCAGTCTCCTTTTAGCAAGATGTGAATGGAGAGTGTGTGTGACATATAAATTGACGCTATAATAATCCTTTAGAGTGCTTGTCAGAGAAAGCTATTAAATGATACCACATTGTCTCTTTAAAAAATGCATGTTCTGGGTGACACATACTGTAGCTCACTGTGTCTATATTTGGAAACTCCTACATATTTTTTTACATGCACATGGGTATTCAGATATGTAATAAGTGGAGACTTACAGTAAAACAGTTGTCATTTATCATTGAATCTATTATCACAATAACTAACTGCTGTTACCCAAATTATTTACCAGTACAATATACTTGGGAATGTGTAGTTTGTTGGGTAACAGCCAAAATATACAGTGGTTGGCAAAAGTATTCGGCTCCCTTGAAGTTTTCCACATTTTGTCAAATTACTGCCACAAACACGAATCAATTTTATTGGAATTCCATGTGAAAGACCAATACAAAGTGGTGTACACGTGAGAAGTGGAATGAAAATCATACATGATTCCAAACATTTTTAACAAATCAATAACTGCAAAGTGGGATGTGCGTAATTATTCAGCCCCCTTTGGTCTGAGTGCAGTCAGTTGCCCATAGACATTGCCTGATGAGTGCTAATGACTAAATAGAGTGCACCTGTGTGTAATCTAATGTCAGCACAAATACAGCTGCTCTGTGACGGCCTCAGAGGTTGTCTAAGAGAATCTTGGGAGCAACAACACCATGAAGTCCAAAGAACACACCAGACAGGTCAGGGATAAAGTTATTGAGAAATTTAAAGCAGGCTTAGGCTACAAAAAGATTTCCAAAGCCTTGAACATCCCATGGAGCTCTGTTCAAGCGATCATTCAGAAATGGAAGGAGTATGGCACAACTGTAAATCTACCAAGACAAGGCCATCCACCTAAACTCACAGACCGAACAAGGAGAGTGCTGATCACAAATGCAGTCAAGAGGCCTATGGTGACTCTGGACGAGCTGCAGAGATCTACAGCTCAGGTGGGGGAATTAGTCGTACACTGCACAAAGTTGCCCTTTATGTAAGAGTGGCAAGAAGAAAGCCATTGTTAACAGAAAAGCATAAGAAGTCCCATTTGCAGTTTGCCACAAGCCATGTGGGGGACACAGCAAACATGTGGAAGAAGGTGCTATGGTGGAAGAAATGCAAAATGCTATGTGTGGCAAAAAATGAACACTGCACATCACTCAGAACACACTATCCCCACTGTCAAATATGGTGGTGGCAGCATCATGCTCTGGGGCTGCTTCTCTTCAGCAGGGACAGGGAAGCTGGTCAGAGTAGATGGGAAGATGGATGGAGCCAAATACAGGGCAATCTTGGAGGAAAACCTCTTGGAGTCAGCAAAAGACTTGAGACTGGGGCCGAGGTTTACCTTCCAGTAGGACAACAACCCTAAACATAAAGCCAGGGCAACAAAGGAATGGTTTAAAACAAAACATATCCATGTGTTAGAATAGCCCAAAGTCCAGATCTAAATCCAATCGAGAATCTGTGGCAAGATCTGAAAACTGTTGTTCACAAACGCTGCCCATCTAATCTGACTGAGCTGGAGCTGTTTTGCAAAGAAGAATGGGCAAGGATTTCAGTCTCTAGATGTGCAAAGCTGGTAGAGACATATCCTAAAAGACTGGCAGCTGTAATTGCAGCAAAAGGTGGTTCTACAAAGTATTGACTCAGGGGGCTGAATAATTATGCACACCCCCCCAATCAGTTATTGATTTGTTAAAAATGTTTGGAATCATGTATGATTTTCCTTCCACTTCTCACGTGTACACCACTTTGTATTGGTCTTTCACGTGGAATTCCAATAAAATTGATTCATGTTTGTGGAAGTAATGTGACAAAATGTGGAAAACTTCAAGGGGGCTGAATATATATATATATATTGCCTGCCTTTTTATATGGGTGTTACAACAGAGCCAACTGCAATTTGTTATATAGATATGTTGTCTTGTTTGTGGATAATTTATCAGATTGACCCAGAGGCACAAGCTCTCCTGTAGCAGATTTCTAGAGGTTGTGCGAATATTTTAATGCAAACAGCCGTGCAGCCTCTGGTAAATAGGCTTGTGACGGCTGTGCAACTGCCCAACTGCACGACTTTAAGAGGTGAAAGGAACGAGAGGAGGCCAATATGTGTTTTAGCTGCCACTTTCACTTGCTGCTTTTAAAGGGAACGTATGTCCCACCCTTCCAACAAAATGTTATTCTTACCTTCCCTACCCCCGAAAACCGCATCCTTGCAACCTTAATTACCCTGTGTTCATGAACTGAGATACTTTTCCTGCCCTCTGTTGCCCTTTTCCCTGGTTGTTGCCACTGCCTCTTATAGCTGTGGGGCCCGGTCTGCAGCCAGGGGTATAACTACCAGGGGATCATGGGGAGCAACCGCAGGGGGGGCGGTAGCCATCTTCTTATTTTTCCTATGACAGATGTAGCCTCTGCCCAGAAAACCACTGTGGATAAAGCATGGATAGGCATGCCATCATAGTTTTGCTGGTGTGCCCAGTGATTCCTAGTTATGCCACTGTTGTTTATTAGCCCTGACGTCATCTGTCACAGCCACCTTTGACTGCTGCACTGGGGAGAAGCCAGATGGATTGGAGGACCGCAGGTTATCTCAGTTCTTTAATGCTGGGTAGGTAAGTTATGTTGGTGGTAGGAGTCAATGGGGGGGTCTTTAAGTGTAAAATTTGTTAGAATATTTTGTAGAATCACATTGTTTCTTTCTCTCTCTCTGTACCACAAACCTCAATTCCAACAAAAAATGTTGTAACTAAAGATAGTCTACACTGACTGTACTAAATTAAGCATCATGACATTTCCCACACATATGGTTTTAATGGCAGAACATACTGCATGTATTTAAGTATTGAGCATATGTAAAAAAAAAGTTGTGATCAAGATGTTTTAAGAGTTCTTATCAAATAAAACCTTATATTAAATTATGCACGGTGGCTCAGTGGTTAGAACTTATGCCTTGCAGAGCTGAAATCCTGAGTTCAAATCTACCCTTGGACACATCTGCAAGGAGTTTGTATGGTTTCCTCGTGCTTACATGGGTTTCCTCCGGTTTCCCCCACAATCATAAAGACATACTGATAGGTTGTATATGATAAATAAATGTGTTTAGATTGTAAGCTCTTCAGGGCAGGGCCTGATGTGGATATATCCATGTAAAGTGCTGCGGAAGATGTTGGCGCTATATCCACAATAATAATAATGTACCTCTCTTATTTACTCCTTGTGGGTCACAAATGGCAATAATGAACTGTGATATGCAGTTTAAAGTGATAAATATCTCTATTTAAATTCTCTTAAACATTAATGGTAGCCAGTATATCAGATGCCCTATTCTGAGGAAAATGTGATTATAAAACCTATAAAAAGGGGGAGGAGTATGTGTATATGTAAAAAAAGAATTGAAGCCAAATTTTAAAGAAGAGATAGCTGGTGATATGGATGATAAAGTGGAGGCAATATGGGTGGAATTAGGCAACAGGAAAGGGGGTAATGTCACTGTTGGTGTCTGCTATAAGCCGCCAAATGCTAGCAGAGAGGAGGTGAGTCAACTTCATATGCAGTTGGCAAGGGCTGCAAGTTTGGGGAGTGTGCTCATTATGGGGGACTTCAATTACCCTGACATTGATTGGTGTGGTGGAACTGCCATCACAGAAAAAGGCGATGAGTTCCTGAATTTGCTGCAGGATAATTTTCTCTCATAGGTGGTTGAGGTTCCTACTAGAAAAGGAGCTCTGTTGGATCTGGTAATATCTAACATTGTGGAGCGCATTATAGATATAAAGGTAACTGGAGGCTTAGGGAATAGTGACCATGAAATAGTGGCATTTGGACTTTGTTATCGAAAGGAAAAGTGCGCTGGGTTAACAAAGACATTTCATTTCAGGAAAGCAAATTTTCCCAGGTTAAAAGCAGCTCTTCAGAATGTCAACTGGGATAATGTATTATCAGGTAAAGGTACTGAACAGAAGTGGACTGTGTTCAAGGGGATTTTAAGCCAGTTCACATCTAAATTTATACCCTTGGGAAATAAATGTAAAAAAAATAAATCCGCGCCCATGTGGCTGAATTCTGATGTAAAGAGGCAAATGGTAAGGAAGAAAAAGGCATTTAAAACCTTTAAGGCCGAGGGAACGGAAAGGGCCTTTAGGGAGTATAAAAACTGTAACAAGGAGTGTAAGAAAGCAATCAAACTAGCTAAAATTAATAATGAAGTTAGGATAGCTGAAGAAAGCATCACTAAGCCTAAACATTTTTTTAAGTATATCAATAGTAAGAAGATGAGGACTGAGAATGTGGCACCATTAATTAATGGGGATAAGTTAGTTACGGAGGATGGCGATAAAGCAAATGTCTTGAATAATTTTTTTTCCTCTGTATACACTATAGAAGATCCAAGTACAGATATCATAGAGTATAGTAGCAATAAAGGTATACAAGATTCAAGTTCACTTTGGTTAACCGAGGATATGGTACAGAAAGAACTAAATAAGGTTAATATTAGTAAATCTCCTGGACCGGATAAAATACATCCTCGGGTACTTAAGGAGCTAAGTTCAGTTTTATGTAGGCCATTGTTTCTTATTTTTGCTGATTCCCTCATGTCCGGTGGTGTGCCTCTGGATTGGAAAAAGGCTGATGTTATTCCAATATTCAAAGAGGGTAGTCGTTCATAGCCGTGTAATTACAGGCCTGTAAGTTTAACTTTAGTGGTGGGGAAGATCCTGGAAAGTTTAATAAGGGAACATGTTCTAGAGTATGTTTCAAGGACTGACATTATAAGTAGTAACCAGCATGGATTTAGGAGGAATAGATCTTGTCAAACTAACTTGCTTGGCTTTTATGAGGAAGTAAGTAGAAATTTAGACTCTGGTATAGCAGTAGATGTAGTTTACTTGGATTTTGCAAAGGCTTTTGATACAGTCCCCCATAGGCGACTAATGAATAAGCTAAGGTCTGTTGGTCTGGGGAGTCACATTTGTACATGGATAGAAAATTGGTTAAAGAATAGGATGCAGAGAGTAGTTGTTAATGGGGCTTCATCATTATGGACTAAAGTGCTAAGTGGGGTGCCACAGGGTTCTGTGTTGGGGCCGCTTCTATTTAATCTATTTATTAATGATTTGGAAGTGGGTATTGTCAGCAAGGTTTCTGTGTTTGCTGAGACACCAAAACCTTTGTCGACCATTAAAAACTTCAGAGGATGTGCAATCGTTGCAAGGGGATCTAGATAGATTATCACATTGGGCTGCTAAGTGGCAGATGAAATTCAATGTTGATAAATGTAAGGTGATGCATTTTGGACTTAAAAATACTTGTGCTACTTATACTATAAATGGCTCTGTGTTAAGTGAATCCCTGTTGGAAAGGGATCTTGGAGTTTTGGTGGATAACAAACTTAAAGGTAGCAAGCAGTGCCAGGCGGCAACAGCCAGAGCCAGCATGGTATTGTCTTGTATAAAGCGAGGTATGGATTCAAGGGAAGAAAATGTAATTCTCCCTCTTTACAAAGCATTGGTAAGGCCTCATTTGGAATATGCAGTGCAATTTTGGAATCCTGTGTACAAAAAGGACATCTTTGAAATGAAAGGGTTCAGGAAGGGCAACTAAATTAATAGGGGATTAGGGGAGCTTGAATATGAAGAGAGACTGGAAAAGTTACAATTATGTACGCTGGAGAAAAGGCGCTTGCGTGGGGGATATGATTACTGTGTATAAATACATTAACGGGCCATACAATAACTATCTGGGGCATTGTTCACAATAGAACATGTCAAAGGACACAGGACATCCTTAAGACTTGAAGAAAAAAGGTTTAGGCTTCAAGCTCGGAAAGGGTTTTTCACTGTGAGAACGGTAAAGCTATGGAACTGTCTTCCAGTGGACGTTGTAATGGCAGGTTCATTGGTCAGTTTCAAAAAAAAGCATATAACCTGGTCTAGACATTACCCCCCTTACTACCCAATAAGGTCCAATCCGCCTTTCACACTCCACTGCCATTCTGTTTACAGCCTTCCAATTCCCATCACCTTGTCTCAATCCCATTTCATCTAGACTGTAAGCTCTTTGGGCAGGGTCCTCTTTCCTATTGTATCACGGTATTGCTGTAAGTAACTCATCACTGTGTGCTTATATTATGTATTACTTGTGTATGTAATATGTATGATTTTGTATAATATGTATTACCCTGTATGTAATGTATGACTTTGTAGTTGTAAAGCGCAACAGAAGATGTTGAAGCTATATAAATCAATAATAATAGAAATTATTGTAAACATAATTCAGCAGGAAGAAGGTCGGCAGTAAAAACTGCTGCTCCATTCGACATCGATTTGATAATTCACATCAGATCGAATGTCTAATCGTTGCAATTGTATTGTATGACCAGCTTAAGAAAAAACAGATTTCCCTTGAGTAGATTGTTCCCATGCTTGTTGCAAACAATGGCTAGCTTCTGTTTGCAGACTGGCTGATGGGGATGGTTACTCTACCTGTCTGCCCAGCTGCTCCTTTACAATTCCACAGAGTAAACATTGCAGATCTATCACTACTGTCTATCACAAGACTGCTGTAGTCTTGGCTGTAATCAATGTCCTATAATCCCTTTTGAGTGGGAGGGAGTTAATGTAAAAAAATAAGAGGTCATACCACACGTTCACTGATTCATGCATATTGTTATATGTTATAGAACTTGCCTTACAGCCTGCTCTTTTGGTTTCTTGCTTAGGTAAGTATTTTGCAAGTTTTTCTAAAACAAATATGCTAACTTTATTCCAGGGGCTGCCTGGCCAAAGCTGTACAAACCCATTTTTAAGGGGAATGTCCACCCTCAAATACATATTTTCTAAATATGTCAAGCACCCTCAAACCACATTTTCATTCTACTTAACTTACCTTTCCTAAGCGATAGTAACATAGTAATTGAGGTTGAATAAAGACACATGTCCATCAAGTCCAACCCTTTCACCTTCCTAACAGCTAATCCAGAGGAAGGGGGGGGAAACAGCTAAAAAAAAAGGGGGGGGGGGGGAAATTCCTGCCTGACTCCAAACAGCAATTAGATAGTATCCCTGGATCAACCAGAACTATAGTATATGTATAAATACCAGTAATTCATAATATTATATAGTATCCCTGTACCAACCAGAACTGCAGTAAATGTATTAATACCAGTAATTCTCAATATTTTTTTTAGTTTAGTTTGGTTTAGAAACTTATCCAGCCCATTTCCACATATTCCAAATGAGGCCTTACCAGTGCCTGGTAAAGAGGGAGAATAATATTTTTCTCTTGAATCTATTCCCCTCTTTATACAAGACAATATCTTGCTAGCTCTAGCCGTTGCTGTCTGACAATGTTTGCTCCAATGGGAGCATGACACAGTATGCATAGTTTTTAGCATAACCATACAGCTTGCATTCAGGGGCGCTTCTAGATCTTTTGGCACCTGAGCCTAACTTTTTAAAGCTGCTTCTGGTATCTTCCTGCAGCGCGCTTTGCCGGCAGGTGAACTGGAGAGCTGACCTAACAGTGGCAATGAAGAATATAAAGATTCGTAACGCACAGCTACCCCTTGTAAGAAAAGAAAAGCCCTTCCCAAGAGTGACAAGATTGTGTATCCCAATTATCTAACCCTTTATAAATGGCAGATCAGGATGCAGGTATAAAAACAGATTCATGCACACAGATATCACCATCTAGTCAACAGCGTGCACAGACGTGTCACTTATACATCATTTGGAAAGTGGCTATATTATTCTCCACATCCATATATCATTTTCCGAATCATTTTCCGAGGGAAGACAAATTAGCCCAATATCAGTGCATGTATGCAAGCAAATCAGACGCATTTTGCTCCCCACCGGGAGCTTAATCATAGGTGCTGACTGGACCAGTGGATACTGAACCCTCCAGACCTCCAGTTCAGCAAACACTGCTAGGTCAGCCCTCCAGTGTACCAGCAACTGCTAGGTCAGCCCTCAAGTTCACCAAAATACATAAAAAGTATATTAGTGTAGGACCTAAAACAAGGACTAGATATCATAGTATATAAATCCTATATAAATAGCTTTGCCCCACACCCATCACTGTATATGTATGTCCACAGGACCTTAAATGGTATATGCATATATATATATTTCCTACAGGTAAGTGTAGACAAGGGTCGTGGTGCACTTCCGGAAAAATGGCTTACATCAACTCCATAAGATAAAAAACAATCAGGGTTATTCAATAAAAGTTCTTATCGTTTAAAATGGTGCTAATTTTGCCCCAACCAATCAGATCTTATTTAACATTTGAAAGCTAACATCTGATTGTTTGGGACAAAATTAGCACCATTTTAAACGATAAGAACTTTTATTGAATAACCCTGAATGTTTATTTAGGAACTACTAAACATATATTCCACTGACACGGTGGCTAACAGAAACGCCTAGGCCCGTGTCAGTGGAACGCCCGTGTCAGTGGAATACTGACCTAGTGTTATTATTAATTCAACATTTGGGGAGGAATGAAATGTCAAATCCATGTAATGTTGTGCCAGTGTATGGCCAACGTAAGTATAGCTGGGTACTCACATGAAAGATCTGCAAGATTCTGTCTGTCATTTTCTAAAGATTCCGCTACACGCAGTCCCAAGCGTTCTCCCAATATAAAGTTATATGGAGAACACTCGGGACTGCAAATATCCCTCAGCTGCGGCAGACTCCCTATACTTTAAGTATTTGTCGGTCTTTGGAAATGTGCCACACACACTAACGATCATTTTGTCCCTTAAGACATTAGTCTTTAAGGTGACCATACATTAGGCCGATTGTAATCGCAAAATCATTGTGGTGTTTTCCTGATTAAATGTTAATGTAATATAACCTCACAATAGAAGACATTCGACCTTAATCACAAAACAAATTGAATGTCGAACAAAATGTATGCTACATCTTAGTACAAGTATCAATCGGTTTAAGATTGTAATTACGATCATAATAGTGGCCACCTTAATCATTAGTTTAATCTAATAGACAATTTCTCCAATGCTAGATGTTAAATTATAGACTAAAGTTCCTCTTTAAATATCTTCTAATCAATGCTATAAAGGAAAATTCCTAATCGTTTTTAGACATGAAAGAACACTACCAGGTAAAGGTGTGATGCTGGTATAGCAGCTTTTGCAAAGTTCACATCTACATTTTTTCTTGTCTCGTATTTATGTTTGTACAACTTTATCAGATGGTGGAAACTGTTCTACTTGTGGTTTTCACTTCCTGAAAGTTTTTTCACAGTGCATATATTTTTTGACTAGGATGGCACAAGTGTCACAATAAAGTGCTTCCCCAGCTTAATTAACTGTAGCTGAATTAATTTATTTTAAGAATTAAGAAACAATGACAATTGTTATTTAGTTTTTTTTTTTTTTTTAAAGCGAAGGGGTCCTTTGCTGGTGATAGATGCCCCACAGTTAGAAGGTGCTTTACAAAATAGTTTAATGGCTACCTCTAGCCAAAGCACCAAGGTTTACCAAAATTCAACCTAAAAAACATTCCCCGGAACCCCCAAAATATGTAAGTAATTGTTCCCCTGGATTCAAGAGATCTATAGAGAATTGTTTTTTTTTTTCATGCTTGTGGTTAGCTTTAAAAAAGATAAAGAAGGGCTTATTATACAGCTGATGATGCTCTGTTCCAGTTATAGGATACAAGTTGGCATGCTCAAGACAGGGGCTTGCTGATAATATCACAGCTCAATATGTAAGCAGGAAGCACCACCATTATACTGCTGTAACATTGGATAGACTGCAGCTAAAAACATGATCCTGGAGTCATTTTAAAGGTGTGCCTTTTTAATACAGGGCACTTGTGGGGAGACCACAGTTCTTCATTAAGCATTATAAACGCTTCTTCACCTTGAGGGCAGTAAGATTGTGGAGTCTGAAAATATTGTGTTGGCTGAATTTCTGAAAACATTCAAAGAAGGGTTAAATCTCGTCTTGGACTGGTAGAGTATCCTAGGTTACAGGTGCTGACTGTATAATATGTGCGCATTTGTAATTGGTTGTATCCTTGTTCTAGTTGGTATTCAGGGTGGCATTTTGTCCACGTGGAATCGTGGATGTACTTTTTTTGGGTTGAGATTGCTGGGTTTTGCATTGATGGGATGACTTGACAGAATTTTTTTCTTTTTTTAATCCAAAACAACTATGTAACTTTGACTGATCCTGCTGGGGGGGGGGGGGTTCTATATTGTTAAAACTTGTAACACAAATACATCTTCTTCCACTGCCTACATACCAAAGTGCACCTAAATAATGCTATGATTTACAGGTTTTACTAAAGAGGAGATTGTGAACAGACATAACTTATGAATAAAATGGATACAGTTGTTTACAGTGAGTAACCTGAAGGCTGATACTGGTAGCTGAGTTCATATAAAATGTGAAAATGCTAAATTGTGGAAACTGGGAAACGGGAAATACAAGGGGACTTTTTTCTTTTCAGTTACTGAAAATATTGCATGAAAAACATTTATCTTAAAGAGAAACAAAATATAGGTCGGTGTTAACTAAAAATAATGCATCATGTTTCATTTGTTGTTTGTGTCTGAACACTTATAGTGTGTATGGAAAGATTCTCCCACCCACCAATAGAATAACACGTTCTGTGCCACCCTGTAGAATCAAAATGCCCATGTTCCACTAATCCTACGTGATGCACTGTAGAGCATTATATGATTGTAAATACAGGAGGGGCAAAACGAAAAAGGTGATGTCCTTATGTGAGTCATATGGAACTGCTGTTACCTATAGCAATCAGCTGTGTGTTCTCATTACTAACTCTACTAAATATAGTTTAAATTATTTGACTGTGGCAATATATTAATATGAGTCTTTATCGTATAACTTCTGCTAGGGGTAACCCATTCAACATATCCATTAAATAGTGTAGGCTCACACTTTGATGTATATGGTTCTGCCACTTCTATGAAATATATACAGCAACAAACAGGAAATATCAAGGAGCCAGGCGGGTGCCTTAACAAGTCAATTATTGGGAGTCCACAGTGCATTGTTTTGGATACACACAATTTTTCTTCAGGTGCACCGGTCCTGATGAAGGTTAGTGTGTATCCGAATCTTGTTGGAATGTGGATTCCCAATAAATGACTTATTAAAAAGGCACTTGCCTGGCTACTTGATGTTTCTGGTTTTCTGCTAGGGGTAGTTAGACTTCACCCATGACCATGGACCATGAAAAAAAAGCTGGATGAGTTTCTGCAAACAAGGAATGTTGCAAGTTACTGGTATTGATACATAAAGTAGAGTTGATCCAGGGAAATTTCCGATTGCCACTTGGAGTCAGGAAGGAATTTTTTCCCCCTTCATAAATTTGGTGGGGGTTTTTTGCCTTCCTCTGGATCAACAGTTAGGCAGGAAATGAGGATATTGCTAGATGGGTTGGACTGGATGGACGTATGTCTTTATTCAACCTCCAATACTATACTATACTATGATCTGGTAAATTTCCTATCCGGTTAGATATCAATGCAGGAAAAATAGAGTTAAATATTGTAGACTCCATAAATCAGTGCTTTGCACATTAGTTTTAAATGCAAGTAGGTCAACATAATTTTTGATTGTACATTATTACATTTTGTATGTTATTAGATTTTGTACACTACTTACCACAATTATGTACCTATAATTCCACAGATATTGTGTGGACTTTTTTTTGACATGTATCTGACTCTCAAAGCATACATATCATGTACATACAATATACTCCTGTCTAGAAAATGTTTTTAGACCCCATTGATTTAAAATTTTATAGAAATAACAATATTGTGTCTGTTCTCCCTGTGTTTGCATGGGATCCCTCCACAATAATATAAGACATCCTGATAGATTGTGTGAGACAGAGACAACATTAGATTGTAAGCTCTAAGGGGCAGGGTTGGGTGTGAATGGATTAAATATAAAGAAGTGCTATAAGAAAATAAAGACAATACAATTACACAGCCCCCCTTCCCATCCAGCCCATTAAAATATGCACAAAGCTTTTACTTTTAGCAAATGAACGAACATCAGTAAGAAAATTTTATGCGACACACATAGCAACGTTATCATGTTTTTATGCACTAAATTATATTGAATATACAAATAATATTTAATATTTTTTTTGCAGATTTGGCAGTATTTTTTTTTTTAGTTGAAATTTTCTGTTTATATTCGTGTAAGTCAGGTCCAGTAGAGAGATGCTGTTTAATATGTAACGAGCGGATATTTTAAATATATCTCTCCTGGGGTGAAGGGAAGAGAGAAAAGGGATATTCCCGAGTTGTGTCTAACCCCACCTCCCCCCTCCTATGTGTTTTCCCTGCTCTGTGTTACTCATTTTTTGTGACAGTAACTAGGCCGCTGCGTTGTAAACCTGTCACTCGATGGGTTCCCCCTGCAGCATGCTTATTGCTGCCCAGCCCTTTTAAATCAAGAGTTACCAGGTAAACAGAGGCTCCAACGCCAACTGGCCTTGCTGTGACCCATTCCAGATCATGGCAATGATCTGAAATGGCAAAGACCATCGCATGAGGGTTAAAAAGAGAATCATTTAAATTCATTGTTGACTAATTCTCCCTGTAGGAACATGTGCATTGGTAAATAGCTACACTCTGGCATTAACATAATAAGATAGAAATATAATGAAAGCACTCGGCTAAAAGAAAATAATCCAGGAGAGTAAAGGGGCAATTAGCATCTTATAACCCTAAGAGCAGTTACCAGTTGTTTTTTAATGAATTACAGGCCCTTTTAATAGAGAAGGGGTGATAGCCAATGCAATAAACATACCACCAGACATGCTATACAGGAAGAGAATGTAATGATGTCTCAACCCCACCCCCACTGTTTATAGGGATGTGGTTCTCCTGTACAAAGACGAGGAGATGGGAAAACTGGATAAAGGAAATTCTATTGCAAAAGGTAGAAGGAAAATATTATGCATAAAAGGGGATAACGCAGAGAGGAGATAAACTGCAGGGGTGGAAGGGGAATGCAGACAGCTGTTCAGCAGTGATGAGAGGATAGAGGGATCTGGGGTAGGATAGAGGTTACATGGGATCTGGCAATTTAATAGTTAGTTGGATGTGTAAATAGGCTAAAGAGATGCTCAGACAGGATAACAGGAACAGTCTGTCTCTTGTAAACCCTATCCAGTTAGGATATAACACTTTAAGGACTGAGCACTGCCTTACCTGCTCAGCTGCCGGGTATCAGTTGTGACCCTGTAGGAGGCTGAGAATATGGGGAGAACTACAGATGGTAGACACGTCTGATTTTTCCTTCCAGGCCACTTCAGCAAAAGGGGACCAGCCATCTTCTACATGGTAGGGAGGGGGAGAGTAGTGAGTGAAGGATAGAAAAGAAGGAGGGCTAAGGATGGGAAGAGGTACCCTCCTCTGGTTGCCATGGATACAAGAGCCGGATGATTTGCCGGCTCCGGATATTCACAAGGAGACAGCTCCATCCCTCCCCTGCATTGCTCTGACATCATTCAGCCAAAGAGACCCTCACTCGGTCTCCGGATACAAGATTCTCATATTGGTGCTACAGGCTTGTACCATGGATGCACTGCTTCTGTGTGTTATTCCATCAGAGTTCCATTGGGATGTGCAGAGTTTAATTTATTCTCTTTATTGGCAGAACTCTATGCATCATCTTCCCTGTCAGGGACCTGCAGAGTATTGTGCATTGCTGTGTAACTCCCACGCTTCCAGAGCCCTGCAGAGCACTACTGTAAAACCTATTCCCTTCCAGAGCCCTGCAGAACACGGTTATGTAATGCCTTTCCAGCCAAAGCTCTATAGACTGGAAAATTACTGCACAAAACCTTCCAGGGAGATCCAATGTGTGTGTTTGTCTTTGACCATTTTCCTATGTGCATGCCTGCAGAGCATTATTCCTGATGTTTTAACCCTCTACCTGCTAAGAGACTGAACATCCCTCAGATCACAGCCTTCCTAAGAGAGAGTTTTGTGCAAGAGCTTAACACCTTCTTTAACAATCACCTTCTGTAGAATGTGTGATGGACCTTGAGAACATTGCCCAGAACACTCAGGGAATTTTATTTAAACTAAAGTATCCTTACTGAGCAGTTTTTTTTTCTTCTACTAAAGCACAGGTTGTTCCCTGGTCACTGTTGTCAGCCACCTTTAAGACTTTTACCTATGCTGTATAACATCATGGTGTTTCATTCACAGTAGCAGACCACTTATACTCTATGATTTCAGTTTTAAAGCTACACATTCAATAACTGACAATAAACTATTCTCTTACATTTTAGGTTCCAGGTAATCTGTTTAAATCTGTGGGTAAGAAACTACAGGTTGCCAATGCACCCCCTATTATAAAACAGAAAAGTCACTTTTACTTAGTGGGTGAACTATTCCCTATAAATACACAAGTTTCAGTAAGTCATGTGACACTGATGCTTAGCATTGATAATAACTAATGACATAGATTGGCACCTTTTATTAAGATTTAATTTACAGAATATATGATATATTGTATGAATGTACTTTAAATTGTAGCATTCTAAACAGTACTCTGATGTCGAAAGCCAGACTTATACTTATAAATCTTAAAGGGGCATTTCTTTCCATTAAAGAAATCCAGGACTGAAGAAGGAGAGCTATTAATCGACTTTTAGAGCTTCGATTTCAGCAAGAACTGTTAAGGGGTGAGGACCTAGTGGAGGACCAAGTGGTTTAGGTAAGAGTAATGTGTAGAGATGAACAGAACTAGTAGTTTGGTTCCGACATTGGTTCCACAGAAAATTCATTTGGAACCCAATTTAATCAGAATTTTTCTAATTATTATTCGCAAATGTCAAGTATTCAATAGCATTTTTGATTTTTTGAACAGAATTTTGGATTGTTTTTTCTGGAATTTTTAGATTTTAAAAATGTCTTGATTTCCAATTTTCCAAACTGAAATTTTCAATAAAAAGTTCAGTTTCGAAAATTTGAATTTATGAAACCAGCTGTTTTGAATCAAGAGCAGGTTTGTTTTAAAACCGGGATTCATCACTAGTAATATGGTTCAACTTTCTATCAATCATCACAGTTTCCGCTTGAAGCTTAAGTTTATAATATATCTGAATATGAGTATGAAGACATATTGGATAAGTTACGATTATAAATACTAGAGAAAATGTGCTTGCATGGGGATATGATCTCTGTGTATAAATATATTTATGGGCCATTTCAGAGGACACACGGACATCTCTTAATGTTGGAAGAAAAGACAATGTTTGGAAAGGGTTTTTTACTGTGAGAACGAAAAAAAATCCTTCCTGACAACCAGAAAGTATCCCTGGATGAACCATAACTACAGTATATATATTAATACCACTAATAATAATACTATACTAATGTCTAAAAACTATACAGAATCAGGAGGATGGTATCTATTGTGAAAGATTGCCTTCTGATTCTGTAGTCCCATACAGTAGTAGCCATACTGGATTTGGCTATTACTGTATGGCACTACTATATGGGAATTCTGCTGTTCATTTAAAGGGCAACTAAAGCCTCAAAACAATACAGAATCAGAAGGCAGTAGTGGTCATAATTTTTACCCTTCATCAGTTTTTACTAATTTTTCAGGTAAAAACAGGTACTTGGATCGACGGATACCATACTATACCAATGCCATACTATACTAATACCATACTATATTAATACTATACTAATACCATACTATACTAATATTATACTAATACTGTACTATACTACACTAATACTGTACAATACTATACTAATACTATACTTTTACTATATTAATACCATATTATGCTAATAAAATATATATATCCTTCCTTTATATAAAATTATTTTCCATTTTGTGGAGATTGCATTGAGTTTTTAGACTGTACTATGTAGGTGGGGGTAGGCTAAAATAATATTATACATAGTAAAAGTGTATATTGTAATGTAAAAGGTATAACATGAATTAGTTTATTAATATGTACAAAATAAAGATATATAAGTGTGTAACAGTGTGTAAATGGCATATGAAATAAAAAATAAAAAAGTACTAACCTACAGAATCTCCCCACGTTTGAATGGACTGGTCAAAATGGGAGCTATAGACACACCTCTCAAATTTATTAAATTCTGCATGGAAGTTTGCTGCCATTTCCTTATTGTCCTTATGTAGATGATATCCAGCTGTATTGCATTGTGGGAGAGACTTACTGAGCATGTGCGAGTTAATGGCCAATCAAAAGAAAGTTTGCTTTCCCAGTAAGTGTAGATGATATCCAGCTGTATTGCATTGTGGGAGAGACTTACTGAGCATGTGCGAGTTAATGGCCAATCAAAACAAAGTTTGCTTTCCCAGTAAGTGTAGATGATATCCAGCTGTATTGCATTGTGGGAGAGACTTACTGAGCATGTGCGAGTTAATGGCCAATCAAAACAAAGTTTGCTTTCCCAGTAAGTGTAGATGATATCCAGCTGTATTGCATTGTGGGAGAATGCTTCACATCCTGATGCAATGTGTAGCGGAAGCGGGTGGGCGTGGCCAAATGACACTGTTTGTCTCTCTCTCTCTGTTTGTCTCTCCCTCTGTCTCTGTCTGTCTCTCTCTCTGTCTCTCTCTCTGTCTCTCCCTCTGTCTCTCCCTTTCTTTCTGTCTGTCTCTCTCTGTCAATTTCTCTGTCTCTTTCTCCTATTCTGTTAGCAGCAGTGCTCACAATGATCAGCTTCCAGGTTAGTACAATTATTATAAATTGTCACATTACTGTAATAGTGGCCGACTGTATTCTAGCAGCCAATAGGAATACCCCATATTAAACAAGCACCAGGTTCCTGCTTACTGCCGCATGTGTGTAAACTACAGCATCTAACAAAGCCCTTCCACATTGGTCGGAATCCAGGTAAAGTGCTAAGTGGGGTGCCACAGGGTTCTGTGTTGGGGCCGCTTCTATTTAATCTATTTTTAATGATTTGGAAGTGGGTATTGTCAGCAAGGTTTCTGTGTTTGCCTGACAGACACAACTTTGTCGACCATTAAAAAACTCAGAGGATGTCAATCATTGCAGAGGGTACTAGATAGATTATCACATTGGGCTGCTAAGTGGCAGATGAAATTCAATGTTGATAAATGTAAGGTGATGCATTTTGGACTTAAAAATACTTGTGCTACTTATACTATAAATGGCTCTGTGTTAAGTGAATCCCTGTTGGAAAGGGATCTTGGAGTTTTGGTGGATAACAAACTTAAAGGTAGCAAGCGTGCCAGGGGGGCAACAGCCAGAGCCAGCATGGTATTGTCTTGTATAAAGATAGGTATGGATTCAAGGGAAGAAAATGTAATTCTCCCTCTTTACAAAGCATTGGTAAGGCCTCATTTGGAATATGCAGTGCAATTTTGGAATCCTGTGTACAAAAAGGACATCTTTGAAATGGAAAGGGTTCAGAGAAGGGCAACTAAATTAATAAGGGGATTGGGGGAGCTTGAATATGAAGAGAGACTGGAAAAGTTACAATTATGTACGCTGGAGAAAAGGCGCTTGCGTGGGGATATGATTACTGTGTATAAATACATTAACGGGCCATACAATCTCCCCAACTCACGATTCCGCAAGATGTTTTCTGTACAATGGCATCAAGAGGCCTATGGTGACTCTGGACGAGCTGCAGAGACTACAGCTCAGGTGGGGGAATTAGTCGTACACTGCACAAAGTTGCCCTTTATGTAAGAGTGGCAAGAAGGAAAGCCATTGTTAACAGAAAAGCATAGAAGTCCCATTGGCAGTTTGCCACAAGCCATGGGGGGACACAGCAAACATGTGGAAGAAGGTGCTATGGTGGAAGAATGCAAATGCTATGTGTGCAAAAAAATGAACACTGCACATCACTCAAGAACACACTATCCCCACTGTCAATATGGTGGTGGCAGCATCATTGCTCTGGGGGCTTCTCTCACGCAGGGGACAGGGAAGCTGGTCAGAGTAGATGGGAAGATGGATGAGCCAATACAGGGCAATCTTGGAGGAAAACTCTTGGAGTCAGCAAAGACTTGAGGACTGGGGCCGAGGTTGGTTTACTTCCAGTAGGACAACAACCCTAAACCATAATCCAGGGCAACAAAGGAATGGTTTAAAACAAAAATACCATGTGTTAGAATAGCCCAAAAGTCCAGATCTAAATCCAATCGAGAATCTGTGGCAAGATCTGAAAACTGTTGTGTCACAAACGCTGCCCATCTAATCTGACTGAGCTGGAGCTGTTTCAAAGAAGAATGGGCAAGGATTCAGTCTCTAGATGTGCCAAGCTGCGGGTAGAGACATATCCTAAAAGACTGGCAGCTGTAATTGCAGCAAAAGGTGGTTCTACAAAGTATTGGACTCAGGGGGCTGAAATAATTATGCACACCCCCAATCAGTTAGTGATTTGTTAAAAATGTTTGGAATCATGTATGATTTTCCTTCCACTTCTCACGTGTACACCACTTTGTATTGGTCTTTCACGTGGAATTCCAATAAAATGATTCATGTTTGTGGAAGTAATGTGACAAAAATGTGGAAAACTTCAAGGGGGCTGAATATAAGAAATTATGCTGCCTTTTATATGGGTGTTACAACAGAGCCAACTGCAATTTGTTATATAGATATGTTGTCTTGTTTGTGGATAATTTATCAGATGACCAGAGGCACAAGCTCTCCTGTAGCAGATTTCTAGAGGTTGTGCGAATATTTTAATGCAAACAGCCGTGCAGCCTCTGGTAAATAGGCTTGTGACGGCTGTGCAACTGCCCAACTGCACGAATTTAAGAGGTTGAAGGAACGAGGGAGGAGCCAATATGTGTTTTAGCTGCCACTTTCACTTGTGCTTTTAAAGGGAACGTATGTCCCACCCTTCAACAAAAATGTTATATCTTACCTTCCTACCCCGAAAACCCATCCTTGCCAACCTTAATTACCCGTGGTTCATGAACTGAGATACTTTCACTGCCCTCTGTTGCCCTTTTCCTGGTTGTTGCCACTGCCCTCTATAGCTGTGGGGCCCGGTCTGCAGCCAGGGGTATAACTACCAGGGGATCATGGGGAGCAACCGAGGGGGGCGGGGGTAGCAGTCTTCTATTTTTCCTATGACAGATGTAGCCACTTGCCAGAAAACCACTGTGGATAAGCATGGATAGGAATGCCATCATAGTTTTGCTGGTGTCCCAGTGATCCTAGTTATGCCACTGTTGTTTATTAGCCCTGACGTCATCTGTCACAGCCACCTTTGACTGCTGCACTGGGGGAGGAAGCCAGATGGATTGGAGGACCGCCAGGTTATCTCAGTTCTTTAATGCTGGGTAGGTAAGTTAGTTGGTGGTAGGAGTCAATGGGGGGGTCTTTAAGTGTAAAATTTGTTAGAATATTTGTAGAATCACATTGTTTCTTTCTCTCTCCTGTACACAAACACCAATTCCAACAAAAAATGTTTGTAACTAAAGATAGTCTACACTGACTGTACTAAATTAAGCATCTGAAATTTCCCAACACATATGGTTTTTAATGGCCAGAAACATACTGCATGTATTTAAGTATTGAGCATATGTAAAAAAAAAGTTGTGGATCAGATGTTTAAGAGTTCTACAAATAAAAACCTTATATAAATTATGCACGGTGGTGGCTCAGTGGTTAGAACTTATGCCTTGCAGAGCTGAAAATCTGAGTCAAATCTACCCTTGGACACACTGCAAGGAGTTTGTATGGTTTCCTCGTGCTTACATGGGTTTCTCCGGTTTCCCCCAACAATCATAAAGACATCTGATGTAGGTGTATATGATAAATAAATGTGTTTAGATTGTAAGCTCTTCAGGGCAGGGCCTGATGTGGATATTCCATGTAAAGTGCGACGGAAGATGTTGGCGCTATATCCACAAAATAATATGTACCTCTCTTATTACTCCTTGTGGGTCACAAATGGCATTAATGAACTGTGATATGCAGTTTAAAGTGTGATAAATATCTCTATTTAATTCTCTTAACATTAATGGTAGCCAGTATATCAGATGCCCTATCGTATGAGGAAATGTGATTATAAAACCTATAAAAGGGGGAGGAGTATGTGTATATGTAAAAAAAAGAATTGAAGCCAAATTTAAAGAAGAGATAGCTGGTGATATGGATGATAAAGTGGAGGCAAGTATGGGTGGAAGTAGGCAACAGGAAAGGGGGTGGAGGTAATGTCACTGTTGGTGTCTGCTATAAGCCGCCAAATGCTAGCGAGAGGAGGTGAGTCAACTTCATATGCAGTTGGAAGGGCTGCAAGTTTGGGGAGTGTGCTCATTATGGGGGACTTCAATTACCCTGACATTGATTGGGTGTGGTGGAACTGCCATCACAGAAAAAGGCGATGAGGTCCTGAATTTGTGCAGGATAATTTCTATCATAGGTGGTTGAGGTTCCTACTAGAAAAGGAGCTCTGTTGGATCTGGTAATATCTAAACATTGTGGAGCGCATTATAGAATAAAGGTAACTGGAGGCTTAGGGAATAGTGACCATGAAATAGTGGCATTTGGACTTTGTTATCGAAAGGAAAAGTGCGCTGGGTTAACAAAGACATTTCATTTGCAGGAAAGCAATTTTCCCAGGTTAAAAGCAGCTCTTCAGAATGTCAACTGGGATAATGTATTATCAGGTAAAGGTACTGAACAGAAGTGGACTGTGTTCAAGGGGATTTAAGCCAGTTCAATCTAAATTTATACCCTTGGGAAATAATAAATGTAAAAAAAAATAAATCCGCGCCCATGTGGCGTGAATTCTGATGTAAAGATGGCAAATGGTAAGGAAGAAAAAGGCATTTAAAACCGTTAAGGCCGAGGGAACGGAAAGGGCCTTTAGGGAGTATAAAAACACTGTAACAAGGAGTGTAAGAAAGCAATCAAACTAGCTAAAATTAATATGAAGTTAGGATAGCTGAAGAGAAAGAAAGCATCACTAAGCCTAAACATTTTTTAAGTAATCAATAGTAAGAAGATGAGGACTGAGAATGTGGCACCATAATTAATGGGGATAAGTTAGTTACGGAGGATGGCGATTAAAAGCAAATGTCTTGAATAATTTTTTCCCTCTGTATACACTATAGAAGATCCAAGTACAGATATCATAGAGTATAGTAAGCATAAAGTATACAAGATCAAGTTCACTTGGGTAACCGAGGATATGGTACAGAAAGAAACTAAATAAGGTTAATATTAGTAAATCTCCTGGACCGGATAAAATACATCCTCGGGTACTTAAGGAGCTAAGTTCAGTTTTATGTAGGCCATTGTTTCTTATTTTTGCTGATTCCTCATGTGTGGTTGTGCCTCTGGATTGGAAAAAGGCTGATGTTATTCCAATATTTCAAAGGGGTAGTCGTTCATAGCGTGTAATTACAGGCCTGTAAGTTTAACTTAGTGGGGGGGAAGATCCTGGAAAGTTTAATAAGGGAACATGTTCTAGAGTATGTTTCAAGGACTGGACATTATAAGTAGTAACCAGCATGGATTTAGGAGGAATAGATCTTGTCAAACTAACTTGCTTGGCTTTTATGAGGAAGTAAGTAGAAATAGACTCTGTAGACTTGGATAGCAGTAGATGTAGTTTACTTGGATTTGCAAAGGCTTTTGATACAGTCCCCCATAGGCGCTAATGAATAAGCTAAGGTCTGTGGTCTGGGAGTCCCATTTGTACATGGATAGAAAAATGGTTAAAGAATAGGATGCAGAGAGTGTAGTTGTAATGGGGCTTCATCATTATGGACTAAAGTGCTAGTGGGGTGCCACAGGGTCGTGTGGGGCCGCTTCTATTTAAATCTATTATTCATTGATTTTGGAAGTGGGTATTGTCAGCAAGGTTTCTGTGTTTGTGACGACACAAACTTGTCGACCATTAAAAACTCAGAGGATGTGCAATCGTTGCAAGGGATCTAGATAGATATCACATTGGGCTGCTAAGTGCAGATGAAATTCAATGTTATATGTAAGGGTGATGCATTTTGGACTTAAAAATACTTGTGCACTTATAATATAAATGGCTCTGTGTTAAGTGAATCCCGTTGGAAAGGGATCTTGGAGTTTGTGGTGGGATAACAAACTTAAAGGTCAGCAAGCAGTGCCAGGCTGGCAACAGCAGAGCCAGCATGGTATGTCTTGTATATAAAGCGAGGTATGGATTCAGGGAGAAAATGTAATTCTCCCTCTTTACAAAGCATTGGTAAGGCCCTCTTTGGACAATGCAGTGCCATTTGGAATCTGTGCTACAAAAAGGACAATCCTTGAAATGGAAAGGGTTCAGAGAAGGGCAACTAAATTAATAAGGGGATTAGGGGAGCTTGAATATGAAGAGAGACTGGAAAAGTTACAATTATGTACGCTGGAGAAAAGGCGCTTGCGTGGGGATATGATTACTGTGTATAAATACATTAACGGGCCATACAAAAACTACTGGTGCATTGTTCACCAATAGAACATGTCAAAGGACACAAGGACATCCCTTAAGACTTGAAGAAAAAAGTTAGGCTTCAAGTCTGGAAAGGGTTTTTCACTGTGAGAACGGTAAAGCTATGGAACTGTCTTCCAGTGGACGTTGTAATGGCAGGTCATTGGCAGTTTCAAAAAAAAGCATATAACCTGGTCTAGACATTACCCCCTTACTACCAATAAGGTCCAATCCGCCTTTCACACTCACAGCCATTCTTGTTTACAGCCTTCCAATTCCCATCACCTTGTCTCAATCCCATTCATCTAGGACTGTAAGCTCTTTGGGCATGGGTCCTCTTTCCTATTGTATCACGGTATTGCTGTAAGTAACTCATCACTGGTGCTTATATGTATTACTTGTGTATGTAAATGTATGATTTTGTATTAAATGTAGTACCCTGTATGTAATGTATGACTTTGTAGTTGTAAAGCGCAACAGAAGATGTTGAAGCATATATAAATCAATAATAATAGAAATTATTGAAACATAATTCAGCAGGAAGAAGGTCGGCAGTAAAAAACGCTGCTCCATTCGACATCGATTTGATAATTCACATCAGATCGAATGTCTAATGTTGCAATTGTATGTATGACCAGCTTAAGAAAAACAGATTTCCCTTGAGTAGGATTGTTCCCATGCTTGTTGCAAACAAGTGGCTAGCTTCTGTTTGGAGACTGGCTGAGGGGGATGGTACTCTACCTGTTGCCCAGTGCTCCTTTACAATTTCCACAGAGTAAACATGCAGATCTATCACTACTGTCTATCACAAGACTGCTGTAGTCTTGGCTGTAATCAATGTCCATATAATCCCTTTTGAGTGGGAGGGAGTTAATGTAAAAAAATAAGAGGTCATTACACAAAACGTTCACTGATTCATGGCATATTGTTAATGTTATAGAACTTGCCTTACAGCCTGCTTTTTGGTTTCTTGCTTAGGTAAGTATTTTGCAAGTTTTTCTAAAAAAATATGCTAACTTTATCCAGGGGCTGCCTGGCAAAGCTGTACAAACCCATTTTTAAGGGGAATGTCCACCCTCAAATACATATTTCTAAATATGTCCAAGCACCCTCAAACCACATTTTCATTCTACTTAACTTACCTTTCCTAAGCGATAGTAACAAAGTAATTGAGGTTGAATACAAGACACATGTCCATCAAGTCCAACCCTTTCACCTTCAACAGCTAATCCAGAGGAAGGGGGGGGAAAACAGCTAAACAAAAAAGGGGGGGGGGGGGGGAAATTCCTGCCTGACTCCAAACAGCAATTAGATAGTATCCCGGATCAACCAGAACTATAGTATATGTATAAATACCAGTAATTCATAATATTTATAGTATCCCTGTACCAACCAGAACTTGCAGTAAATGATTAATACCAGTAATTCTCAATATTTTTTTTAGTTTAGTTTTTTAGAAACTTATACAGCCCATTTCCACATATTCCAAATGAGGCCTTACCAGTGCCTGGTAAAGAGGGAGAATATATTTTCTCTTGAACTATTCCCCTCTTTATACAAGACAAATCTTGCTAGCTTAGCCGTTGTGTCTGACAATGTTTGCTCAATGGGGAGCATGACACAGTTATGCATAGTTTTAGCATACCATACAGCTTGCAATTCAGGGGCGCTTCTAGATCTTTTGGCACCTGAGCCTAACTTTTAAAGCTGTTCTGGTATCTTCCTGCAGCGGGCTTTGCCGGCAGGTGAACTGGAGAGCTGACCCCTAACAGTGGCAATGAAAATATAAAGATTCGTAACGCACAGCTACCCCTTGTAAGAAAAGAAAAGCCCTTCCCAAGAGTGACAAGATTGTGTATCCCAATTATCTAACCCTTATAAATGGCAGATCAGGATGCAGGTATAAAAACAGATTCATGCACAACAGATATCACCATCTAGTCAACCGTGCACAGACGTGTCACTTATAATCATTTGGAAAGTGGCTATATTATTCTCCACATCCATATATCATTTTCCGAATTCATTTTCCGAGGGAAGACAAATTAGCCCAATATCAGTGCATGTATGCAAGCAAATCAGACGCATTTTGCTCCCCACCGGGAGTTAATCATAGGTGCTGACTGGACCAGTGGATACTGACCACCTCCAGACCTCCAGTTCAGCAAACACTGCTAGGTCAGCCCTCCAGTGGTACCAGCAACTGCTAGGTCAGCCCTCAAGTTCACCAAAATACATAAAAAATATTGTGTAGGACCTAAAACAAGGACTAGATATCATAGTATATAAATCCTATATAAATAGCTTTGCCCCACACCCATCACTGTATATGTATGTCCACAGGACCTTAAATGGTATATGCATATATATATATTTCCTAAGGTAAGGTAGAAAGGGTCGTGGTGCACTTCCGGAAAAAATGGCTTACTCAACTCCATAAGATAAAAAAAATCAGGGTTATTCAATAAAAGTTCTTATCGTTTAAAATGGTGCTAATTTTGCCCCAACCAATCAGATCTTATTTAACATTTGAAAGCTAACATCTGATTGTTTGGGACAAAATTAGCACCATTTTAAACGATAAGAACTATTTATTGAATAACCTGAATGTATTTAGGAACTACTAAACATAATTCCACTGACACGGTGGCTAACAGAAACGCCTAGGCCCGGGTGGTAGTGGAACGCCCTGTCAGTGGAATACTGACCAGTGTTATTATTAATCACACATTTGGGGAGGAATGAAATGTCAAATCCATGTAATGTTGTGCCAGTGTATGGCCAACGTAAGTATAGCTGGGTACTCACATGAAAGATCTGCAAGAAGATTCTGTCTGTCATTTTCTAAAGATTCCGCTACACGCAGTCCCAAGCGTTCTCCCAATATAAAGTTATATGGAGAACACTGGGACTGCAAATATCCCTCAGTGCGGCAGACTCCCCCTATATTTAACTTTTAGTTTTCGGTCTTTGGAAATGTGCCACACACAACTAACGATCATTTTGTCCCTTAAGACATTAGTCTTTAAGGTGACCATACATTAGGCGATTGTAATCGCAAAATCATTGTGGTGTTTTCCTGATTAAATGTTAATAATATAACCTCACATAGAAGACAATTCGACCTTAATCACCAAAACAAATGAATGTCGAACAAAATGTATGCTACATCTTAGTAACAAGTATCAATCGGTTTAAGATTGTAATTACGATCATAATAGTGGCCACCTTAATCATTAGTTTAATCTAATAGACAATTCTCCAATGCTAGATGTTAAATTATAGACTAAAGTTCCTCTTTAAATATCTTCTAATCAATGCTATAAAGGAAAATCCTAATCGTTTTAGACATGAAAGAACAATACACAGGTAAAGGTGTGATGCTGGTATAGCAGCTTTTGCAAAGTTCACATCTACATTTTTCTTGTCTCGTATTTATGTTGTACACTTTATCAGATGGTGGAAACTGTTCTTACTTGTGGTTTTCACTTCCTGAAAGTTTTTTCACAGTGCATATATTTTTGACTAGGATGGCACAAGTGTCACAATAAAGTGCTTCCCCAGCTTAATTAACTGTAGCTGAATTAATTTATTTTAAGAATAAGAAACAATGACAATTGTTATTTAGTTTTTTTTTTTTTTTTAAAGCGAAGGGGTCCTTTGCTGGTGATAGATGCCCCACGTTAGAAGGTGCTTTACAAAATAGTTTAATGGCACCTCTAGCCAAAGCACCAAGGTTTACCAAAATTCAACCTAAAAAACATTCCCCGGAACCCCCAAAATATGTAAGTAATTGTTCCCCTGGATTCAAGAGATCTATAGAGAATTGTTTTTTTTTTCATGCTTGTGGTTAGCTTTAAAAAAGATAAAGAAGGGCTTATTATACAGCTGTGATGCTCTGTTCCAGTTATAGGATACAAGTTGGCATGCTCAAGACAGGGGCTTGCTGATAATATCACAGCTCAATATGTAAGCAGGAAGCACCACCATTATATGCTGTAACATGGATAGACTGCAGCTAAAAACATGATCCTGGAGTCATTTAAAGGTGTGCCTTTTAATACAGGGCACTTGTGGGGAGACCACAGTTCTTCATTAAGCATTATAAACGCTTCTTCACCTGAGGGCAGTAAGATTGGAGTCTGAAAATATTGTGTTGGCTGAATTTCTGAAAACATTCAAAGAAGGGTTAAATCGTTCTGTTGGACTGGTAGAGTATCCTAGGTTACAGGTGCTGACTGTATAATAGTGCGCATTTGTAATTGGTTGTGATCCTTGTTCTAGTTGGTATTCGGGTGGCATTTTGTCCACGTGGAATCGTGGATGTACTTTTTTGGGTTGAGATTGCTGGGTTTTGCATTGATGGGATGACTTGACAGAATTTTTTCTTTTTTTAATCCAAAACAACTATGTAACTTTGATGATCCTGCTGGGGGGGGGGGGTTCTATATTGTTAAAACTTGTAACACAAATACATCTTCTTCCATGCCTACATACCAAAGTGCACCTAAATAATGCTATGATTTACAGGTTTTCTAAAGAGGAGATTGTGAACAGACATAACTTATGAATAAAATGGATACAGTGTGTACAGTGAGTAACCTGAAGGCTGATACTGGTAGCTGAGTTCATATAAAATGTGGAAATGCTAAATTGTGGAAACTGGGAAACGGGAAATACAAGGGGACTTTTTTCTTTTCAGTTACTGAAAATATTGCTATGAAAAACATTTTTTAAAGAGAAACAAAAATAGGTCGGTGTTAACTAAAAATAATGCATCATGTTTCATTTGTTGTTTGTGTTGAACACTTAAGTGTGTATGGAAAGATTCTCCCACCCACCAATAGAATAACACAGTTCTGTGCCACCCTGTAGAATCAAAATGCCCATGTTCCACTAATCCTACGTGATGCACTGTAGAGCATTATATGATTGTAAATACAGGAGGGGCAAAACGAAAAAGGTGATGTCCTTAGTGTGAGTCATATGGAACTGCTGTTACCTATAGCAATCAGCTGTGTGTTCTCATTACTAACTCTACAAATATAGTTTAAATTATTGACGTGTGGCAATATATTAATATGAGTCTATCGTATAACTTCTGCTAGGGGTAACCCATTCAACATATCCATTAAATAGTGTAGGCTCACACTTTGATTATATGGTTTGCCACTTCTATGAAATATATACAGCAACAAACAGGAAATATCAAGGAGCCGGCGTGCCTTAACAAGTCAATATTGGGAGTCCACAAGTGCATTGTTTTGGATACACACAATTTTTCTTCAGGTGCACCGGTCCTGATGAAGGTTGTGTGTATCCGAATCTTGTTGAATGTGGATTCCCAATAAATGACTTATTAAAAAGGCACTTGCCTGGCTACTTGATGTTTCTGGTTTTCTGCTAGAGGGTAGTTGACTTCACCAGACCATGGCCATGAAAAAAAAGCTGGATGAGTTTCTGCAACAAGGAATGTTGCAAGTTACTGGTATGATACATAAAGTAGAGTTGATCCAGGGAAATTTCCGATTGCCACTTGGAGTCAGGAAGGAATTTTTTCCCCTTCATAAATTTGGTGGTTTTTTTGCCTTCCTCTGGATCAACAGTTAGGCAGGAAATGGGATATGCTAGATGGGTTGGACATGGATGGACGTATGTCTTATTCAACTCCAATTATTACTATACTATGATCTGGTAAATTTCCTATCGGTTAGATATCAATGCAGGAAAAATAGAGTTAAATATTGTAGACTCCATAAATCAGTGCTTTGCACATTAGTTTTAAATGCAAGTAGGTCAACATATATTTTGATTGTACATTATTACATTTTGTATGTATTAGATTGTACACTACTTACCACAATTATGTACCTATAATTCCACAGATATTGTGTGGACTTTTTTTTGACATGTATCTGACTCTCAAAGCATACATATCATGTACATACAATATACTCCTGTCTAGAAAATGTTTTAGACCCCATTGATTTAAAATTTTATAGAAATAACAATATTGTGTCTGTTCTCCCTGTGTTTGCATGGGATCCCTCCACAATAATATAAGACATCCTGATAGTTGTGTGAGACAGAGACAACATTAGATTGTAAGCTCTAAGGGGCAGGGTTGGGTGTGAATGGATTAAATATAAAGAAGTGCTATAAGAAAATAAAGACAATACAATTACACGCCCCCCTTCCCATCCAGCCCATTAAAATATGCACAAAGCTTTTACTTTTAGCAAATGAACGAACATCAGTAAGAAAATTTTATGCGACACACATAGCAACGTTATCATGTTTTTATGCACTAAATTATATTGAATATACAAATAATATTTAATATTTTTTTGCAGATTTGGCAGTATTTTTTTTTTTAGTTGAAATTTTCTGGTTATATTCGTGTAAGTCAGGTCCAGTAGAGAGATGCTGTTTAATATGTAACGAGCGGATATTTTAAATATATCTCTCCTGGGGTGAAGGGAAGAGAGGAAAAGGGATATTCCCGAGTTGTGTTCTAACCCCACCTCCCCCTCCTATGTGTTTTCCCTGCTCTGTGTTACTCATTTTTTGTGACAGTAACTAGGCCGCTGCTGTTGTAAACCTGTCACTCGATGGGTTCCCCCTGCAGCATGCTTATTGCTGCCCAGCCCTTTTAAATCAAGAGTTACCAGGTAAACAGAGGCTCCAACGCCAACTGGCCTTGCTGTGACCCATTCCAGATCATGGCAATGATCTGAAATGGCAAAGACCATCGCATGAGGGTTAAAAAGAGAATCATTTAAATTCATTGTGACTAATTCTCCCTGTAGGAACATGTGCATTGGTTAAATAGCTACACTCTGGCATTAACATAATAAGATAGAAATATAATGAAAGCACCGGCTAAAAGAAAATAATCCAGGAGAGTAAAGGGGCAATAGCATCTTATAAACCCTAAGAGCAGTTACCAGTTGTTTTTTAATGAATTACAGGCCCTTTTATAGAGAAGGGGTGATAGCCAATGCAATAAACATACCACCAGACATGCTATACAGGAAGAGAAGTAATGATGTCTCAACCCCACCCCACTGTTATAGGGATGTGGTTCTCCTGTACAAAGACGAGGAGATGGGAAAAAGGATAAAGGAAATTCTATTGCAAAAGGTAGAAGGAAAATATTATGCAATAAAAGGGGATAACGCAGAGAGAGGATAAACTGCAGGGGTGGAAGGGGAATGCAGACAGCTGTTCAGCAGTGATGAGAGGATAGAGGGATCTGGGGTAGGTGGATGAGGTTACATGGGATCTGGCAATTTAATAGTTAGTTGGATGTGTAAATAGGCTAAAGAGATGCTCAGACAGGATAACAGGAACAGTCTGTCTCTGTAAACCCTATCCAGTTAGGATATAAACACTTTAAGGACTGAGCACTGCCTACCTGCTCAGCTGCCGGGTATCAGTTGTGACCCTGTAGGAGGCTGAGAATATGGGGAGAACTACAGATGGTAGACACGTCTGATTTTTCCTTCCAGGCCACTTCAGCAAAAGGGGACCAGCCATCTTCTACATGGTAGGGAGGGGGAGAGTAGTGAGTGGAAGGATAGAAAAGAAGGAGGGCTAAGGATGGGAAGAGGTACCCTCCTCTGGTTGCATGGATACAAGAGCCGGATGATTTGCCGGCTCCGGATATTCACAAGGAGACAGCTCCATCCCTCCCCTGCATTGCTCTGACATCATTCAGCCAAAGAGACCCTCACTCGGTCTCCGGATACAAGATTCTCATATTGGTGCTACAGGCTTGTACCATGGATGCACTGCTTCTGTGTGTTATTCCATCAGAGTTCCATTGGGATGTGCAGAGTTTAATTATTCCTTTATTGGCAAGAACTCTATGCATCATCTTCCCTGTCAGGGACCTGCGAGTATTGTGGCATTGCTGTGTAACTCCCACGTTCCAGAGCCCTGCAGAGCACTACTGTAAAACCTATTCCCTTCCAGAGCCCTGCAGAACACGGTTATGTAATGCCTTTCCAGCCAAAGCTCTATAGACTGGAAAATTACTGCACAAAACCTTCCAGGGAGATCCAAGTGTGGTGTTTGTCTTTGACCATTTTCCTATGTGCATGCCTGCAGAGCATATTCCTATGTTTTAACCCTCTACCTGCTAAGAGACTGAACATTCCTCAGATCACAGCCTTCCTAGAGAGAGTTTTGTGCAAGAGCTTAACACCTTCTTTAACAATCACCTTCTGTAGAATGTGGATGGACCTTGAGAACATTGCCCGAAACTCAGGGAATTTTATTTAAACTAAAGTATCCTTACTGAGCAGTTTTTTTTTTCTACTAAAGCACAGGTTGTTCCCTGGTCACTGTTGTCAGCCACCTTTAAGACTTTTACCTATGCTGTATAACATCATGGTGTTTCATTCACAGTAGCAGACCACTTATACTCTATGATTTCAGTTTTAAAGCTACAATTCAATAACTGACAATAACTATTCTCTTACATTTTAGGTTCCAGGTAATCTGTTTAAATCTGTGGGTAAGAAAACTACAGGTTGCCAATGCACCCCCTATTATAAAACAGAAAAGTCACTTTTACTTAGTGGGTGAACTATTCCCTATAAATACACAAGTTTCAGTAAGTCATGTGACACTGATGCTTAGCATTGATAATAACTAATGACATAGATTGGCACCTTTTAAGATTAATTTTACAGAATATATGATATATTGTATGAATGTACTTTAAATTGTAGCATTCTAAACAGTACTCTGATGTCGAAAGCCAGACTTATACTTATAAATCTTAAAGGGGCATTTCTTTCCATTAAGAAATCCAGGACTGAAGAAGGAGAGCTATTAATCGACTTTTAGAGCTTCGATTTCAGCAAGAAATGTTAAGGGGTGAGGACCTAGTGGAGGACCAAGTGGTTAGGTAAGAGTAATGTGTAGAGATGAACAGAACTAGTATAGTTTGGTTCCGACATTGGTTCCACAGAAAATTCATTTGGAACCCAATTTAATCAGAATTTTCTAATTATTATTCGCAAATGTCAAGTATTCAATAGCATTTTGATTTTTTGAACAGAATTTTGGATTGTTTTTTCTGGAATTTTTAGATTTTAAAAATGTCTTGATTTCCCATTTTCCAACTGAAATTTTCAATAAAAAGTTCAGTTTCAAAATTTGAATTTATGAAACCAGCTGTTTGAATCAAGAGCAGGTTTGTTTTAAAAACGGGATTCATCACTAGTAATATGGTTCAACTTTCTACAATCATCACAGTTTCCGCTTGAAGCTTAAGTTTATAATTATCTGAATATGAGTATGAAGACATATTGGATAAGTTACGATTATAAATATAGAGAAAATGTGCTTGCATGGGGATATGATCTCTGTGATAAATATATTGGGCCATTTCAGAGGACACACGGACATCTCTTAATGTTGGAGAAAAGACAATGTTTGGAAAGGGTTTTTTACTGTGAGAACGAAAAAAAATCCTTCTGACAACCAGAAAGTATCCCTGGATGAACCATAACTACAGTATATATATTAATACCACTAATAATAATACTATACTAATGTCTAAAACTATACAGAATCAGGAGGATGGTATCTATTGTGAAAGATTGCCTTCGTGTTCTGTAGTCCCATACAGTAGTAGCCATACTGGATTTGGCTATTACTGTATGGCACTACTATATGGGAATTCTGCTGTTCATTTAAAGGGCAACTAAAGCCTCAAAACAATACAGAATCAGAAGCAGTAGTGGGTCATAATTTTTACCCTCATCAGTTTTTACAATTTTTCAGGTAAAAAACAGGTACTTGGATCGACGGATACCATACTATACCAATGCCATACTTACTAATACCATACTATATTATACTATACTAATACCATACTATACTAATAGATAACTAATACTGGACTATACTACACTAATACTGTACAATACTATACTAATACTATACTTTTACTATATTAAACCATATTAGCTAATAAAATATATATATCCTTCCTTTATATAAAATTATTTTCCATTTTGTGGAGATTGCATTGAGTTTTTAGACTGTACTATGTAGTGGGGGGGTAGGTAAAATAATATTATACATAGTAAAAGTGTATATTGTAATGTAAAAGGTATAACATGAATTAGTTTATTAATATGTACAAAATAAAGATATATAAGTGTGTAACAGTGTGTGTAAATGGCATATGAAATAAAAAATAAAAAAAAGTACTAACTACAGAATCTCCCACGTTTGAATGGACTGGTCAAAATGGGAGCTATAGACACAACCTCTCAAATTTATTAAATTCTGCATGGAAGTTTGCTGCCATTTCCTATTGTCCTTATGTAGAGATATCCAGCTGTATTGCATTTGGGGAGAGACTTACTGAGCATGTGCGAGTTAATGGCCAATCAAAAGAAAGTTTGCTTTCCCAGTAAGTGTAGATGATATCCACTGTATTGCATTGTGGGAGAGACTTACTGAGGATTGTGCGAGTTAATGGCCAATCAAAACAAAGTTGCTTTCCCAGTAAGTGTAGATGATATCCAGCTGTATTGCATTGTGGGAGAGACTACTGAGCAGTGCGAGTTAATGGCCAATCAAAAAACAAGTTTGCTTTCCCAGTAAGTGTAGATGATATCAGCTGTATTGCATTGTGGGGAGAATGCTTCACATCCTGATGCAATGTGTAGCGGAAGCGGGTGGGCGTGGCCAAATGACACTGTTTGTCTCTCCTCTCTGTTTGTCTCTCCCTCGTCTCTGTCTGTCTCTCTCTCTGTCTCTCTCTCTGTCTCTCCCTCTGTCTCTCCCTTTTCTTCTGTCTGTCTCTCTCTGTCAATTTCTCTGTCTCTTCTCCTATTCTGTTAGCAGCAGTGCTCACTGATCAGCTTCCAGGTTAGTACAATTATTATAAATTGTCACATTACTGTAATAGTGGCCGACTGTATTCTAGCAGCCAATAGGAATACCCCATATTAAACAAGCACCAGGTTCCTGCTTACTGCCGCATGTGTGTAAACTACAGCATCTAAACAAGCCCTTCCACATTGGTCGAATCCAGGTAAAGTGCTAAGTGGGGTGCCACAGGGTTCTGTGTTGGGGCCGCTTCTATTTAATCTATTTTTAATGATTTGGAAGTGGGTATTGTCAGCAAGGTTTGGTTTCTGTGTTGCTGACGACACAAAACTTTGTCGACCATTAAAAAATTCAGAGGATGTGCAACTATTGCAAGGGGATCTAGATAGATTATACATTGGGCTGCAGTGGCAGATGAAATTCAATGTTGATAAATGTAAGGTGATGCATTTTGGACTTAAAATACTTGTGCTACTTATACTATAAATGGCTATGTGTTAAGTGAATCCCTGTTGGAAAGGGATCTTGGAGTTTTGGTGGATAACAAACTAAAGGTAGCAAGCAGTGCCAGGCGGGCAACAGCCAGAGCCAGCATGGTATTGTCTTGTATAAAGCAAGGTATGGATTCAAGGGAAGAGAAAATGTAATTCTCCCTCTTTACAAAGCATTGGTAAGGCCTCATTTGGAATATGCAGTGCAATTTGGAATCCTGTGTACAAAAAAGGACATCTTTGAAATGGAAAGGGTTCAGAGAAGGGCAACTAAATTATAAGGGGATTGGGGGAGCTTTGAATATGAAGAGAAGGACTGGAAAAGTTACAATTATGTACGGGGAGAAAAGGCGCTTGCGTGGGGATATGATTACTGTGTATAAAATACATTAACGGGCCATACAATAACTATCTGGGGCATTGTTCACCAAGAGAACATGTCAAAGGACACGAGGACATCCCTTAAGACTTGAGAAAAAAAGGTTTAGGCTTCAAGCTCGGAAAGGGTTTTTCACTGTGAGAACGGTAAGGCTATGGAACTGTCTTCCAGTGGACGTTGTAATGGCAGGTTCATTGGTCTGTTTCAAAAAAAAGCTGGATGAGTTTCTGCAAACAAGGAATGTTGCAAGTTGCTGGTATTGATACATAAAGTAGAGTTGATCCAGGGAAATTTCCGATTGCCACTTGGAGTCAGGAAGGAATTTTTTCAGCCCATATGCAGGGCCATCCTCAGGGTTACAGACAACACAAACAAATAACTTTAAATAGCCACTGATTCACCTGTGGCCACACACCCCTACCCGCCCCCCACGTGATCCACTAAGAACCAGGTGAGTGAGACGGCTGTCAGATCTCAGTAAGCCAGCCTCCGTGCGGGAATCACGCCCCCACAAAATACCTCAAGAAAGCTCCGTCCGATAGTGATACCACATGTGCCCCGTGATAATGCCTAAGGCATAAAAAATCAGGAGCGGAAAATACAAAGACACCCCAATACCCCTCAGTCCCTCCGGGGACTGGGCTCCAAAGTGCTATAGTGCCAAGGAAGTGCCTCCAATAGACTATCTAAACCTCAAAAGTGCCGGTGCTTAATAAAAGTGACTCATGTGCTGGACTCCACAGGCCTCGCCCGTGTAAGCCAAGAAAAGTGCCAATGCCCACTTAACCTACAATAAATAGATACAAAAGTTAAAAACACATGTAATACAATAGAATCAGATTAAAAAACATTCAATGGACATAAAACATATTATCACACAAGGTAGGTAGAGGATGACATAAACCATTCAAAGGTACACCACATACTTTAGAGGGAATAGCAGCAAGGGGGACCACCCATAAGGGGATGGGGAGCTCCCAATTATATCCCCCGCCCTCTGGACTGCCACCATGGTGTAAAGCCTAGGGGGCCACAAGCCTGAATGCCGTCTCCAAAAGGAATACATGTGAAGATCATAGTTACTGGACTATTCACAATTGTATGGGAGAATAAATCTAGAGGAAGCAGCTCAGTGTTACTTGTTCATTCAGACCCAATGGGCCCTGTGTGCCAAGTCTCTTAATCCATTTCACCTCCCTCTGTAAGAGTGCCTTGTTGCGATTGACCTCTTCCCTTTTGGGCTCAACGTCAATGGCCATCCACCATAAGGAGGTAATAGAGTGCCATAAGTCTAAAATGCCTCGCCACTGATTGTTCGCCAAATCTTTCAGTATGGGGCAGTCCGTTATCTTTAGCACCAATGTGTAGCGTAGCTGCCCTGATGGCCTGTCTGTGGTTAGCTAGACGCTCCCTCAGGGTTGTCGTGGTCTTACCCACATAATACTTGCCACACAGGCATGTGATAATGTAGATTTTATACTGACTAAGACAACCGAGTCTGTCAGTAATCTTTATCCTTTTACCGCTATGCGGTGCGGAAAATCTGGCCCAGTAAGGGCGCTCCTGCACGCTTCACACCCCTGGCATTTGTAACACCCCGTCTTATTTGAAGAAAGCCAAGAGGTATTGCTGGGGGTAGGGTCCCATAAGTCAGTCCTCACTAGTAGGTTCCTATGGTTTTTACCCCTCCGATATGCAAACAGCGGTCGAGAATCCCTAAATGGTTGTCGTCATTGGTAAGTATATCCCACCTGGACTTAATACTTGACCTATAGGCCCTGCTAAGTGGGGAATATGTGCTAATGTATGGTAAAGCCATGCTGTCACCTTTGTTGTCCCGTGGACCAACCGGCTGACTAAGCCAAGCATCCCTGGCTCGTTGGATCTGTTGGCAGATAATTGCCTCTTTGTACCCTCGATCCATAAATTTGTGTTTTAATTCCTCCAACTGTATCAGAGCCCTGTTGTGATCAGAGTTATTCTGCAATACTCTCAGGCCCTGGGAATATATTATTCCCTTTTTATGGGATTCAGGGTAATAACTCTGAGCGTGCATTAAGGTATTTCGATCAGTCGGCTTGGTAAATAACGTGGTTCCCAATCTGTTACCTTCCTTGTATATTTTGAGATCAAGGAAGTTTATGGACTCCATGCTCGCCTCCATGGTCAGACGGACGGGGGAATCAAGGTTGTTGAGGGTGTCCACAAATCCATGACATTCCTCCATAGACCCTTGCCATAAGAAAAAAAGGTTGTCTATGTACCTTCTATATAGAAGAATCTCGTTACCACCTAATGGCATAATATATCTCTTTTCGTAGTCTTCCATATAAATGTTGGCAAATGAAGGTCCAATATTGGACCCCATAGCCGTCCCAGCTGTTTGTAGGAAGAAGGAGTTCTCAAATCGAAAATAATTGGATTCCAAAGAGAACAGAAGAAGGTCCATAAGGAATCTCCGTAGGGGGAGATTTGTGTCCAATCCCTATTAAGGCCCTTCTGCATATGTCGACCCCTTCTTTCTACGGTATTAAATTTTTGAAGTTCGCGTAACAGGTGTTGGCTGTCACATAAATATGATTCCATGTTTTTAACAATAGGCTGCAAATAAAGTCCAAGTAAGTGGTCACTGGTTTGAGGATGGAACCACATGCTGCCACTATTGGTCTCCCTGGTGGGGCCATTACCGATTTGTGGATTTTGGGGACCGTGTATATAATGGAGGCCCAAGGGTGCCCAGTGGTAAGATACCCTCTCTCATCTTTGATCCTATATGTGGACTTATCTTCCAGTTGGGAAAGGAGTTCCGATCTGTAGTATGCAATGTCTAATAGAACAATGGCTCCGCCCTTATCAGCTGGTCGGATGACCAATTGTTTATCCTCCTTTAGAGTCTTTAGGGCCACCTTCTCCTGAGGTGTCAGGTTAGACCATTTATTGAAAGTGGGCAATGACCTTTTAATAAAGTCGTAGATGTCCCCTCTGACCATATCCCTGAACACCCTAATGGCCGGAGGGGTGTTAGGGGGGTCAAAAGTGCTTTTCTTCTTAAAAAGGGCAGATTGTGCCTCAGATTTTTGAAACAAGTCCTTAAGCTTGAGGGACCTTTGAAACTTCAACAGATCAATATCATCCTCCAGTGTATTGCATTGGGGAACTGGTATGTAGGACAAACCCCTACTCAGAAGTTTATGTTCAGCCGGGGACAACACATGTTTACTCAAATTGTATACTACCTACTGCGAGGTGGTCTGGGTGAGAGGCCCTTTAGTTTTGTAGCGCCCCCCCCCCCCGCCTGGTACTGGCACTGCGCCTGCACCTCTTGTTTTTGTCGTAGATCTGGTATTGACCCCTAAAAAAGACTGTTCGGGCCCCTTTGATGCTCCCGTAGGGGCTGAAAATGCGTAGGTTCCCAGACCTACTTTCTTTAATAAATACTATTGTCCTAGACCTTGGAGTGCTCCGTATCCTTTTAATATATATATATATATATGTATATACAATACAAGAATTGTGGAAGCACTCCAATTAGGCTAATTTACAACTACATTTAGCGGAAGTGCAACTGATCTGGTCAAACATTTATACAAACATAGAAAAGATAATCAATGCACATTCCTAGGCCCCATACAATATCATATTATCTGCACACTGGCATACTTTATAAACAAAGGGGTTTTAGTATACATTACTGTGATCACATGAATGAAAAGCCTTCCAACCACGTCAAGGTAACCCCAGTCTGGAAGGTCCTAACGTCTAACCTTTTCAATTTCTTTTACTTCAATTACGATTAGCAAACTTTTGCATTTCTCATTCTTACACACTGGATCCATATAACAGGCTCTCTCCCTTCCCCCTCAGCCCTTTGGCTTTTTAAAATGAGTGAAGAGGCCATCCAGTGCTTTATTTTAAAGGCATAGGACCTCCCATTAAAGGGGTGTAATGTATACTAAAACCCCTTTGTTTATAAAGTATGCCAGTGTGCAAATAATATGATATTGTATGGGGCCTAGGAATGTGCATTGATTATCTTGATTAGATGATGTATACATTTACATCAGCAGGGCCTGATGTAAATGTATACATGTAATTGTAAAGCGATACGGAAGATGTTGGCGCTATATAAACCCATAATAATAATAATAATAATATACTAATCTAATGCTATACTTATACTTAACTATACTAATACTATATAATACTATACTAATACTATACCAATACTATATAATACTATACTTCTGCTATACTAATACCGTACTATACTAATAATGTCCTATACTATACTAATACAATACTATACTAATACTATACTTATACCATATTATACTTATACTATACTAATACTGTACTGTAGTATATATATTTTACTAATACAATACTTATACTATACTAATATTGTACTATGCTAACACTATATTAATATGATACTATACTTATACTAATACTAACACTATACTAATAATATACTATATTTATACTATACTAATACTATACTTATGCTATACTAATACTATAGTAATACTGTAGTAATACTGTAGTGTACTATACTATATTAATACTATACTAATCCTATATACTAACCGAGAGCTGTCAATATGCATGGAACACAGACGCAGGAGCGTGAGCACGGCGTCATCAATTCCTCCTCCCACTGTCCGCGTACCGAGACACTTCACTGCTGTTTCTAGGAGGGGGTAAGAGACAGAGAGGGAGAGAGGAGGGAGAGAAAGAGAAAGAGAGGGGGAAGAGAAGAGGACGTAGTATACTAAAGTATACTAATACTAAACCATACTGATACTAAACTATACTAATTCTATATGATCCTAATACTGTACTATACTTTACTAATACTATACTAATACTACACTATACAAATACTGTACTATACTATGCTATACTAATACTATGCTATACTAATACTATACTATCCTAATGCTGTACTATACTATAATAATACTATACTATCCTAATACTGTACTATACTATACTAATAATATACTATTACTATCCTAATACTGTACTATACTATACTATACTAATACTATACTCTACTATGATATACTAATACTATGCTATACTAAAATTATACTATTACTATCTGAATTTGAAGTATGTATTTATACAATCTAGCTAGGTTGGTAACACACAGATAAAATGGTGCTGGAGTGAGATGTATGCAGTGCAAATAAGACAATCAAATACTGTGCTGGTTACCAGATAGGTAGGATGTAAGGCTAGATTTATACCTGCTGATTGAGGTTTCTTGACGTAGAGAGAGGGGAATAGAATTCCAGAGCATTGGAGCTACAAGAGAGAAAGGTTTAAGGTGAGAGGAAGCAGTCCGAGTAGGGAGTTCTGTACAGGAGCTGGTTCTGCGATGGGCAGAGGGTACAGACAGGAACATATGGGGAGACTAGAGAGGAAATATAAGAAGGAGCAGCAGAGCAAAGGGATTTAAATGTTAGAAGCAGTATTTCGGGAGAGAAAGGAACCTGTGGATTTTGGCTATATTGCGAAGGAAGAAGTGGCAGGTTTTCGCAAAATAGGTAATCTAGGTATAGTTAATGTGGTTAGAAAAGGAGAGAGAGGAGTCAATAATTACCCCTAGGCAGCGTGCCGATAGGATAGGGGAAATGGGGGTGTTGTCAACAGAGATCGAGAAAAATGGGACAGGACCAGGTTTAGGTGGAAAAACGATCAGTTCAGTTTAGAGATTTAATTTGAGGTAGCGTTGAGACATCCAGGAGGAGATGGCAAAGGAGGCAGTCAGACACGTGATTGGATGTTAGGAGTTAGCGTAGCGGTGGACATGTAGATTTGTGTATCGTCTGCATATAAATGATATTTGAAGGCAAAATCTCCCAAGGAAATAGTGTAGAGGGAGAACAATAAGGGTCCAAGAACAGACCCCTGCGGGACCCCCACACCAAGAGGAACCGGAGAAGAGGTATTGCTAGCATAAGATACAGAGTTCTGTCAGAGAGATAGGATAGAAACCAGGATGCCACTTATAGTAGTTTAGTAGTTTATAGTATTTGAGGTTGATTAAAGACATACGTCCATCCAGTCCAACCCATCTAGCAATATCCTCATTTCCTGCCTAACTGTTGATCCAGAGGAAGGCAAAAAAAACCCCACCAAATAAATGAAGGGGGAAAAAATTTCTTCCTGACTCCAAGTGGCAATCGGAAATTTCCCTGGATCAACTCTACTTTATATATCAATACGAGTAACTTGCAACATTCCTTGTTTGCAGAAACTCATCCAGCTTTTTTTTAAACTGACCAATGAACCTGCCATTACAACGTCCACTGGAAGACAGTTTCCTATCTCTTTACCGTTCTCACAGTGAAAAACCCTTTCCGAGCTTGAAGCCTAAACCTTTTTTCTTCAAGTCTTAAGGGATGTCCTCGTGTCCTTTGACATGTTCTATTGGTGAATAATGCCCCAGACAGTTTATTGTATGGCCCGTTAATGTATTTATACACAGTAATCATATCCCCATGCAAGCGCCTTTTCTCCAGCGTACATAATTGTAACTTTTCCAGTCTCTCTTCATATTCAAGCTCCCCCAATCCCCTTATTAATTTAGTTGCCCTTCTCTGAACCCTTTCCATTTCAAAGATGTCCTTTTTGTACACAGGATTCGAAAATTGCACTGCATATTCCAAATGAAGCCTTACCAATGCTTTGTAAAGAGGGAGAATAACATTTTCCTCCCTTGAATTCATACCTCTCTTTATACAAGACAATACCATGCTGGCTCTGGCTGTTGCTGCCTGGCACTGCTTGCTACCTTTAAGTTTGTTATCCACCAAAACTCCAAGATCCCTTTCCAATAGGGATTCACTTAACACAGAGCCATTTATAGTATAAGCAGCACGAGTCCAAAATGCATCACCTTACATTTATTAACATTGAATCTCATCTGCCTCTTAGCAGCCCAATATGACAATATATCTAGATCCCCCTGCAACAAATTGCACATCCTCTGAAGTTTTTAATGGTCGACAAAGTTTTTTGTCATCAGCAAACACAGAAACCTTGCTGACAATATCCACTTTCAAATCATTAATAAATAGATTAAATAGAAGCGGCCCCAACACAGAACCCTGTGGCACCCCACTTAGCACTTTAGTCCATAATGATGAAGCCCCATTTACAACTACTCTCTGCATCCTATTCATTAACCAATTTTCTATCCATGTACAAATGTGACTCCCCAGACCAACAGACCTTAGCTTATACATAGTCGCCTATAGGGGACTGTATCAAAAGCCTTTGCAAAATCCAAGTAAACTACATCTACTGCTATGCCAGAGTCTAGATTTCTACTTACTTCCTCAAAAAAGCCAAGCAAGTTAGTTTGACAAGATCCATTCCTCCTAAATCCATGCTGGATTTCATTCATTCATTCCAAATGCCCAAGGAGTGAAGTATACGCATAAGGAGGGAATGATCGACTTTGTCGAAAGCAGAGGAGAGGTTAAGGAGGATAAGAATAGAAAAGTGACCATTGGCCTTTGCAACCTGCAGATCATCATCAAGCAAAAGCAAAAGGTTGAATTTGGGTTTCATTATAACATGATATGCAGAGTATGTTGAAAGCCTTGTGGATATACATAATAAATATTTATCTTAAGAAATTGTGGTATATGGAAGTACTTCGAACTTGCTTACGGGGAAATGTGTCCACATGCCAGCACAGCTTTGGATGTTAAGATCCTGATTCATGTGGTTTTGGGCAGCCATACATGTCTTCATTTCTAATTTGTAAAAGCCATACTTAAAATCAAGATCTCACCCTCTTCTGATCCTAAAAAGGGACTTATTTATTGTACTGTAACTGGCACACTATAGTTTTGGATTAATAGCAGTTGAAAAAAAAAACTATTTTTCTAGAATAGATGCACCTTAATATGTAACTAAACCACTAGTCAATTACTAGTCAGTAAATGTGACAGTCCAGAGAACTAGACCAGAATACTGATTGAGCAGGTTATATAGCTGAGCCATAGTCCATGATCACAATGTAAGGAAGTAGAGGTGTAAAGAACAAAATTGAGCAAATCAGAACTGCAGACTTATTAGCAATAAGAAAAGTCCATAAATCGGTTTGGAGGTCTGGGCCAAGTACACTGTGGGCTATCTAATGAGACAAGAATCAAAATTTCAAGGTAGTAGGTCAAAGACAGGGAAGGTAATATGTAAATGTAACACAGATAAAACAGCATAAGATCATACATCAAAATGTTGCCTTGCTTCAGTTTTCTTGGCCATCTCTCCATGTGCAGCTTTACAGGCCAAATCCCAGCATGGTTTCAAAACTGCAGCAGCTCTGACATTACTGTTGCCCATGTCAGATGAACTGATGTTGCAAATTATTTCTGACTGTTATGTTCTAATTTATGTGTATGTATTTCTGGCAGCTTAGTTACCCTCTGTGTACACTTAATGTCTGCATCAATCCAAGTACTACCTTCAAGTCTTCATGGCCTCCCTGACACCCACACGTACATATCACAGGCCTGTTAGAATGAGTCTTCTACACATGACACTAGAACTAACCAGTTAACCATCACATCTGATCACAGTATCTGAACCCCAATAAAACAAACTGTTAATTAATAATGAAATACACAGAAATGTGCTGAGGGAGACAGAGACAGGCAGACAGCACAGGAATTTACTGGCAAGATGTTAATAAACAGATTTCTAACACAAGCACAAATATATGGTGTATAAATAGATAGACCAAACAGAGACCATCAATACAAACTCTGCCTGTACAGCCGTATATGAAACAGGATCCAAGCTCACAGGTGCACACTTACAGCAATAACGTCAAAAACAGGCATAATGATACAGGCAACAAACGAAGGGAGGTCCAGATAAGATATATAAAGCAGTGCAGAAGTAGACAAACAACAATATCTGCGTTTTAGTTCTTTAGTGCAAATAATTCTATGTACTAATTCAAGAAAAGATATTGGCGTGCACCTTTATGCATATGTTTGTTTAAACATTGGGAAAAAAACATCCTTGAGAGCACCAATATTTTCTTTCATTGGTATATTCATCAATACATAAATGGCATTCTGAAAGTCTTTATTATAGTTGTTCCTGTTCCCTTAGTATGGGGGATCAGCTTGTTATGTGGCTTGTTATTCGTTTTACTTACCGTAATAATAGTAAAAAAGGATCAGCATTTTGGATTAAACCTGGCTAAAGATCTGACAATAAGCCCAGGAAGTCGCCCAAGACTTTTAGAATTGCATGGATAGAGAATTGGTTGATGGATCACAAACAGAGAATGGTGGTCAATGGAGATTTATCTATGTAGACTAAAATCTAAATTGGAGTATCCTCAGGGTTCCGTACTAAGTCTGTTTATAAATGACTTAGGGGCATTGAGTGGAAGATCTCTGTCTTTGCTGATGACCCAAAACTATGCAGAGCTTTGGAAACTTCAAATGTTGTGCAGTTGCTGCAGGCAGACCTAGATAGATTATGGGCAGCAGAATAGCAAATGGGATTCAATGTTAATAAATGTAAGGTGATGCATTTGGGGTTTAACAGTCCTTGTGCCACCTACACCATAAATGGCTCTGTGTTAAGTGAATGTCTAATAATAAAAGATTTGGGGGTTTCTATAGTAGATAACAACTGTAGCAAACAGTGCCGGACAGCAATGGCTAAGTTTCTAAAATTCAAAAATATTGAAAATTACTGGTATTAATTACATTTTAGTTATGGTTCATCCGATTGCCATTTGGCGTCAAGAAGAAATTTTCTTCCCCCTTCCCACCTCATGGTGGGTACATTTCTCTTATATCATATTTTTCTATACATTACTGTACACTAGTGAAAATATCCAGATTTTTGCATGTATGAATGTGGGTATCTGGTGGATTTAGTGCAGGAAAAGTAGAATGTGGGACTTTTTGATAATCTGATCCATGTTTTTTTGAAATGTGCCCATACACTAGAAACTATAAAAAGGGTAGTATGGCACTAGATAATCCTAGATAAATAGGATAAACCAAAAGACAGAAAATAAATTTGCAGCACTCTTCAAAGGTTGGTCTTATTCAACCTTGATTACTCTGAATTACTACGTATTACTATGTAACCCACGGAGGAAGGCCTATTGCTATAACATAGTGAAGGGGAGGCAGCTGTAGGTGTAAATTCAAAAACGGCAGGTTCTCTGACACATTTTCCCAGTACCTGGTTACCTTTGTTTTATACTGATCAGTACCTAGAGTTACCTTTGTTTTATACTGATCAGTACCTAGGGATGAGTATACAATAATTTTTTACCTTGTCTAAATACTATCTAAGATGCATTGAGCTTACCCATTGAGATGCATTGAGCTTACCCACTTACACTTAAGGTTTGGTTTTTAAATAAGGTTTGCATTTTAAATATTTTAATTGCCCATATTGTGATCCCCAAGCTTGGATCTTAAGAGAGCTTAGTCCAGTTTTATCTAGACCACTGTTTCTTATCTTTTCAGATTCACTTTTGTCTGGTAATGTGCCATTGGATTGGAAAAAAAGCCAATGTAATACCAATATTCAAAAACGGTAACTATAGACCTGTAAGCCTAACATCAATAGTAGGTAAGGTGCTGGAAACTTTGTTACAGGATCATATCCTTGACTTTGTGTCCAGAACTGGTCTAATTCTTATTAGTAGTTGTCAGCATGGATTTAAGAGAAATAGGTCATGCTATACAAATTGACTTGTTTTTTTTATGAAGAAGTGAGTAAGAATTTATATTCAAGCATAGCAGTCGATGCAGCATACTTGGATTTTGATTCTGTGTTACATAGGCGATTAAGTATAAACTGAGGACTGTTGGCCTAGAAAAAAACATTTGTACATTGATAGAGAATCGGTTTTTGGATTGCAAACAGAGAGAGGTGGTCAATAGAGCTACAGCTATGTGGGCTAAAGTTCCTTCCACCTGGGTCAGTCACGGTAAGGCTTGGTCAGAATGGTTAGAATTCGCCAGGGAGAAAGATGTTAATAGTAACTCTAATGCTAGATTGCAAACTCTTCTAGATTACCTTAAGAACCTGAGATCTGCAGGTTCCTCGTGTTTGGTAGCCCAACGAAGAATGGCAGGTTTGTCTTTCTTTTTCAGAATGTTGGGGTGGAGAGACGTCTCCAAGGAATTCATTGTTAAATCCATTTTAAAAGGTTGGAAAAAAGAACAGGTGGCTAATAACGCCAAGCAGCCTATTACTTTCAACCTGCTTTTAAGGCTTGTGGAAACGCTACATACGTTGTGCAATTCTGATTATGAGGCAAAACTATTTGAAGCTAGTTTCACGTTGGCATTTTTTTTTTAGTGGGCAAGTTGGTATTAGCCAGTTCAAAACGACTGGGTGGTTTGTTGGCAGATGATATATTTGTCATGCAATCTTCAGTAAGGGTCAGGATAAAGAGATCTAAGACAGACCCTTTTGGTGAAGGGAGTTGGTTTTCCATATCCCCCCTGTCATCCCCGTGGTGCCCAGTTAAAGCAATTGCTAATTCTGAAGCCATTAGATCCCCATCAGTGTCATTCCTAGCCCACCAGGATGGCCTTCCATTGTCTCGGTATCAATTTGAGGCAATACTACGTAAAGTCCTAGGTCATTTGGGTCTTCAACCATATGAATTCGTCACTCATTCTTTCAGAATAGGTGCAGCGACAGAGGCACATTCTTTAGGTTTTTCCGAGGATAGGGTTAGCAGGCTAGGGAGGTGGAGATCTAACTGCGTGGCGAGGTACATACGTCCCGAATTGGTCATTAATTGAATGTTTCTATTTCAGGTGTTAGCCAACCTTCAGTTTGGCTAGTGGGACACTCGTATCTCTTCTGGGCGGCACAGAGAGCAGAGACACGACCTGGAGGAAGAAACTTGGGATTCCAAACGGCTTCTCTATTCTGGAAAGGGATTAGGGGTTTAGTTTGAAGTCAAGTGCTGCTGGAAGTAGTGAACATCAGCAAAGCTGACCCAGGGCCCACAGTATTGGTTATTCACGCCGCGGGGAATGACCTCTGTCGAAACCGCCTATCTGACCTTTTATTCCTAATGAAGGCAGATTTACAGCGTTTCCGCCCTTTATTTGGAGAACTGGGGTTCACCTGAATGATATCGGGCTCGATATCTTTTTGGCAGGCTTGCAGGATGGGATTGAGCAGGCATTGTATTTGTTGGGTGGCGGACGGAGTTCCGTGTAGGTGTACAGCAACTCCTTGAGGCGGGGGGCATCCTTGCAGAGGTTATGTGGGAGCCGTTACATGCCCTCTGGGGATCCAGAGGCTTGGCATTTAGCATTGGCTACGGCTAGTTGGGTTTTTACATCTAATTAATATGCAAGGATGCATAAATTAAAAATTTGGCTAATTAATTGATCACATGATGTTATAATGTGTCAATAAAGCTGTGGCCATTTTTCACCCAAAAAAGTTTTGTGTGTCTGCTTGTTCATTTTAATCATAATTAAGTTTATTGGTTAAATGGGGTTAAGTCAGATTTAAGCAACCAAAGTATTCAGCCAGCAGGTCTATTTAGTAGACAAGCTATCGAGGGATCAACCCTCTTCCTCAGGTCAGAGCAGTACTGATTGAAACAAAGGTTAACAGAAAGTAAAAAGCTAATTACATAAGATAACAAGATAATAACCCCCCCCCCACCAAAAAAGTCCAGAATATACTGAAGAACGAGAGGGGGTAATAAAATAGAGAGATAACAGCGTACTAGGGTGGGCAGCCAAATGGAAAGTAGAGAGGTAGCAGGGTGGGGTAGGGGAATAGTGAGGGGGGGATGCTGGATGAGAGAAAAGCAGACACTGAGAATATGCATATATTGTATACCATCCACATATTGTTCTACATACAAATATATCAACAGTTATAGTGGGCTAGGAATCCCAAGTCTTGGTTTAACCCATTGTTTTTGGAGTCAAATAACAGAATCATTTTGGCTTCAAATGTTTTTCTATCTTGGTTGCTGCTAAACTGTCCTTTCAAGATCCGGACTTGGAGGTTTTCCATGGAGTGTCCTGGTTGAGAAAAATGATGCCCCACAGTGCAGTGCAGTTTTGGAATCCCATTGGAATCCCATTTACAAAAGGGACTTCTTGGAAATGGAAGCAGCTCAGAGTAGGGCCACTGATATAATAAAGGGAAATATCAGTGACAGGCTGCAAACTGCAGCATAGGAACACATGACACGGGTTAGTCCAGGGGCAGAAGGGCATACATAGGTCAGGCTGTTAGGATAGGGGGTGTGTGTGACAGGGAGGAAGATAGGCAAGAAAGAATAGAATAAGGGGTGTAGTCTTACCTGAGGCGCCAACAAGTGGCTCTCCCTCCCACCCTTGTGTTAAGGTTGAGGTTCTGGAAAGTTTATCTTCTGTTTGGCAGCCTCTGGCAATGTTGGGGAGGTTAGCCCTAGAGGACGGCTACCTAATTGGTCAATTAAAATACATGTTTGGCCTAAACCCTCTCAGTAGGCAATGGGCCTGCTGGAGAGATCGGAATGGGCTTGAAGGTCGGGGTGCCTCCTGGGCTGGAGTGGAGAAGCGGCAGGAGGCTTAGGAAATTTATGGCTTTTAAGTTGGGAACATTGCTAGAGAAATGGATTTAAAAGTTGAAAATGTGTGCTATATGTTGTGCAGATATATATAAATAACTTGTTGTTAGAGATAATAAAGTTGAGATTCATTACTGTTATTATTATGTCACAATAAACGTGGCCAAATGCCTTTCCTCGAAATCGTGCGGTGTCAGTCATTAAAGGAAGGGGAAAAGGGGGTGGGGGTGGGATGGTGCCTGTCGCCCAGCTTGGGCTTACCCCTGTAATGGAGGTGCTTGACTCTGCAGGCAGATTAGACAAGTTAAGGGCCGTTTACATTGGATAAATGATATTTGCATGGGGATATGATCACTTTATATAAATATATTAATGGGCCATACAATAAACTCTCTGGTGCATTGTTTACTAATCGGTCATATCAGAGGACACATGGACATCCTTTAAGGTTGGAAGAAAAAAAGTTTCATCTTCAGGTTAGGAAAGGTTTCTTTATAGTGAGAACGGTGAAACTGTGGAACTGTCTTCCAGCAGATGTGGTAATGGCCAGTTATTCATTGAATAGCTTTAAAAAAAGGCCTGGATAAGTTTCTAAAACTAAAAAATTAAAAAGGAGGATGAAAAGGTTGGACTTGATGGACATATGTCTTTACTTTGTTACTATGTTACTAAGCTATTGAATTATAAAAGGGATTTTTTTTATACACTGATAAGTAGAGTGCTGCAGATTTCTTTTCTCTTTTGGTACCCTAGAAACTCGCCTTTCAATTTTCCTGTGACATTTTCCTGGCATCCTGTGACATTTTCCCATCTAATCCATACTGAATGGACTAAATGGGAACAACGGAAGCTGATCAGAACTTTTTGATTGCAATTTGATTGGGAAGTAGTGATCAAGTTGATAAATCAAATAGCGATACTGTGCCTTTAACAATCATTGTCCGGGAAAAAATCAATAGCGGCTGTAAATCTTCATTTACGATCGCCCATACAATACCATTGCAGTATTTTGCTAACACATGGTATTATACCTGTACATTTACGGCGGTAATCGTACTTTTACAATAACCCGCGGTATCACAAGTTTTTAAATATATATCCCCATTGTTCTATCTTCAGCAGATTTTAGCTGGAAATCAGCTCAAGATAACTCAGCTGCTTACGACAGGATGGAGGCCGCACACAGGTAAATGTTTTGGCAATTAAATTGGAAAAATGGAATTTCCTAAGGCTGGCTACACACCATATAGATAGCACCATTTATCGGTCAGTCAGAAATATTGTATGGTGGTGGGGCAGCTGTGACTGATCTCGGTTGCCCATTCATTTAGATTGGACAATTGGGTATGTTGGTTAATCATTGATCATTCATGGCGAACTACCTGCCGCGGCTACTTTTGCCACTAGTGGTGAACAGTCGATCAGGACAAATCTCGGGTCGTGTGTACCAAGCTTAAAAATAGGGTTTATTCTGACAAATATGTGGAGGGTGTGTTGGGAATGATCGTTATTGCTAGACTTTCTTTCATCTTATCTGCTTCTTTAAGTGCTAAAGGTTTAGTGATAACATAGGTGATTCAACATGCGCTGGATGATTGTGGATTCACATGCCCAATCGAATGGCTGCCAAAAACGTGAGGAATTTAATTAAGTCTTTTACAAGCATTTTATCAAAGAATAACAAGGCATGTCGAGGGTAGTGTTTTATCCGGAATGTTCATGGTTTTCATCATTCCAGCACAACACAAAATCTTTCCAAAGGAAGTGCCAAGAAAATGTTGGTTTAAATAAATATAAACAGTGACAACATCTATGGGGTCATTTGCAGTGCTCCAAATCAACTGAACATAGGGATAATTATATCTGCCGGGACTTTGGTTAAAAGCCTACAGAGGATCTGATTCCATTCTAGGCAAAGTCTTTAGGATGAAATCATTCCTGAGATGAACATTTTAAAGTGAAAGCGAACTCACATAAAAAATTATTACAGATTATTTAATAAGAGGTGCAAAATGTTTCCTCTTCTAATAATATACGGCAACCAATCAAATGTTACTTTTTTGCTACTGCAATTAGAAAACATATTAATAACTCAGGTAAACACTTGCACAGTTTAACCCTTTCAGTGCCAGAAGAATTTCAATTTTTTTTTTGCGTTAACTGCCAGAAGAATTTTCAGGATTTTGCCCTTAATCGCTTTAGACTGATTTTACAGTAGGAAACCTTGCAGTAAATCAGGAATATATATATATACACACAAAGTGTACTTTAACATGGTAACATTTTGTAACTTTTCTGGAAATTTTACTGGAATTATGGGTAAAATATGTAAAAAAAATTAAAAATTTGAAAATTTTCATGGATTTTCCCCATTTTTACTTATTTTAAGGTTACGCACAAAAATCTTACTGTTTCTAAAAGCTCTGATACTCCCGAGTACAACGATATCAGATATATGTAGGTACCCAACTTTTCCTGTACAGGAGACCCCCCCAAACTAAAACTGCACCTTCAAGAATATTACACCAAATTGAAATGTATAACCACTACTGACAGTTAACATAGAATATCTTCCAAATTAACTAAAATATCCCCACAAGTGAGATATTTTTAGAAACTACACACTCGCTGGATTTTACGAGTGAGGTAAGTTTTGATCAAAATGCAGATACCCGGACGCAGCTCTTTGTCCAATTGTAAGTTATTTTATCACATTTTCCTTTTTTAACTCAACTGTAAAATCAGAGACAAAATCAAATGCGAATTTCAGCTAAAAACTGTGGAGGAAAGTTCAAACGCATCTCAAATATGAAAGCCTAACCCCTCCCGAATAAAACGGTATGCCACATTCATGGGTGTACCCAGAGACATGGCTACCAACTAACCCAGAGCGTGACCAGTGCATAATGTCAGTAGCAGCAAAAAAAATTAGCCAGTTTTGTATTTGAACAGTCTGCAGTTTTTCCAACCCCCCCAACTCAGAAATACCCCCACAAACTATATATTCCTGAAATCTACACACCTTCAGCTATGTAACGCTGTAGTTCGTTCATTCATACCATCAATGATGTGGGCGCAGTTCTTCGTAGAAGTTTGCACTTTTACCAGATTTTCCAAAAAAATTAACATCAAACAACATTCAAAAAGGTAAAGGTAAAAAAAATCATGCCCAAACCCCATGGAATGTAAAAAAAAGTTAACAAATATCAATCTCCCAAATGTCCTGAATCAAACGGTATGCCATATGTGTGGTTACACACGCGGACCTGGAAGCGAAAAACCACAAAGTGAGACAATGCACGATGGCTCAGAAACGGCGAAAATATTTAGCCAATTCCGAATTTGGACAGTCTGCAGTTTTTTCCACAAAACACCCCCGTAACTTAGAAATAACCCCCACAAACTATATATTCCTGAAATTTACACACCTTCAGCTATGTAACGCAGTAGTTTGTTCATTCATACCATCAATGGTGTGGGCGCAGTTCTTTGCAGAAGTTCGCATTTGTCTAAAACAATTAACAAAAAACAACTTCAAAAGTTGTTTTTTGTTAATTGTTTACTTTAAAAAACTTTGTTTTTTGTTAATTGTTTTAAAAAAAGTTGTTTTTTGTTAATTGTTTACTTTAACTTCGTAGAAGTTTGCACTTTTCCCAGATTTTCCAAAAAAATTAACATCAAACAACATTCAAAAAGGTAGAAATCATGCCCAAACCCCATGGAATGTAAAAAAAAGTTAACAAATATCAATCTCCCAAATGTCCTGAATCAAACGGTATGCCATATGTGTGGTTACACACGCGGACGTGGAAGCGAAAAGCCACAAAGTGAGACAATGCACGATGGCTCAGAAACGGCGAAAATATTTAGCCAACTCCGAATTTGGACAGTCTGCAGTTTTTTCCACAAAACACCCCCGTAACTTAGAAATAACCCCCACAAACTATGTATTCTTGAAATTTAAGTCGTGGCTTGTGAGGTGGTTCCTACGCGTTTCGCTAAAGGGGCCACACCATAGCAGAAAGGTGCAACTTCAAAAACTTCAAAAACTGCTAATGGACATTTTCTGCAAGGTTTTTTAGTGCTTTTTATTGTTTTTAATTGCTATAATAAAATTTGTTGGCAACCTTATTCCTGTGTGCAGAGGTTTTTGGGAACTATACAGACCAAGCAAGCATCAGAACAGCACAGAGTGAAGCCTACATTACCCCTAGTGGTGGATAGACACAAGTGAGTGGTTGAATTTTAATATATGGAAGTGTCATTTTAAACTGTTTTTTTACAGAGATCTTGATCTTAACCTATTTATTTTTTACTTCTTGTTTTAACCCTTCCCCTACCCATACCCCCAAGCGCAAGCAAGATACTTTTAAAGATTTTATAAACAATTCAGTGGACAACTTGCAGTGCAGCCACCCTATTTAAGGAGACATTCCCTACCACACCATAGCGTGGAAGTAACCCAATCTACTAGAATTTAAAAAACAGTTACTAAATATCAATCTCCCAAATGTCCTGAATCAAACGGTATGCCATATGTGTGGCTACACACGCGGACGTGGAAGCGAAAAGCCACAAAGTGAGACAATGCACGATGGCTCAGAAACAGCGAAAATATTTAGCCAACTCCGAATTTGGACAGTCTGCAGTTTTTTCCACAAAACACCGCCATATATTAGAAATACCCCACACAAACTATATATTCCTGAAATCTACACACCTTCAGCTATGTAACACAGTAGTTTGTTCATTCATACCATCAATGGTGTGGGTGCAGTTCCTGCAAAAAACCTGATGGAATGTAAAAAAAAGTTACTAAATATCAATCTCCCAAATGTCCTGAATCAAACGGTATGGATATATTATATAGTGATATATTATATAGTGATATATTATATAGTAATTAAGGTTAAATAAAGACATACGTCCATCAAGTCCAACCTATTCACCCCCTTTTTTTTTTTTATCCCTACCTAACAGTTGATCCAGAGGAAGGCAAAAAACCCAGCTAAAAAGGGGGGAAAAATTCCTTCCTGACTCCAAACGGCAATCGGAAAGTATCCCTGGATCAACCAGATCTATATGCATTAATACCAGTAATTCTCAATATTTTTTAGTTTTAGAAACTTATCCAGGCCTTTTTAAAAGCTATTTAATGAACTTGCCATTACCACATCTGCTGGAAGACAGTTCCACAGTTTCACCGTTCTCACTGTAAAGAAACCTCTCCTAACCTGAAGATGAAATTTCTTTTCTTCCAACCTTAAAGGATGTCCACGTGTCCTCTGATATGACCTGTTAGCAAACAATGCACCAGAGAGTTCATTGTATGGGCCATTAATATATTTGTATAAGGTTATCATGTCCCCACGCAAACGTCGCTCTACACTGGAAAAAGAAAGAAAGCGGGAGAAGAGGCAGAAGAGGAAAGACCACGAAATGCACCAGGATTAATTTAGTTGCCCTTCTCTGAACTGCCTCAATTGCCAAGATGTCCCTTTGGTATATGGGATTCCAAAACTGCACCGACACTCCAAATGAAGCCTTACCAGTGCCTTGTAAAGAGGGAGAATAATATTTTTCTCTCTTGAATCTATTCCCCTTTTTATACAAGACAATATCTTGCTAGCTCTAGCCGTTGCTACCTGGCATTGTTTGCTATAGCTAAGTCTGTTATCTACCAGAACCCCCAAATCTTTTCCATTACAGATGCACTTAACACAGAGTTATTTATGGTGTAGGTGGCACACGGGATTATTACAACCCAAATGCAATCACCTTACATTTATCAAAATTGAATCTCATCTGCCATTCTACTGCCCCTTTGATAATTCTATCTAGGTCTGCTTGCAGCACTTCCACATCATTGGAAGTTTCCAAAGCTCTGCATAGTTTAGTGTCATCAGCAAACACAGAGAACTTGCTCTCAATGCCCCCTTCTAGTCATTTATAAACAGATTAAACAGAAGCGGCCCCAGTACAGAACCCTGAGGCACTCCGCTTAGAACTTTAGCCAACATAGAGTGAGTCCATTAACCACCACTCGTTGTGGTCGATAACCAGTTCTCTATCCATGAACAAATGTTTTCTTCAAGGCCAACAGTCCTCAGTTTATGCATTAGTCGCCTATGTGGCACGTATCAAAAGCTTTTGCAAAATCCAAATATACCACATCCACTGCTGTGCCGTGAATCTAACTTCTTACTCACTTCTTCATAAAAACCAATTAAATTTGTCTTGGCATGATCTATTTCTCATAAATCCAGCTGACTACTACTAATAAGATGATCTTGGAGACAAAGTCAAGGAATGATCCCTTAACAAGTCTCATCACTTCCCTACCATGATGTTAGGCTTACAGGTCTATAGTTTCCAGGCTGTGAACGACTACCTTTTTTGAATATTGGCATTACTTGTCTTTTTTCCAATCCATCGGCACATCCCCAGACAAAAGCGAATCTAAAAAGATGAGAAACAATGGTCTAGATAGAACTGAACTAAGCTCTTTTAAATCCGAGGATGCAATCCATCTGGTTCGGGGCTTTATTGATATTAACTTTGTCTAATTGTTTCCGTACCATATCCTTGTTAGCCAATGTGAATACTCTCCATTTCTTCCCTGCATATTATTACAATCCCTACTGTAAGGACAAGGATTCTCAACAGTAAAAACGATGAAAAAAACGTTTGCAGATTGCCTTTTCGGCATCCTCTACAACCACCTCAGCCCCATTATTTAATGGTCCCACATTCTCAGACCTCATTTTTTACCATTTATACTTAAAAAACATTTTGGGGTTGGACTTGCTTTGTTCGGCAATCCGTATTTCATTTTCTATTTTAGCTAGTTTAATTGCTTTCTTGCACTCTATATACAGCTTTTGTACTCCCTGTAAGCCTGTTTGTGCCTTCTGTTTTCAAATGTTAAAGGGCATGTCCACCCCCAAAACATATAACCCCCAACTACTGGCCCCACCATGTAGTGTAGTTTAATCCTTACCTCCCATCCAACTCCATCTGGTTCTCCTGTAGTCCCCCCCCAAAGTTCCAAAAACTGCACCAGGAGGCTAGCAGGTCCATATAGGACACTGCCTGCTACCTGGCCTCCCGGAGATTCCTGCCATGCGTGCTGCAGCCCTTCTCCCCCCTCCCTCCCCTCCCTCTCCCTCCCGTTCTACTATCCCTCCCCCTAGATTAACACCCTAATATTCTGCTTCCCCATGTCCCCCAGCCCCAACCGATGTTTGTTTTTAAAAAGCTCCCCAAACTCTACTTATCCTCTCCGCTTTCCTCGGCCACTGAATGACCGGCAGCGCGTGACCGCTCAGCCAATCACAGACGCGACTGCCGGTCCCGCCCCTCTGCTTGCATTCTCGCAAGCAGAGGGCCGGCAGTGCGGCGGAGATCGAGGGGAGGTAAGTAAGAGTTTGGGGGGCTTTTTAAAAAAACAAAACATGCGTTGGGGCTGGGGGACATGGGGGAGCATAATATTAAATTTCTATTTTAGGGGTGGACATAGCCTTTAAAAGCCTTTTTCTTTTTTTCCATTTCCCTTTTACCTGAGCATTAAGCCATGCAGGAGTGGACCTCATTTTTTACACTTGTTACCTAAAGGTACAGATTTAGAAAGAGTTTAATATCCCTTTAAAAGTGGTCCACAATCTGCTCAGTATCTTTACCTAGAAACAGTTCCCCCCAGTCTATAAGCAGGAGCGATTCCTTTAACAGCATAAAATTAGCTTCCTAAAGTTAAAAGTTTTTGTTAAGCCAGTGCACTTAGTTTTTTGCAACCTATATTAAAACACTATATCATGGTCACTATTCCTAAGCTTCCCATTACCCTCATCTCCAAAATGAGCTCAGCGTTATTATATGCCATATGTGTGGTTACACACGTGGACGTGGAAGCGAAAAGCCACGAAGTGAGACAATGCACAATGGCTCAAAAACAACAAAAATATTTAGCCAACTCCGAATTTGGACAGTCTGCAGTTTTTTCCACAAAACACCCCCGTAACTTAGAAATAACCCCCACAAACTATATATTCCTGAAATTTACACACCTTCAGCCATGTAACACCATGTATCCCTACAATGAGCTCCGACCGCCACTCAGCAGAAACAGGGACTGGTCAACACCGCCCTGACGTCCTGACAAAAATATATCAGGTCTATATCATTTAGATGTATACCATCCGGCCTCATCAGGACCTATTGTCACCCTCCAACGTCTGTGTAACCACCACTCCGCCCAAGGAGCGTACGAATCTGGAGATTCGCGTGTTGATAACCTCCTTACTCTCTCAATGGCTGCTGGGTCCCTAGCCTTGCAGACTACCCGGGGAATAATTCTGACCATACAATTGCCACCTCCTGAAAAAAACCTGTATCCTGGACAGGTCCGCTTTCATCAGTGTCATCAGATCAGACAACCCGGCTTTGCACAGATCATTTCCTGCAGCATGGATCACCAACACCGGGGGCCCCCGGTTCCCTCGGCTAATTTCTACCGCCTCCGGAAGCACCTGCCACCAGGACTTCCCTCTGATGCCTTTCCACTCCAGTGATGCTGCTTTAAAACTAAGGTTCCTGCCTCGGGCCGAACCTCTGCCCTCCGTGCTGCCCAGAACAGGTAGGGAATGGCCGATTAACCATATGGCCACCCTTTTAACATCTGAAAAAAGAAACTTTAATCAATAGCCAGTTCAGCGTCGCACATACCGAGCTGCACAGTTAGACCTCACCTCCCAGGCGTTTAACTGCCTGTTCGAAAAAAACCAAGATTATAGGCTTCCTTGGCTGCCCAATCTTAAGGAACATGAGTGCCAAACTCCTTTGGATTAAGTCCAATACACTGCAATGACCCCTTCAGCACAGATTCAAATTGATAATGCGTGAGAGGAGTCCCATTTTCATGAGCTAGGAAGGAGGGAGAAGACGCCCGTCTAGAGGTATAACTCGCTATTGATGAGACAGGGCAGAATTCACCACTGATGGTAGAATTGTCAACCATGCCCCTTCCCCAAAGACATCCGTCTTCGACCTCCCAATACACACCCTGACTTTGTTACTCATGACATGCACATCCTCTGTCAAAAGACCTACACACTTTTTAGCACTAGGTGAAACCGATTCCCCTACTCGCAAAAGTAGCCGTGAAAAGCGATATCTCGTAAAAGGATATAAATGTTAAAGAGAGACTCTCGATTAAATTGACAAGAACTTGGAATGATATGGGACGCCTCGACTCTCTGCTCTTGTGTTCCTTCTTCCACCCCTTTAGGACTGACTGGATGAAAAACTCTTTGGTTATATCTGGCCAGCCCCACAGTCGAAAGAAAAAGGAAACTCCCTGGAGCCTCCTTTGATCTACCAGCCCGGAGCATTGAGATTCCCTCAAACTCGCAAGGTACTCCAACGTCACTTGTTTCCTCACACTGTGAGACTGTTGGAACTCCCTCACTCTGGCCAAATTCACCCACTCCCTCCACGCCTTACCATGGCTGTGCCAAGTTGATGGGGCCACCGATGCTTGTATCATGGTCATCAGCTGACGTCCACTATCTCCCACAAGGAAGCTGGGCATAGCGTCCCCTTCTCCTCTGCCTCCGGTCCAACCTGCGGAAATCTTCCCACTGGAAACGAGAAAGAGCATCAGCGATCGTGTTATCAATGCCCGGGACATGTTTGGCCCTAAACCAGATGTTGAGCTGCAAACACTGCAGCACTAGATGTCTCAGCAGCGAGAAGACTGGGAGAGAAGAACAGGTCTGTTTGTTAATTGCAAAAACCACACTTGCATTGTCTGTTTATAAACAGATAGATTTATTAGCCATCTCCTTACCCCACAGATCTACCGCTACCACTATGGGGAACAACTCCAACAGCGTCAGATTCTTGCACAGGCCAGAAGCAACCCTGCTATCAGGCCAACGCCCAGCGCTTCAGGCATGACCAAGGATGGCCCCAAAACCCAGGGACCTGGCTGCATCTGTGAACATCTCCTTGTTCTGAATTAGCGATCTGCCGTTTTAGGATTCTAGAAAGGATTCCCAGACCCGCAAATCTTCATTAAGTTCCCTGGACAACCGAATATGATGATGCAGATATTTAACCCCGCATGTAGCCAGGGATAAACGCCTGCAGAAGACAGGATTCTGCACGAAAAATCCAGGAAACCCAATAAAGACTGCAACTGTCTAAGGGTGACTTTGTTGGCTGATAAACATACTCTCACACCTTTTAGTAAATCGACCAGTTTGTCTTCTGGTAGCCTGCACTCATTTTAACCGAGTCGCATCCGCACAGGATAACTCACCACCGGGCTGCTGTACTGTGCTCGCCTCGCATCCCTGGTCCGGAACTGTTCTCTTGGCCAGCGACATCCTGCTCCCCCTGGTCAGCTCCCTGTCCCGCCGCCTGGAACCCGAGCAAGATCTGGTGGAGGTACTTTGTGTGGAAGGTGACCCTTTTTCGTGCCTTTGTGAGCCCTGGCGCCCTTTGTGTCTGCGGTCGTGGGTCCTGGATCGACTCCTTGACCTCCTGCGGCTTAACTTTTGCCTGCGCCTTTTGCGCATGTGTCGGTCGGAACCAACTGGACATGGACTCCGAGGATGAATATCCGTGTCTCCTATGTCCCTCCCTCGCTTCTCCCTCACTGCGGCGCCCCCTTCCCTGCTCTCAATACTGGGCTGCCGGGAGGATGGTGTTTGCCAGGGGCCCCTCCTTTCAGTCTCCCTCTCGTACTTGGCATCCCTAGCCCTGCTATTGTCTGAGCCCGCTGCCTCCACCGGACGACCTCTACTCTCCCTCTGCAGACTGCCCCTGTGGGCCTCAAGCATGCCCCTTTCCAGGCTGAGTCCTAACCCCTGAAGTGGCAATAAGCCCGGGTCCCTGTCTGAGCCGACTATCGGCTCTATGGGGGCCTCTAACCTAGTCTCCTGTTCCGGTGCCGACCCTTGGTCCTGGGATATCCCTTCCCCAGACCCCCTTCTGGTGTGGAAGAAGAGGAGGACTCCTCTTCTTGTGGTCTGGACCTAAAGATGGCGCTAATGGCCCCCACTAAACCCTTCCTCTTAGCCACTGCCTTCTTTGGTCCCTTCTTGGCTAGGGCCTTTTCCCCATTTTTCTTTTTGGCTGGCCCCATTGGGCTGGGGCTCAGCCGATCTGGGGGGCGGGAAGTGCGGGTAGGCCTATTCCCAGGACGCCCAGTCGGCTGACTGCAGAAAGGGGATGCCTTCCCCCTCCAGGTCAGTTGCCCCATCGGCTACTCACGTCGGGGCTTTCAGTCTATTGAAAAATAGACTATAGTACCCTAGTAGGCATGCTCAACAAACTACTGTTTGCACAAGACATTGCCACCACCCCACCAGTTTTATCTAGTAACAAAATGACTGATTATTTTGTTACTGCTCTTTTCCAAGTGTACCCCAAAATGTTGTAGAAGGAGTCACTGCAATATTTATTTTATTATGACATTTTCTGAAGTTCTGCTTGCCACTGCCTTTTGAGATGTGACTGCAGGCCCAGATTTACCGTTACACACAGTAGCCAGCCACATGCGTAGGGGCTCCTGTGGTTGGAGGGGCGGTGGTCAATTTCCCCCATCCATCCACCCCTTATATAGTCTATTTTCTTTCAAAACAAAGAGAAAGTGTGTGTGGTTTTGGGATGTGGTCTTTGATTAGGGGTGGGGCTACGGGCTCTAGGCTTTTTGTGCCTAAAGACTCCTGATGTGTAAATCTGCCCCTGTGTAACAGGCTTACTGTCACGGCCCTCTGCTTGCATGAAACTGCAAGCAGGGGGCCGGACCGGTGGCCGTGTCCATGATTGGCTGAGAGGCAGCCAATCACAGATGTGGCTTCCGGCTATCCAGAACGCTGAGGGAAAGAGGTAAGGTAAGTATGATTTGGGGGAGTTTCGGCAAAAACTAATATCGCTGTTGGGGTTGAGGGAGAAAGCCCTACACTACACCAAAAGGGACCAATGAACCTGCCATTACAACGTCCACTGGAAGACAGTTCTATAGCCTTACCGTTCTCACAGTGAAAAACCCTTTCCGAGCTTGAAGCCTAAACCTTTTTTCTTCAAGTCTTAAGGGATGTCCTCGTGTCCTTTGACATGTTCTATTGGTGAACAATGCCCCAGATAGTTTATTGTATGGCCCGTTAATGTATTTATACACAGTAATCATATCCCCACGCAAGCGCCTTTTCTCCAGCGTACATAATTGTAACTTTTCCAGTCTCTCTTCATATTCAAGCGTTAACCAAACCGACTTCACACAGCAGAGAGGAGGAGGGACTTCCTGTCGCCCTCACACACTGAGGGAGTCTGAGGCTGTGCTCGCCAGCGGCACTGTGCAGGAGAAGCCTTAGGAATGTCACATGTCAGCCTCCCACCCATTAACTTTCTGGTCAGTCATTTATGTATATCTTGGGCTGTGAAGCACGTAGAGAGGTGGTTGATGGCTCGTTTTAAAGGCAGGAAATTGACCTTTCATTTAAGCTTTGGAGACCACAGTTCCCCTTTAATGTATATGCCATCCATTTCTATTAATCACAGGGAGGTGAGAACACTTATTCCCACCTCCCTGTGAATAATAGTACACTCGGGGGACACTGGAACTTACCTTACCGGTGCTCCACTCGCAAGCCAATCCTGCACTGACAGCCACTCTGTCCCGACCAAGCGCCCTATCTTAGGCGCATGCGCGCCAATACAAAAGATAAGGCGCGTGATTGGGACAGAGCGGCTGTCAGTGCAGGAGCGGCTTGCGTTAAAACCCTGTGCTAAAACTAGCGCAAACGCGATATTAAATAGCGTTTAACGAGGTAAAGTCTTGCTAAATGGTTCCCTACTGGTTAGCGCGACTTTAACTCCATATTAGCACCGGATGCGCGAATTACGCAAAAATCACCACAGCATCCGGTGCTAATATGGAGTTAAAGTCACACTAACCAGTAGCGAACCATTTAGCGCGACTTTACCTCCATATATTTGCACAGCGAGTCTGGGTAAATGAGGCCCTATGTCTCTCTCCATCTGGATTGCCGGCATTTGGGAGGGGAAATGGAGATCGATTTGGCCATTAAAGGGACTGAAAAATGAATATGGGGTAGATAAGCCCCCAAAACCTAGACATCGTTTAAGTCTCAACCTTTAATTCGGCTCCCACACAGAGATAGTATACTTACATCCTCCTTCTCGCTCCACCGCCGCGGCTCTGCACTTCCGGGTAAGGCAGTCAGTGTCGGCCGTGACTGTGACGTCACGGCCAATCACTGACTGCCATTCCAACAACATATTTAGCCAACTCCGAATTTTGGACCTTCCAGTTTTTTTCTTCCACAAAACACCCCCCGTCCTTAGAAATAACCCCCACAAACTATATTCCCTGAATTGACACACCTCATCAGCCCCATGTAACACCATGTATCCCTACAATAGAGCTCAGACCCGCCACTCCAGGCAGATCAGGCTAACAAACTAGAGGTCAACACCGGCCGCGGCCCTAAGTCCTGACTCATATCATAGGATCTAAATCTCAGCTACGGCCTCATGTGAAGTGGACCTATTGTCACCCTCCAACTGTCCTGTGTCTACCACCACTCCCCGCCCAAGGACAGCTACGAATCTGGAGATTCGCGTTGTTGATAACCCTCCTTACTCTCTCCAATGGCTGCTGGTGCCCCCCTAGCCCCTTGGCCCGAACGAGCCCCGGGGAATAATTCACCTAGAATACAGAATCGCGACAGTCCTGCAACCATCTTTTGATCCTGAATCAGCTGTCATCGCGGTATCGACAACCCGGCTTTGCACAGATCATTTCCTGCAGCATGGATCACCAACACCCGGGGGCCCCCGTTCCCCTCGGCTAATTTCTACATCTCTACTACCCGCCTCTCGAAGCACCTGCCACCAGGACTTCCCTCTGATGCCTTTCCACTCCAGTGATGCTGCTTTAAAACCTAAGGTTCCCTGCTCCGGGCCGAACCTCTGCCCTCCGTGCTGCCCAGAACAGGTAGAATGGCCGATTAACCATATGGCCACCCTCTTAACATCTGAAACAGAAACTTTTAATCAATAGCCAGTTCAGTCGCACATCCGAGCTGCACATTAGACCTCCACCTCCCCAGGCGTTTAACTGCCTGTCAAAAAACAAGATTATAGGCTTCCTTGGCTGCCCCCAATCTTAAGGAATGAGTGGCCAAATCCTTTTGGATTAAGTCCCAATACGCTGCAATGACCCCTCTCAGCAGAATTCAAATTGATAATGCGGTGAGAGGATACCCATTTTCATGAGCTTAGGAAGGAGGGAGAAGATGGCCCGTCCAGAGGCATAACTCGCTATTGATGTATGACAGGGCAGAATTCACCACTGATGTAGAATTGTCAACCATGCCCCTTCCCCAAAGAACATCCGTCTTCGACCTCCCAATACACACCCACTGACTTTGTTTACTCATGACAGCACCATCCTCTGTCAAAAGACCTACACACTTTTTAGCACTAGGTGAAACCGATTCCCCTACTCGCAAAAGTAGCCGGAAAAGCGATATCTCGTAAAAGGATATAAAATGTTAAAGAGAGACTCTCGATTACAATTGGACAAGAACTTGGAATGATATGGGACGCCTCGACTCTCTGCTCTGTGTTCCTTCTTCCACCCCTTTAGGACTGACTGATTGAAAAACTCTTTGGTTATATCTGGCCAGCCCCACAGTCGAAAGAAAAAGAAACCTCCTGGAGCCTCCTTTGATCTAACCAGCCCGGAGCATTGAGATTCCCTCAAACTCGCAAGGTACTTCCACATCACTTTTTTCCTCACCACTGTGAGACTGTTGGAACTCCCTCACTCTTGGCCAAATTCACCCACTCCCTCCACCCTTACCCTGGCTGTGCCAAGTTGAATGGGGCCACCGATGCTTGTATCATGGTCATCAGCTGACGTCCACTATCTCCCACAGGAAGCTGGGCATAGCGTCCCCTTCTCCTCTGCCTCCGGTCCAACCTGCGGAAATCTTCCCACTGGAAACGAGAAAGAGCATCAGCGATCTTGTTATCAATGCCCGGGACATGTTTGGCCCAAACCATATTGAGCTGCAAACACTGCAGCACTAGATGTCTCAGCACGAGAAGACTGGGAGAGAAAACAGGTCTGTTTTGTTAATTGCAAAACCACACTGCATTGTCTGTTTATAAACAGATAGATTTATTAGCCATCCCTTACCCCACAGATCTAAACCCGCTAACCACTATGGGGAACAACTCCAACAGCGTCAGATTCTTGCACAGGCCAGAAGCAACCCTGCTATCAGGCCAACGCCCAGCGCTTCAGTCTGACCAAGGATGGCCCCCAAAACCCAGGGACCTGGCTGCATCTGTGACATCTCCTTGTTCTGATTAGCGATCTGCCGTTTTAGGATTCTAGAAAGGATTCCCAGACCGCCAAATCTTCATTAAGTTCCCTGGAAAACCGAATATGATGATGCAGATATTTAAACCCCGCATGTAGCCAGGATAACGCCTGCAGAAGACAGGATTCTGCACGAAAAATCCAGGAAACCCAATAAAGACTGCAACTGTCTAAGGGTGACTTTGTTGGCTGATAAACATACTCTCACACCTTTTAGTAATCGAACCAGTTTGTCTTCTGGTAGCCTGCACTCATTTAAACCGAGTCGCATCCGCACAGAATAACTCACCACGGGCTGCTGTACTGTGCTCCACGCCTCGCATCCGCCGAACTTTCTCTTGGCCAGCGACACCTGCTCCCCCTGTCAGCCCCCTGTCCCGCCCGCCTGGAACCCGAGCAAGATCTGTGGAGGTACTTTGTGTGGAAGGTGACCCTTTTTCGTGCCTTTTGAGCCCTGGCGCCCTTTGTGTCTGCGGTCGTGGGTCCTGGATCGACTCCTTGACCTCCTGCGGCTTAAACTTTTGCCTGCGCCTTTTGCGCATGTGTCGGTCGGAACCAACTGGACATGGACTCCGAGGATGAATATCCGTGTCTCCTATGTCCCCTCCCTCGCTTCTCCCTCACTGCGGCGCCCCCTTCCCATCCCTGCTCTCAATACTGGGCTGCCGGGAGGAATGGTGTTTTGCCGGGGCCCCTCCTTTCAGTCTCCCTCTCGTACTTGGCATCCCTAGCCCTGCTATTGTCTGAGCCCCGCTGCCTCCACCGGACGACCTCTACTCTCCCCTCTGAGACTGCCCCTGTGGGCCTCAGGCATGCCCCTTTCCAGGCTGAGTCCTAACCCCTGAAGTGGCAATAACCCGGTCCCTGTCTGAGCCGACTATCGGCTCTATGGGGGCCTCTAACCTAGTCTCCTGTTCCGGTGCCGACCCTTGGTCCTGGGATATCCCTTCCCCAGACCCCTTCTGGTGTGGAAGAAGAGGAGGACTCTCCTCTTTTGTGGTCTGGACCTAAAGATGGCGCTAAGGCCCCCACTAAACCCTTCCTCTTAGCCACTGCCTTCTTTGGTCCCTTGTCTTGGCTAGGGCCCTTTTCCCCATTTTTCTTTTTGGCTGCCCCATTGGGCTGGGGCTCAGCCGATCTGGGGGCGGGGAAGTGCGGGTAGCCCTATTCCCAGGACGCCCAGTCCGGCTGACTGCAGAAAGGGGATGCCTTCCCTCCCCCTCCAGGTCAGTTGCCCCATCGGCTACTCACGTCGGGGCTTTTCAGTCTATTGAAAAATAGACTATGTACCCTAGTAGGCATGCTCAACAAACTACTGTTTGCACAACAATTGCCACCACCCACCACCAGTTTTATCTAGTAAACAAAATGACTGATTATTTTGTTACGCCGCTTTTCTCCACGTGTACCCCCAAAATGTTTGAAGGAGTCACTGCAATATTATTTTATTATGACATTTTCTGAAGTTCTGCTTGCCACTGCCTTTTGAGATGTGAACTGCAGGCCCAGATTTACCGTTACACACAGTAGCCACCACATGCGTAGGGCTCCTGTGGTTGGAGGGGCGGTGGTCATTTCCCCCATCCATCCACCCCTTATATAGTCTATTTTCTTTCAAAACAAGAGAGAAAGTGTGTGGTTTTTGGATGTGGTCTTTGATTAGGGGTTGGGCTACGGGCTCTAGGCTTTTTGTGCCTAAAACTCCTGTGTGTAAACTGTGCCCCTGTGTAACAGGCTTACTTGTCACGGCCCTCTGCTTGCATGAAACTGCAAGCAGGGGGCCGGACCGGTGGCCGTGTCCATGATTGGCTGAGAGGCAGCCAATCACAGATGTGGCTTCCGGCTATCCAGAAACGCTGAGGAAAGAGGTAAGGTAAGTATGATTTGGGGGAGTTTCGGCAAAACTAATATCGCTGTTGGGGTTGAGAGAAAGCCCTACACTACACCAAAAGGGATTTATGCTAGGCGGAGAAGCAAAATGGGTGGGAGAGGGAAGGGAGGGAGAGAGGGGAGGAGGGCTGCAGTGCACATGGGCAAATTCTTCTTCTTTTCCGTTGCTTTCTATAGATCGTCCATCTTCTCTTTTCTAATGCTAAATTCTTCTAAATTCTTCTCTTTCTTCTCTTCTCCTTCTCCCTCCTCTTCCTCTATTCTTCTCTTCTTTTCCTTCCTCTTCTTTCTCTCTCTCTCTTCTCTTCTTCCTGTCTTTCTTCTAAATTCTTCTTTCTCCCTTTCTCTTCTCTTCTTTCTCTCCTTCTCCTCTTCTTCTTCCTTCTCTTCCTAAATTCCTATTCCTTTCTCTTCTCCCTAAATTCCTAATTCTTCTCTTGTCTTCTCTTCTTCCCATCTGCTCCCTCTGTCTTTCTCTTTCAATAATTTCCTCCCTTCTTCCTCCTCTCTCTTCTCTATTCTTCCCCTCTCTTCCTCTCCTTTCCCTTCCTCTTTCTTCTCGTCTCTCCGTTTCCCTAAAGTCTCCTTCTCTCTTCTTCTCCTTCTTCTTCTCAAATTCTTCTCCTATTCTTCTTCTTCTTCTCAATCCTCTCAATCTAAATTCTTCTTTCTTCCCTTCTAAATTTCTCTTCTGTCTAAATTCTTTTCTATTCTTCCTTCTTTCTTTCTTTACCTTTGCCTTCTTCCTCTCTTCTCTTCTTCTTCCTCTCTCTTCTTCTTCCTTCTTCTCCTTCTTCTTTTCCTTCCTTCTCCTTTCTATTTCTATTCTCCTCCCTATTCTTCTCTCTTCTATGCTTTCCTTTCTTTCTTTCTTCTTATTCCCGTCTTCCTTCCTAATCTCTTCTTCTTTTTCCCTATTCTTTCTCTCTCTTCTTCTATCCGCTTCCTTTCCTTCTCCTTGAAATTCTCCGCCGGAGTATGATAACAACTTAAAAGTAGCAAGCAGTGCCAGGCAGCAACAGCTAGAACCAGCATGTTTCAGAGAAGGGCAACAGGTTAACTTTCTTAAAGGGGAACTGTGGTCCAAAAGTGACTTGGGGTAAATTAATAAGAATTGCTCCCCTGAGAATTTTTGCAATTTATTTTCATTATTTATTTGCATAGTTTTGAAGATATTTCATTTTTGTGTGTGATATGGCAGCAGCATCACCAGGTCCCCTGCACTTCCTGCTTCTGTCTCTGAAACAGTCATTCTGTCCTGTGTCTCCCTCCACTTTGCAGCCCCCCTGATGCCATGGCCGCCCTCCACCCGGGTGCCTATGCCCCGTCCACTCACAGGTGCCTAAGCCACGCCCACTCACGGGTGCCATGGGTTACTCAGACCCCCCCCACAGAAAACTCTGTGGAAACAGCCTTTTAAGGCAGAGTGAGAACTCTGCCTGAAAAGGCTGTTTTCACACAGTAAAAGAGAAGGGCTAGATTCCCTTACCTTCTCTGTCAGGACTTGTATAGTAGTATAGTATTTGAGGTTGAATAAAGATACGTCCACAGTCCAACCCATCTAGCAATATTCTCATTTCCTGCCTAACTGTTGATCCAGAGGAAGGCAAAAAAAACCCACCAAATTTATGAAGGGGGAAAAATTCCTTCCTGACTCAAGGGCAATCGGAAATTTCCTGGATCAACTCTACTTTATGTATCAATAATACCAGTAACTTACAACATTCCTTGTTTGCAGAAACCTCATCCAGCTTTTTTTTGAAACGACCAATGAACCTGCCATTACAACGTCCCTGGAAGACAGTTCTATAGCCTTACCGTTCCCACAGTGAAAAACCCTTTCCGAGCTTGAAGCCTAAAACCTTTTTTTCTTCAAGTCTTAAGGGATGTCCTCGTGTCCTTTGACATGTTTTCTGTGTGAACAATGCCCCAGATAGTTTATTGTGCCCGTTAATGTATTTATACACAGTAATCATATCCCCACGCAAGCGCCTTTTCTCCACGGTACATAATTGTAACTTTTCCAGTCTCTCTTCATATTCAAGCTCCCCCAATCCCCTTATAATTTAGTTGCCCTTCTCTGAACCCTTTCCATTTCAAAGATGTCCTTTTTGTACACGGATTCCAAAATTGCACTGCATTTCCAAATGAGGCCTTACCAATGCTTTGTAAAGAGGGAGAATTACATTTTCCTCCCTTGAATCCATACCTCGCTTTATACAAGACAATACCATGCTGGCTCTGGCTGTTGCCGCCTGGCACTGCTTGCTACCTTTAAGTTTGTTATCCACCAAAACTCCAAGATCCCTTTCAACAGGGATTCACTTAACACAGAGCCATTTAGAGTATAAGTAGCACAAGTATTTTTAAGTCCAAAATGCATCACCTTACATTTATCAACATTGAATTTCATCGCCACTTAGCAGCCCAATGTGATAATCTATCTAGATCCCCTTGCAACATTGCACATCCTCTGAAGTTTTTTAATGGCGACAAAGTTTTGTGTCGTCAGCAAACACAGAAACCTTGTGACAATACCCACTTCCAGATCATTAATAAATAGATTAAATAGAAGCGCCCCAACAGAACCCTGTGGCACCCCTTAGCACTTTAGTCCATAATGATGAAGCCCCATTAACAACTACTCTCTGCATCCTATTCATTAACCAATTTCTATCCATGTACAATGTGACTCCCCAGACCAATAGACCTTAGCTTATTCATAGTCGCCTATGGGGACTGTATCAAAAGCCTTTCAAAATCCAAGTAAACTACATCTACTGCTATACAGAGTCTAAATTTCTACTTACTTCCTCATAAAGCCAAGCAAGTTAGTTTGACAAGATCTATTCCTCCTAAATCCATGCTGGTTACTACTTTATAGTCAGTCCTTAAAACATACTCTAGAACATGTTCCCTTATTAAACTTTCCAGATCTTCCCACCACTGAAGTTAACTTACAGGCCTGTAATTACCCGGCTGTGAACACTACCCTTTTTGAATATTGGAATAACATCAGCCTTTTTCCAATCCAGAGGCACACCACCGACATGAGGGAATCAGCAAAAATAGAAACAATGGCCTAGATAAAACTGAACTTAGCTCCTTAAGTACCCAGGATGTATTTTATCCGGTCCAGGAGATTTACTAATATTAACCTTATTTAGTTCTTTCTGACCATATCCTCGTTAACCAAACCGACTTCACACACAGCAGAGAGGAGGAGGACTTCCTGTCGCCTCACACACTGAGGGAGTCTGAGGCTGTGCTCGCCAGCGGCACTGTGCAGGAGAAGCCTTAGGAATGTCCAAGTCAGCCTCCCACCCATTAACTTTCTGGTCAGTCATTATGTATATCTTGGCTGTGAAGCACGTAGAGAGGTGGTTGATGGTCGTTTTAAAGGCAGGAAATTGACCTTTCATTTAAGCTTTGGAGACCACAGTTCCCCTTTATGTATATGCCATCCATTTCTATTAATCACAGGGAGGGGTGAAACTTATTCCCACCTCCCTGTGAATATAGTACACTCGGGGGACACTGGAACTTACCTTACCGGTGCTCCACTCGCAAGCCAATCCTGCACTGACAGCCACTCTGTCCCGACCAAGCGCCCTATCTTAGGCGCATGCCGCCAATACAAAGATAGGCGCGTGATTGGGACAGAGCGGCTGTCAGTGCAGGAGCGGCTTGCGTTAAAACCCTGTGCTAAAAACTAGCGCAAACGCGATATTAAATAGCGTTTAACGAGGTAAGTCTTGCTAAATGGTTCCCTACTGGTTAGCGCGACTTTAACTCCATATTAGCACCGGATGCGCGAATTACGCAAAAATCACCAAGCATCCGTGCTAATATGGAGTTAAAGTCACACTAACCATAGCGAACCATTTAGCGCGACTTTACCTCCATATATTTGCACAGCGAGTCTGGGTAAATGAGGCCCTATGTCTCTCTCCATCTGGATTGCCGGCATTTGGGAGGGGAAATGGAGATCGATTTGGCCATTAAAGGGACTGAAAAAATATATGGGTAGATAAGCCCCCAAAACCTAGACATCGTTTAAGTCTCAACCTTTAATTCGGCTCCCACACAGAGATAGTATACTTACATCCTCCTTCTCGCTCCACCGCCGCGGCTCTGCACTTCCGGGTAAGGCAGTCAGTGTCGGCCGTGACTGTGACGTCACGGCCAATCACTGACTGCCATTCTCGGACCAGCCTCCACTGCGGCTGCTCGGGAACAGAAAAAGAACAGAGCGGCCACAGTGGAGACTGGGAGAAGAACCCGGAAGCGGCGGTGGAGCGAGGAGGATGTAAGTATCTCAGTGTGGGAGCCGAATTAAAGGTTGAGAAATAACGATTGTCTAGGTGGGGGCTTATCTACCAAATATTCTTTTTTCAAAAGAGGGGTGGACAGTCCCTTTAACAGCTCCACCACCAAATTGACTTTCAATAGATGTTTATTTCAATATGGAGAAACTTATAGATGAAAAAAAGAGCAGATTGGATGGAATTTTTTTATTTTTAAATAATTGTATTTCGTTTTACATGAAATGTCTTAAAATGTAGATATGATGGACGAGGCTGACATGCATGTGGGTGAAGAATAAACGCTTAATCACTTTTTAGCAGTGAGATATTTCGGTCCGATCGACTGATAGTTCAGTGTATCAGTCGATCGGACCGAAATTATCGCATCCGAATGCAGCCATGTCCGACCGATCGTTCGTCCGAAACGGAGGAAAGGACGATCGGACATGGTGGAAAACCACGTCCGATCGTGCGGTCCTCTATGGACCGCACAATCGGTCGCGGTAACTGTCGGACGTGGCTGCTTTTGCCGCGACCGACAGCCCTTCCTCCTGGACGAAAAAAATCGCTAGGTGTGTACCTAGCTTTAGACATTTACATACATATAGAGCAGCCCCAGCTCTTGGAAAAAGAACTGATTTGTGGTTAGCTCAAGATAGGATATGAAGCATTCCTTGTCACATATAACGGCTCTAAAGATACTGCTGATTGTGATCTAGTTTCCCCCCTACATTTATAAAAACAAAACCTCAAAACAGCACTGAATTAGACACAACTCCTTGACATGAAAGCTGTAACCTCTATCAATTCTATCACTTCTTATTTTGATGTGTGGGCTGAGAAATTTGCTTTAGTATTGTGGAACAAATGCTTTATTCTCCAGATTTCCAGTATTACACAGTTTGGTCACTGACCATTATGGGCTTTGCACATGCCCACTCCTAACCTACTGCAGGATACATTGCATTAACTTTAAATCCATTTACTTAAGTGTAACTTTTATAAATAATTTCTATATTCCATATCTAATCTAATTGTTTTCGAATTTGGATTTCATTCAATAATCCTTTTTATCCTTAGTCCATTTTCTGTGTTGTATATTTATCGGCTGTCCCAATAGAGATTTAACTCCTCAGCCATGTTTAACTTTCAGCAATGAAAGGAAATTATCAGATCAATTCAAACCTCGTTAGTGTGTATACTCAATTTACACAAACAGATGTTAAGGTTGCTAATGATACCTTGTTGTGATAGTGTCTTATCGCTGTTGCGCTACTGCTTGTCATATGTATGGTGTGTTTGTGTTAAAAGGACCAATGCTGTTGGTTAAAAAATGTATGGCATTGACTTGCAAAAGTATTTGTGGCTTCCACTTGTGAGATTAGTTTACACAGCAATTAACCATGATCAACATGGCATTCCATGCAATTAGACAGGGGGAAATAACTGTACATGGTAGCTAAGATGTTTTATTTTGACACACAGTTCATTATGTGCTTTTTGTCTGGTGCATCCAAAGATAAACTTTAATTAAATTTCAAGCAAAGATTTGAGCTGGCAGATCATTAAAATGAATTAATAAGTCAGGATATTGCATGGTGCAATCTCTAGATTAGAGGAGCCATTCAAACTGAGCAGTCTGGTAAATATGATACATATTGGGGATGTCATTCTGAAAGTGACATTGGCTTTGAAAGAGCTATAGAGTTAATCAGAGAACGAAAGGTTGAAGGGAGCAGGTGCCAGGAAAATAAACATTATAAATCCCAGAGTTCAGTATTTAAATAATGTCTTATTACTGGATTGTGGTTGGATTAGACACATTTTGATTAGTTTGTTTTGTTTGTATGAATATACACACTTTAAATATAGTTTAAAATTATATCCAACAGTTCCTAGTGAAATCATCACTTATTACTGGTTCTAAATGATGTTACAGGAGTTGTAGGAAGTAATGCACACCAGAGGAGGACTGGAACTTTGGGCCTTATTTATAACAGCGTGGAATCGTTTTTTATCGATGCCGTGCCTTTAACGATAGGCAAACTGCCGAAGGTTAAAGTGAAGTGAATGTGAAGGTTCTCATTCATCCAGGTCATGGTATATCTATTGTATTCAGTTAGATTAACTGGACTTGAAGTTTAGTTCTTGAAGACGTTTTGCTAGTCATCCGACTGGCTTTCTCAATTCAGAATGACTTGTACAAGAATCTGTGGCAATTATGTACCCTGGAAAGTCCCAATTAGCATATCACAGACAGGTGTTAAGGGCGTGATTGCATAGTGGCTAAGAGGTGTTATAGGAAAAACAGGTGCTTAATACCTTTAAAGGGCATGTCCAACCCAAAACTATCATTTAACCCACTACTGTCCCCACTGTGTAATAAAATCCTTACCTTACATCCCTGCTCCAAATGGCTGCCCTGCTATGACCCTCCAAAGTCCAGAAAACTGGCCACAAGGAGTCCATATAGGACTCTGCCTCCTGTCTCACCTCTGGGAGAATTTTGCCATGTGCAGTTCAGCCCCCCCTCCCTCTTCCTCCCTCTCCCACCCGTTTTGCTCTCCCTCCCCATATTGTGTAACCCTTTTGGTGTATAGTAGGTCTCCCTCCCCCAGCCCCAACCGCTATAATAGTTTTTACAGAAACTCCCCCGATCATTACTTACCTTAACTCTCTCCCCCGGCATTCTCCACTGCCGACATCCGCCTCTCAGACAATCACGGACGCGGCTGCTGGTCTGGCCCCCTGCTTGCAGTTTCATGCAAGCAGAGGGCCAGCACAGTACACAAGAGGAAAGAGGTAAGGTAATGATCGGGGGAGTTTCTGTAAAAACTATTATAGCAGTTGGGGCTGGGGAGGGAGACCTACTATACCCCAAAATTTATAAAAAGGGGTGGACATGCCATTTAAGGAGATAACACTCAGCCACTGGTTCAGATACGTGGATGACACCTGGGTTAAAATCCACCAGAAGGAAATACAAGCCTTCACAGAACACATCAATGCTGTAGACACAAACATCAAATTTACAAGGGAAGAAGTACAAAACAACAAACTGGCTTTCTTGGACTGCTTGGCAGAAGTCAGGGAAAACTATAAAGGGAAGGTTTAAGTATAAACTTTGGGGGTTAAAAAAATAAACTTTTTTGATTATTGATCAAAATTTGTTTTTTTGACTTTTGTTACCCTTTAAGTATAGATCAGTAAGTGTGTGTACCTGGGTCTGGATGAGGGGGTATATCTTTTTTGTGTTTACAACCATAAAACTATCTTTTATTGAGGATAAATCTTATTAATTTTTTTACTTTAGTTACCCTTTAAGTGTGTCTGCCACAGTAATGGATAAGTAGATCAGTAGGTAAGTGTACATGGGTCTGGTTGAGGGGGTATGTCTTTTTTATGTTTACAACCATAAAACTCTTTTATTGAGGATAAATCTAAATTAGTTTTTTTGACTTTAGTTACCCTTTAAGTATGGCTGCCACAGTACTGGATAAGTAGATCAGTAGGTGGGTGTACCTGTGTCTGTGTGGAGTGTTGGGGGTATCACTGTTTGCATTTATGACCATGAAACAAACATTTTTGAAATATCCACATTTGAGGATTGTTACCATTATTGTCTATGGGGGAAAATGTCCCAAAATTCATCGATAACGCCGTAACACTTCAGCGGATTCCTTAGCTAGAAGAAAGTACACTTCTCCTATCTGCCCCGCATATATGTACCCAATTTCATGTCTCTGGCTCAAAAACTGTGGAAGGAGATACAGTCCAAAAAAGCGGAAGAATAAAACGGAAGAAGAAGAAGAAATAGAAAGAACAGGAATTTGGCTCTTCAAGCCAAATTAAAGGGCAACTGTGGTCTCCAAGTTAGGCTTAAAGGCCAGTTTCCTACCTTTAAAACGAGCCATCGACCACCTCTCTACGTGCTCCACAGCCCAAGATATACAGAAATGACTGACCAGAAAGTTAATGGGTGGGAGGCTGACTTGTAACATTCCTGCACAAGTGCTGCCGGCGAGCACAGCCTCAGACTCCCTCAGTGTGTGAGGGCGACAGGAAGTCCCTTCTCCTCTCTGCTGTGTGAAGTCCTGACAGAGAAGGTAAGGAAATCTACAGCCCTTTCACTGTGTGAAAACAGCCTTTTAGGCACCCGTGAGTGGGTGGGGCTTAGGCACCTGTGAGTGGGCAGGCCACATGGGGCTGTAAGATAATGTGCCATGGGGGGCCTGCAACTGGAGGGACCATGGGGTCCATGAGTGGAAGGGACCAGGGGGCTGCAAAGGGGAGGAGTAGACACAGGACAGATTGACTGACTGTTTCAGAGCAGGAAGCGCAGGGGACCTGGTGATGCTGCTGCCATATCACACACAAAAATGTAAATATCTTCAAACTATGCAAAATAAACAATGGAAATAAATTGCAAAAATTCTCAGGGGAGCAATTCCTATCAATTTACCTCAATTTACCTAAAGTCATTTTTGGACCACAGTTCCCCTTTAATGATAAACTGGAAGTAGAGGTTTACAGAAAACCAACCAAGTTAGGTGTCATCAGAACCCTGCAACACAGAGCATAGAACATCCCCACTAGCACAGAGATGAAGGCTAAAGAAATGAAACATCTCAGAGGAGCTCTTAAAACTTGTGGATATCCAGACTGGGCCTTTGTCAAAATAAAGTAGAAGGAAAGAAAAGAACACGTATACCAACAGTGAAGGGGAAAAGCAAGACAGGATAAAGAACTTGGTCATCCCATATGTAGCAGGGGTCTCCGAGAAATTAAGAAGAATTTTCAAAAAACACCATATCCCTGTCTGCTTTAAACCGAACAACACAATGAGGCAGCAATTGGTACATCCGAAAGACCCAATACCGAAACACAAGAAAAGCGACATCATATGCGCAGTGCAGGGAAGAGTGCTCTGATTTGTATGTGGGAGGGACCAAACAGCAGCTGCATCAACGTATGGCCCAGCACAGAAGAACCAATTCCTCGGGTCGGGACTCATCCGTGTTCCTGCATCTTAAGGAAAAAGGACAAACCTATAGACTATAATTTAACCCACTACTGGCCCCACTGTGTAGTGCATAAAAATCCTTACCTTACATCCCAGCTCTAAATGGCTGCCCTGCCATACCCCTCCAAAGTCCCAAAAACTGTCCACCAGGAGCCTAGCAGAGTCCATATAGGACTCGCACCTGCCCATTCCGGCCCCCTGCTTGCAGTTCCATGCAAGCAGAAGGCCAGGCAGTGCGGCGGAGTATAGAGGGAAGGTAAGCAATGATCGGAGGAGTTTCTTGACATACTAATATGGCGTTTGGGGCTGGGGAAGGGAGACCTACAATATCCTAAAAATTGGGGAAAAGGGCGGACATGTCCTTTAACATATTGGCAAAGGAACATGACTGGTTCAAGAGAGGTGTCAAGGAGGACATTTATGTGAAAATAGAAACCAAGCCTGAATAGAGGTTGGAAAAGCCCGAATAGAATTGGTTCGACACCAATTGTCTGCCATGTACAATGCTGTTTTGACACTTTACCCTGGGTGTTCCTATAACACCTGTCAGCCACAATGCAATCACACCTTGCATTCAGAAGATACTTAACACCTGGCTGTGATATGCTAATCGGGACTTTCCAGGGTACATAATTGCCAACATATTCTTGTACAAGTCATTCTGAATTGAGAAAGCCAGTCCGATGACTAGCAAAACGTTTTCAAGAACTAAACTTAAAGTCCAATACAACAGATAGAGCTTTAGAAACTTCAAATGATGTGCAATTGCTGCAATCAGACCTAGATAGATTATCAAAATGGGCAGCAGGATGGCAGATGAGATTCAATGTTGATAAATGTAAGGTGATGCATTTGGGGTTTAACAATCCACGTGCTGCCTATACAATAAATGGCTCTGTTTGGAAAAGATTGGTTGGTTCAAGTAGATAACAGACTTTGATGTAGCAAACAGTGTCAGACAGAAATGGTTAGGTTGTATACACACCATGCAAATTTTCTGCCTGATCAACAGGTGTAAAATGTATCTTTGATCAAGCCAAAGAAATGGCATGGATTTTCGTCTGCCCATAACCGACACCCGACATTTCGTAAACATGTGGACAGAAGCACCAAAGGGTCTGTGGGGAAAAAGCATCTGCCTGTGTGTACCCAGCTTTAAAGCTAGCAGGATATTGTCTTGTATAAAGAGGGGAATAGATTCAAGAGAGAAAAATATTATTCTCTTTACAAAGGCACTTGTAAGGCCTTATTTACAATATAGTTTTGGAATCCCATATACAAAAGGGACATCTTAAGGCTTGTACACACGTCCGATGTATGCCCCGAGCCACGTCCCCCGACGACGATGCATTTGCACGACAAACGGCCGTTTCAGCCGAAAATTGCGCGTGTGTATTCGTTCAGGGATTGTTGGACAACCCCTCACCAAACGAATACACACATATGATTCTCGGCCGAAATGGGTGTTTGTCATGCGAATGCATCGCTGTCGGGGCTCGGTGCCAAATTACCCGTGTGTACGAACCTTTAGAAATGGAAGTAGTTCTAAGAAGGGCAATTAAATTAATAAGGAGAATGGACTTTCTAATCTATGCAGGCAGAATAGACTAGTTATGGCTGTTTACTTTGTAGAAGCAGTGTTCACCTGTGGACATGATCACTTTTTATTTTATTATTTATTACATGGCCCATTTTTGTATGGACCATTACCATATAACAAACTCTCTGTGCACTGTTCACAGTAGTTTAAAGGGTATCTCCACTCATACTTTCAAGGTTTAGGAATCCAGTTCTATTGAAGAACGGGAGGTAAAGGAGCTGTGCCTTACATTCCGTTCTTGAATAGAACAAACATAAGACTGGAGAGAAGTTAGGAAACTACCGGTCGCTCGCTCCCCCGGCACTTAGTCTGACAGGTCCCGACGGACCTTGTCTTCTTTGTGCATAGATTGCGCATGCGCATAGAAGACAAGGTCCGTCGGGACCTGTCAGACTACGTGCCGGGGGAGCGAGTGAGCGGGTAAGTTTCTTAACTTCTCTCCAGTCTTATGTTTGTTCTATTGAAGAACGGAAGGTAAGGCACAGCTCCTTTACCTCCCGTTCTTCAATAGAACTGGATTCCCAAACCTTGAAAGTATGAGTGGAGATACCCTTTAATTTCAAAGGACTTGCGTGCACCCTTTAAGATTAGAAGAAAAAAGTTTCGTATTCAGGTTAGGAAAGGTGAAAGGAGAACAGTAAAACTGTGGAACTGTCTTCCAACAGATATAGTAATGGAAAGTTCACTAAATAGCTTTAAAAGTGGGATGGATACTGAACATTTTTAAAATGTAAAAATATTGCAAATAACTTGTATTTATACATTTAGTTCTTGTTGATCCAGGGATACTTTATAAATGCAATATGGTATCAGGAAGGATTCTACCCTTCCAGCTGGGATTTATTTTTGCCTTCCTCTGGATCATCTAAAAGGTTTGACTAGATGAACATATGTCTTTATTCAACCTCCTATAATATGGTACTACCTTATTAAATGATCTAAATAATATAGTGAACCTGGTATCTTTAGTTAATGTAATCCTCCCTTGCGCTATGGAGTAGCATGGAGAGTGCTACAAAAGTCCCTTTTCCACTGTATCTTAAACTTAAAATAAAAAGTGACAGGACTGATTTCCCTCCTCGCAGTGATAGTGTTTTGACCCCAAAAATAGAGATAAAAAATATAAGAAGACAAAAAAATATGCTATTACTGTCTTATCACCTTAAAATCCTACAACCAATCCCCTATATAAAACCAGATATTAAAATATATTTAAAAAGACACGTTTTATCCTTTGTGTGTCCTTTTATTATCATTGCAAAAAGGTGCAAAAAATATAAAAGCAAATAGTCTTCAATAGCACCAGGTGAGCAATAAGTCCTCAGCAGCATCCAGGGTGTTCACCTGTGCAAAAAGCAGTATATAGTCTTTAAATGAGCAGCCTTTTTGTGCTCAATCAGTAATATCTGGTTTTATATAGGGGATTGGTTGTAGAATTTTAAAGTGATAAGAAAGTAATACTATATATTTGTCTCTTATATTTTTTAGCTCTATTTTTGGGGTCAAAACACTGAGGAGGGGCTCAGTCCTGTCATACTTTAGTTTTTTCGAAATATAGTGAACCTGTGTTTGCATTACATCTCTTGGCGATGCCATGCAGATGAAATATGCTCAGTACATCTAATCTGACAACCTTCCTCTATGGCAGGGCCAGTTTTCGGCATATGCCACATAGACAAAGAGCTAGGGTGCCTATGTTAAACCAGGGCACCTAGTGTCCTCCCTAGCATAGATGACGGCTTTTACTTGCTGCCTGAACTCAGCTCACTCTACTTGAAAACAATGTTGCAAATTAACTGAAGGTGAAGGAAGGAGGGGGGAGGATGAGCACAGCTAAAAGAACTGAGGAGAACAGTTCTAAAATGTCAAGTGAAAGCTGCTGCAAACTTTTTAACAGTGGCCCCTGTGACTAGCAGCCATGAGATCCCTATCCCTGCCTCCTTCTTCCTTCCACCCAACTCTCCAATTAGAACTTAGAGTAGGAGTGGAGTGAACAATCCAATGGAGGAGACATGGAAAGTAGGTATAAACTGTATACCATGTCAATGCTGGCAGATGAAAGGATGGAAGATAATACTGCACTGAGAGTTTTAATGATAAAATTCTGGAAAAGTGTTGGCACTGAAGGGTTAATGGTAATACACTGGGAAAGTGTTGGCACAGAAATTATTATTATTAATTGTAACTTTACTCTTTATGAGTTTTCTGGCAAACTTTAAACTTTTAAACTTTAAAGGACAACTATACTCAACTTACTTACTGTCCACTGATGGTTGATACCCAGGATGAGGACCTAAACTGCCAGGTCATCACCACTGGCTTCGCCGTCTATCTTCTGAAATACTTGCTTAAAGTTTGCTTCATGGCTTAATCCTCCGATCAGTAGGCGACTCCAGCCAATGGGAAGACATATTTGTAGAAGCGTGTCTTCTCTCTGCCCGGGATTGTGAAGGTAAAAGTGGAGTTGGGGCCAAGCAGCAAAAAAGCAAAGTATTGCAGAAAATAGAAGGTGAACCCAGAGGTAAGGACCTGGCTGTTTAGGTCCTCACCATGGATACTACTGACTGCCGGGTCCGGAGGAATGGGGTGGAGGTGAGTATAGATGTCCTTTAACATATATATTCTCAAATGTCAGGGATGGGAGAATTATTAGTGACAATTATTGTGGTAGGAGCCTGAAAGAAGGCAGTTTCTGCCGGAGTAGAATTCTTCTTTAAGGTCTACCATTTAGTATTTACCTATTGTTTGATATTTAGGAGATTAATAATTATTAGCTAATCACTGGGTTTAGATTATTAATGCTTGCACCATGTACAGAGGTGAAACTTCAGGGGGTCCCATTAGTTTTTCTGGGTGGAATGGTACATACCAGTATATGTTTTTGTGGTGCGGCTCTATGATAGAATTAGGGAGGTGTGCTTTTAATCTTTGTTCTGTTTACACCTTTATTGTCCCAATATATTAATAATAATTGGTTTTTTTTCTCATTTTTTTTGTTATAGGTGTTTGGAGCCCCCCCCCAAATACTTACTTACACTCTTTCTGTCTGCCTGTTTTTGCGTTCTGTTGACACACCACTGTACCGCCCTGCTTGTGTTTTCAATACTTTTGTGTAGACAGACTTTCTGTCAGGTACGAATGACTGACACCTTAGGTGAAATTCATGTAAAAACATTTATCAAAAAGGTAATTCTATTTTTTAAGTAGTAAGACTGAAAAGTGTTTAAGATGTGTGGATGCAGCAGCCTGTACCCCCTTCTCGGGCAGCATGGTTGCAGGTGACGTCAGCTCTCGGCTTTGAGATGAAAGGACTCTCTTGAGATAAAAGACAGTGCCTGAATCTAATAGGGCTACCCGAGCCCAGATGTTTTTAGAAGAACTATGAGTCCGTCTCTGCTGCAGAGTGTGCAACAGTGTCTACATTTTTATCAAGACAGGGTGGATGGACCGAGGGTGATACAAGGAGGCAGTTTCAGCCTAACTGATGAGGTGAGGAGGGTTCCTTAAAAATGTCACTAGGAAGAAATGAGAGATATACTGTTTATGAGTGTGGATTCCTTCTGTCAGTTCTAATGTTCTTGCTGTTGTTGTGGGTGGAGGATAGGGGACAATTTGTTCAGGCCTAATGGAAAGTAGTGATACTCATCACACATTCTAATATTACACAGTCAGTCACACATTCCAGCCATGAGATTGCACCATTGTTTTTCTCTAGCTGAGTGTGACTCTGTGTCTTACCATTTGCTCTGCACACTCTACATCAAGGCTGACTCACAGCAAAGCTTTTATTTGCAAGACATGTTTTCAGCAGATAAAACTTTTTTCTTTTATTAACAGTATTATTATATTGAGTTAAATGGCAATGTCCATCTTTGGTAATAGAACCCATGAAGCCGTGTCAAATATGTGACATAAATAAATCTGCAATTGTTTTTAAGGAACCCCAAGCATCCCAGAAGAAAATGGTCTTCAGGTCCATAGAGATGCTAAAAGTTTTAACAGCACCGTTTTTAAAACCTTGGCAAAAGTTGATACTTATTTGTTTATTTTAATATCGCTTGTATAGAAATGTAAAAATCCATCTGACTATAGATTAAACAGAAAGTCACAAGTTTGAACATGTCAAAAAAGCATAGAATATTTGCTGCCAATGCGTATCTTCCCCATGGAATATCTATATTATATTTCTAGCCTGTTAGAAATCTCAGTGTGCCATGTTTATGGAAGAGGTCCATTCTATATAAGCGGGGGGGTTATTTACAGAACAATACCATGTAGTTGTAGAATTATTCTTTATTGCCTTTGTCACCTTAAATGCAGACTTTAGCTTTATTATTTTCTCACTGCCAAACTTTATCATCACATTACCTTGGGTTCATATTCTCTATGCGGTAATGTCTTGCTTGCTCTCTCAAAACTAACAAATTGTTCACCAAAATCAACTAAATAAAGTTCCAACCCCCCACCAGTAAATCTGGGTACAATGGGAAAACGATCGAGTTGTTTACACTACTTTATGCGTGATGCTGTTTAATGGTTTGAATGTCCATTTAACTTGGGAATTGTGCCACTGGCATTAATTCTTTTAAGCCCTTCCTAGACATGAGAATAAAAACAATGTTACGAAGCCAGAAAAAGAACCCTGGGTCTACCATATGAAACTGGTTTAAAGCTTTAATTTATAACTGTAACATTCTTTTATATTCAGCATAGCAAGAATTAATCTGAACCCCCTGTTATCTGGAACATTTGTTTTTTTAATTATTTGACTTAAAAAGTTTGAAAATGTTGAGGGTCCAGTTTAAATTAAACTGTAATTTACAATTTATGCAAAAGACTCTATTATACTATTACAGTATATTGTTTACCGTATATATAAATATATATATATATATATATATATATATATATATATATATATATTATAAAGGTTAACACCATCCAGACTTGGGTTACCTTGAAAGCCTTGGAAGGCTTTTCATTCATGTGATCACAGTAATGTATACTGAAACCCCTTTGTTTATAAAGTATTCCAGTGTGCAGATAATATGATATTGTATGGAGCTTAGGAATGTGCATTGATTATCTTTTCTACATTTGTATGTATATATATATAAATATATATATATATAGTATAAAAATAAGCATAGTTAGGTCTTTAGATGTTGGAAAATGAGAAACATGAACATTCACAGTTCAGAACTCTTTATCTCTTCAGGTGATATTTCTCGTTCCCCTGCGGTTTCAATGATATTTTTCTAACCTTTTCTGGAAGAGAGTAATAGTTGTCGTAAAAATATCTAAATGAGATAAAAAAAAACTTCATAGTTGCTTTTTTTAATCTTTTTTTTTCTTTTAGAAAATTCGAAATGTCCAATTCCGTGAGGTCAGAGGCAGAGCTGGCGGTGGGGATGTCACGTTTCCTATAAGACTATAAGTAGGGACTGTTTGGAACAGGCATTTAAAATCATTTGAATGTCTTCAGGAAAACAGAGGTAGGTAGCCGCACTGGGGATTTCTCTCTAGGAAGCTATTTTAATGACAAAGGGTAAGTTTAGCAAATCTTGAAATATTTCCCCCCCAAAAAGTCATTTATTTAAAAAAAACAAAGAAAAAAACCCCAGCGTGTTATCATTTAGATTTTATTTCCACTGCAATACAATAGGGTTGGCTGTTATATTTTTGTAAAACTTAATTTTCAATTTCACAATATCGTTATCTGCACAGTGCACTGTGAAATGGGGCAGGCGTGAAAATAATGCAAAAAGATTTTTGCGCTTTCTAGAAACATTTTTTTTTGAATTTGTATGCCAACATGCTAAAAAATCCTAAACGTGTTTATAAATACTTAGAAAGATAATGAGCAGACACTTTTCTTAGAAAGACCATTAATCTTTTACACTAATCATTTATTTTATTTTTTTCCCCCCTCTGCAAGTTAATTGGTTTTTCTGGGGGCTTCCAAGCTACATGCCTTTTTAATGTCCATGGCAACCCTTCCTACAAAAAGACAAACACATCTGTCAGGACATAAATTATACAAAAATCAAAGTAATGTGGTGATAGGTGAATGGAATCTAATAATGGAACTTAATCTAGTAAAATAGGGACGTTATATTCAGGAACACAGGCTGTATGGAAATGAATTCCTAATTCTCATCCGACAGATCAATTGGGGTCTCAGGCATTCATTATTCCACAGATTCCATTTAATCTATTTGGGGCTTAGTCCTTTTTTTCCACCAACCGAATCTGGTGGGAGGCACGTTTCTTTATTTTTATGCAGATTCAATTTACCGTAGAGACAGATGACTCCTTTCTCCCTGTTAACAAAATCAAGTTAATCTTTAGGGAGATTAATCATTTATTGCCCTGATTTATGTATTCTGCTGGGACGCAAATGCTTATTTTCAGTGTCATGTTTTAATAGAGATTAATACAAGTTTGTATGTTCTAATTTCAAGCAATACAAAGTACATAGCTGCAAAAAGAAAAACAAAAGAATCGAAACTATGATCAGCTTATCCAGAGACAAATGTGCCAATAAACATTGCGTACAATGCCCAGTAATTTAGTATCTAACAAAAGAAGGGCAATGGGATTCAAGCCACATGCATAATGTTTACAGAGAATATAATAATTGATGTTTAAAGTTCATTTGACCAGGGTTCTGCTATCTTGTTTGTCTTTGTAATGGCTGTGGAAAATGGTCTTAAGTAGATTTCTGATTTATGTGTGTTAATTGCAAAGGATGTTATATCATCAATGATAGGGAATGTTTGACCTCAATTTTGTTTGAGCTTTTAAATATCTCAATATCATAATTTTATTTTAGCCATTAATAACCTTAGAATAAGTTGTATTTTTAGCAATGCATCTTCCTTCTGCATTCAAGACTTTTTGACCTCTTGCCATGTAGACACAATTGATGTGCTTGAACTTACACGGGGGTCAGTATTTGATAATCATTTCAAACCTAAAAGCATAATGACAAACATATGGATCTCTAGTAGTGAACTACAATTCCCAGAATTCACCAATTAACATTTTGACCATTTTGTTAAATTAAGAGAAATAAGCTTTACAAAGAGCATTAAAACACATATGCAGGTTTGTAATGTAATGGTAGTATTTGTATGTTTAGTACAGATGTGTTTTACAGAATTACACAAAATGGAAATTTATGGTACACAAAATAACATTTACATTTTAATGGCTATTTTACCTTTTTAATGGATGCAACTATTATCTTAAACTTCTTACCATTTTCATCAACTCAACTTGAAAAATGCCCCCACATAGCCCGAAATTACCACTGTATATAGTACACCCCACCACATAGCCAAAAATAATCCTATTGTATATAGTTCACCCCACCACATAGCCAAAAATAATCCTATTGTATATAGTTCACCCCACCACATAGCCCAAAAATAATCCCACTGTATATAGTTACATTGCTAAACCATCACACTGTGCTGTATATAGTGCCACAGTAGAAAAAAACATCCCACTGTATATAGTTCCCCCCATAGCTAAAAAAAATTCACTCTATTATGTATTTACAATTATTTTAAGATTAAACCAATTGAAATACCAATAATATTTGTGTCTTTGGAACAAGGTTCTTTTAATTTGAGTGATCATCATTGATGGCATTTTAGAGAACAATTTAAGCAGTTAGTTACTTTTAGTGTTCTAAACAAGCCTAGAAATACTTCTATAAAGTCCCTAACCAGCCAGGCCAACATATTGGCTAAACACATCATGAGGACTTTTAGATCTTACAAGCACGACCGTATACTAGAAAGAATAGATCAGCTAAAAAGAATGAATATGGCAATAGATATGAAAGAATAAATATAGTTCTTTTAACTGTTTTTTCTTTTGAATGACCTTTAAGAAATGTAAATATGTTATTTCAAATAATTAACAGGGCTGATAATTACACCAAATTTCTTTTCTCATATCTTAATAATACCCTTTGTGGTATTATTTTATCATTACCACAGACTTGATTTTACATGTTTGTGCAACAGCATCAGTTTTTGTAGCTTATGTCATTTTCCCGGAAAGTACCTCCAATCTGACTTCCCGCACCCCACGCTCTGCCCACCCCCCCATGCAACCCGCAACAGACAAAAAAACAACCACAGTGACGCCAAAAGTAAGGGGGGAAAAATTCCATTTGCATTTCTAAGAAACTGCCCCACAATAACTGTTTTTTTTTGCATATGAAGCCTCACCCTGTTACTTGAGTCCAAATCTGAATGTTTGTAACTAGTAACATAGTAATTGAGGTTGAATAAAGACATACGTCCATCAAGTCCAACCTATTCACCCTCCTTTTTAGCCCTACCTAACAGTTGATCCAGAGGTAGGCCATAAAAAAACCCGAAAGTATCCCTGGATCGACAAGAACTACAGCATATGTATTAATACCAGTAATTATCAATATTTTTTAGTTTCGGAAACTTATCCAGCCCACTTTTAAAGCTATTCAATGAACTTGCCATTACCACATCTGCTGGAAGATAATTCCACAGTTTTACCGTTCTCACTGTAAAGAAACCTTTCCTAACTTGAGAATTAAACTTCTTTTCAATCTTAAAGAATGCCCATGAGTCCTCTGATATGACCTATTAGTGAACAATGCACCAGAGAGTTTACTATATGGCCCATTAATATATTTGTATAAGATTATCATATCCCCACGCAAACGTTACTTCTCTAATGTAAACAGCCCTAACTTGTCTAATCTGCCTGCATAGTCAAGCCCCTTATTCAAGCTTTATTATATGGGATTTCAAAACTCTTTATACAAGACTATATCTTGCTAGCTCTAGACGTTGCTGTTTGGCATTTGCTATGGCTAAGTCTGTTATCTACCAGAACCCCCAATCTTTTTCCATTACAAATTCACTTAGCACTTCGTTATTTATGGTGTAGGTGGCACAGGGATTGTTAAACCCCAAATGCATCACCTTACATTGATTATCATTGGATCTCATCTGCCATTCTGCTGCCCATTTTGATAATCTATCTAGGTCTGCTTGCAGCAATTGCAATTCTCAATGCCCCCTTCTAAGTCATTTATAAACAGATTAAAAAGAAGTGGCCCCAGTACAGAACCCAGAGGTACTCCACTTAGAACTTTACCCCACATGGATGTAGCTCCATTGACCACCACTATCCAATAACCAATTTTCTATCCATGTACAAATTTTTTTTTCTAGGCCATCAGTCCTCAGTTTATAAAATAGTTGCCTATGTGGCACAGTATCAAAAGCTTTTGCAAAATCCAAGTATACTTGGATTTGAGGTTAAAGGGCAACTATAGTGAAAAAAAAACTTTGTCTGTATACAATGTATAGATCACTTAGTATAAGCTGCCTTACTTTCATGTTTCTGTGTGGCTTCATTTCTTCACACTGGCAGAAGTTTGTACCAAGCTGTATAGTCCCCCTCCCCTCTCTGTCTACTCCCCCTCAAGCAGTGACGGGCTTATACAGAGTCCGAGCATTGTCAGTTGAAAGGACTTTTAATGAAGTGCTGACATCCTGTTGACCCCTCCCTTCCAGAGCTAGACTGCAAGCAATCAAAGTGTGGAATAAAGTAGCAATATGCTGAAGGGAGGGGCAGAGGGGGATAGAGGACAAGTGGTGCTGAGATTCTTTACAAGTAAGTTACTGAACTCTCCCTGTTCTCTAACTTTGCTAATTGTTATTTATTTTTTACCTAAAGTTCATATCTCTCCCCCTGCTTAGCTGAGATCATAATCACTGAAGAGAGAGTCAGTGTAACAGCAGCTGGTAGTGAGAGACCTTCACAAACACAGTGACACTGCTTGTTGTCCTGTTACATTTCAGTTGCTTTAGTCTATATATTTCATACATTGCACTGTGTGTCTTGTTTGGTATATAGTCTGTATTACTGTATTATATATACTGTATTAGTGTTCCATTTGAGTCACTGGTTTTGTATGTATATAGATATTTTTTTTTGGGGGGGGGGGGCTGTTTTATAGTGTGTTATGCTCATATTACTGGGTTAATGGTTTATTGATTGTGTTTAGCACTACAGCATTTGACTATATGTTGCACATGGTACATATAGTGTGGGTGAGAGAGTGTGTGACAGTACTGCATGGGAGTTTTGGATTGTGTGGGTGTGTGCCTTTGAGTGACAGATGAGGTGTAGCAGCTCCTACAAATCACAGCATATTCAAAGGCTTATAACTCGGGGACTATGAAGAATTTAAAGAAACTAAAGGTACCCTGGTGGTTGGGATGACTTATAGGATACATTAGAAGAAATAAAAAAAAAAAAATTCTCACTATAATTGCCCTTTAATACAACATCTCCCCTACTTACTTACTACACTAAATTTAATAATGGCACCCTGTCAGATGTGTGTCTTTCCTATCAGATGTGTGTCTTTATTAATTATTTTTTAGCTAACTTGTTTAAATAAAATAAAGAGTATTATCATATAGAATATACTTTATATCTATTTTATCAGTGTGATAAATAATGATTAATTAAAAAATGTAATTATTGGAACTCTGACCAATAATCAGTAAATACATTTGCATTGTAGTTTTAAAGGGCATGTCCACCCAAAACTGGTCACATGTCTGTTACCTGCCCCCAACCCTAACTGATATATTCAAAACATTATTAGATGTATTATTAACCAGATATTTAATAATGAGTATTGCCTTTATTAAGCTGCCTCCTCCCTCCATGAAATCAATCCAGGCTGTGAACGCTGACATCACAACCAATGATTGACTGCTGATTCCCCTGCACATGCTCAAGCTTATAAAAAGCTCATTCAGAAGAGGGAGGAGGCAGATACCTTTGCCAGCATGGAAAACAGCATGTATCTGACATGTTACCTGTATTTTGCTTTAAGGGCTTGTTCACACTACATCAGTTTGTATCTGTTTTTCAAACGCAGATGCGTTTTAAAAATGGACACATAGTAAAACCCAAATAACGTTTACATTAGCTGCGTTGTATTCCGTTTCAGTCCATTTAAAAAATGCACTGCTGCATGCATTTCTGTCCATCTACAATGCTTGAAAATAACAGTGCATAACAATGCACGCGTTTCTGTTTCTGTCCATTTTCTGCAAAGGATGCCTGGGAGTTCCTGTGATGTCATTTCCGGTCTGTGAGCTATAGGAAACACGCTGAAGAATAGCAAAATCACCAGAAAATCACTGGATTTAGCTACATTAAGGGAATATCCACCTGGGGATGTAACATTTGTAATGGTAATAAACCGCGGCTCTCAGATTCTTTTAATGATTCAACACTTATATTAATGTCCTTTCTTGATAGAAATAATGCACCACAGCTACTGTCTATATATCACTTATCACTGCTTTCATCTGAAATAATTCATTGACTGGACTGCCCTAACATTAAGTCCCATGGCACAAAATGAATTTCCATCAGCGATCTGTCACACATTGTGGTTACATCAGCCTTAAAGAAAGCTCTTGCTTATTGACTTTGAAATCCCAGCAGTCTCTGTAAATATTGTCTTGACATATGCACTATTACTGATGGCTTTTAATATCTTTTCCTTATTTATGTTAATACTAATATTATAAATACACAACACATATTAATACTTTTAATTAATATTCATTATCAATACTGGAAAAAAGTGTATGCTAGATTTGAAAGCAAATACTTGTATTGAATAGCACCATGTATATGATAGCAGTGTATTAGCATATCTGATATTAAATACATTTCCCTATAAAGCAGTGGTGGCAAACCTATGGCACTCAGAGCCCTTTCTGTGGGAACTGCTGCACAGCAGAATTCACCAGAGTGTGTTACCGGAAAGGCAGAGAGAGAAGGCCTTTCTGATAACAAGTGGATCAAAACAAGTATAGAGTCACTCTAGCACACCAAGGCTAGCAATTGGCAATAATCATTAGGTGCAATCCTCCAAACACTCTCTATCCTGGGGCTAATCCAACCTCAAATCAAAGTGAGAGGAGCATGCTACATCAGTGTACCAAAATGTATCGTGCAAACAACATTCAATGTTAATCTATAATCAATTCTATCCACTGTATGTGTCTCTGTCTATCTGATTTGAGTTATTTTTTCTGAAGTAAAACTTGTTAAAAAAATGTTAACTATCGTGTTGGCACTAGGCAATATATAAATGGCTTTTGGGCTGCAGTTTGGGCACTAAGGGGGAGATACAATATGGCCCTTTTCCGTCTAAAACCCACATTAACCCTAAAAAAATTTGGGTTAACGTGGGTTTTGGACGGATTTTCGAGCACAGCGCCATTTCCGAATGTTTTTGGAAATAGCGCTGTGCTAACGATCCAAATCCCGTAGTGTTAAGTTTTTCGCTACTTTGTAGCATTAACACTACGGGTTGTGGAGCGTTAAAGTCCCGCTCCTTACCTTAGCCCGATCCCTCGATGCAATAACTGACGTAATCTCGCTTACGTCAGTTATTGTATCGCAGGATCGGGCTAAGGTAAGTAACGGGAGACCCGATATTGTATCTTCCCGTTCTAAAAGGTTCACCATCACTTCTATAAAGGGATACTCTCTCTCTTTAAAAAAAAGTATTGGCAGAAACCCCACACTTGCCATAAATAATGTACCGTTACTGCAATCTTTTTTTGCAGTGAAATCAGTACTTGAAACTGACATTGGCCTTAATACTGTTTGAAATCTAATCATTTTAAAACGGGTTTAAGAAAATCTGATAAACTGGTGTATTTACCGTCTATCACTCATGATAGAGTATGACATGTATGTATGTAATGACATATGGCACACAATTGCAATGATGGTGTAATAATGGATCATATCTGAACTGGTTCAATGCATCAATTGTAAACAGCAGATCTTGTAGAATGATGTGGTTGTGTCCTGTCATGTCTGTCAATAAAAAAGTGTTTAGAAAAATGTTTTTTAGTACACTGAATGTTCTTGTAGTTTCACTAAACACACTAGGTTTTGTCAACTCTGCGTATAGTGATTTTTTCTTCTTATTCTTTTATTATTGCTGGTTTGTGCTGTTTAGGGTGGGTAGGGAGTAAGTGTAAAATAAAAGGCTGGTGCTCATTACCAGACTGGCAGCAGTTTAAAACAGCTGATTGCACATACCTTTACTAACATACACGTGATCAGCTGTATAAAAACTGCTGATCGACTGTGCCCTCTTAGTCCCCTGCCCCCCCCCCCCTGCTGTTGCGGGCCCTGTAGCTACACCACTGAAAAGTGATAACTTTTCAATACTTTGTATTACCAATAAATTTTTACATGCTGATTTTAAAAACAATGGTTTCCATGTCACCATTTCATACAGTACATTGGGAGGTCTGGGGCAATGCATTTTTCCGAGAGATAATATTTTCTGGGTCACAATTATTTTTGTGAGTTTCCACCCCGCGTAAGCTTGCCTGATTATACGTTTTACATTGTTATGTTATTGAGAAAATGTGAACACACAGTCCAAGTTTCTGAAAGCACCAGTTTCTTGTTCTGGATGACAGATTTGATGCAATGACCACATTTCCATTTACTGGAAGGTTAGAACTCAGTAAAGAGCAGTTTAAATTCAGAACAAGAATGATGCATTATTCAGTATTTTCTCAATTTTACCAACTACACCCTGAACAGTTGCAGGTAATATGTTTTTAATGTTTGCAGCCTATAGACATTTAGATGGAACATTGCAGAATAATTCATTAGTAAATTCACCTCCAATTGGTTACTTGCTATAGTCCTGTGAATATAGAAGGGCAGTGATTGGCTAGTTTTTTTTAGTCACGTTCACTTAAAGGGCATGTCCACCCCCAAACCTATAATTCCCCCCACTACTGGCCCAGCTCTGTAGTGAATAAAAATCCTTTCCTTTCCATCTCACCCCAAAAGGGTCCCCAGGTACCCCCCCCCCCCAAAAACCCAAAAACTCTGCCTCCTGTCTCCCCTCCGGGAGAAGTTTACCATGCGCACTGCAGCCATTCTCCCCCTCCCTCCCCTCCCGTTTTGCGATCCCTCCCCCTAGTGTAATTTCCCTTTGCCAAATAATAGTTTACCTTCCCCCAGCCCCAACCGCTATAAATGATTTGTTAGAAAGTGCCCCGATAGTTTCACCTTCCCTCTTTCCTCTGGCGTTCTGTCCAGACGGCAGCCGCGTCTGTGATTGGCTGCCTCTCAGCCAATGTGTGCACACAGATAAAATTGCGGCACCTTTATAACAGGACCTAAAAACCCCAGTGAACCCAAAGCTCATGAAATATTGATTGGATAGTAACAGGGATAACCGGATTTGTTTGTAGACAGTTTCCACATGGGTTCTGCATGCACATATTTGCAAAAGTATCAGGCAGCTTTATAACTACTTATTACTTTAACTATGTAAATGTTTGATTTTGAATAAAACTGCATTTTTATTTTGTGGAAATATTATGTTTAAAGTACATTATCCATAGAGACGTAGCACGGCACAAAAATCCTGGCACCCTTAACCCTGCCCCCCAACACAGACCGCCAAACCGGGCCCATTAATCTCTACCACAGGGGATGTCAGAGGATTTTTAAAAACCTGTTGCAAAATAAAAAAAATTACTTTATCACATTTTGATCTATAAATACATATGTGTAAGTGTGTTGCTGTATGCCCTCAATCCAGTACTTATTTTGCTCAGGTTCAGTATCAACCCCCCTTGATACCTTTTTTATGAGGGCAAGCATGCTGAGTAATAAGTATGAGGCAGCACTGGGAGAAGGAATTTCCCACATACTAACTGTCAAAACTGCACACAACATACAAACTTTCAAAATTCTGTTACCATTCCAGCTACAGCAAAACTGCTCACAGAAGAATAGTTTATGACAGCAAAGCACTTGATTGACAGCTGAAATGTAAGATTGTTCAGATTGGATTAAAAAAAATCAGTATAGATGCCGTTTAAATTGGCTACAGTAAGGGAGAGTTTGAAAGCCACCCCTGCAACTACTGACACCCCTAGACACGTGACAGTAGTTGTCTAATGGCAAATCTGGTCCTGCCATGAACCAAAACATACAGAAAGATGATTATATTATATATATAAGGTTATATTATATATTTCTCTTTGTCCTTCTTACCCGGTTGCTAGGTCAGACTATAGCAACCAAGTAACGTCTACATTTCCAAACTAGAGTGACAGAGAACAAATAAATGTAGAAAATTCACAAGACTGAAAAGTTAAGGACCAGTTGAAAGTTGTAATTTGCTGTTTTGCCATACACCAGGGATGACATCAATGCCGTAAACCCAATGTTTACATGTTAAAGTGAAACAGCTTTTTAATATTCTAGCAGCACAGGGGCTACAAACTTTAGTTTGTCAAGGGTCAGAGAGCCTCTGATGGCAGAACTGGGACACAGAATAATTGGCCTATGACAGTTGTAATGGTATTTATTTTGTTACCAAGGGTTCATTGCTACTGTCATTATCATTGTGCCTGTGATTCTACTGTTTGTTTTGTGTTTATGAAACTGAGTCCATAAACCCTTCTTAGCCCTGTGTTCCCTGACAGCTATGGACAGGGGGAGTCCCTGGAAGCCCTTTGCGACATTCATTTCAGCCAGCTCGGATATCGGAGGCTTATTCTCAGCTGTTCAGCATTGGCTTCCATCGCTCTATCAAGATTTTATTTTAATGACAGATCTTTGTAATGTAAATCTGCCACTGCTCATTAATTAAAATTCCTGCTCATTATATAAATTACCCTGTTGCTTCAAAATGGTCTGAACACATCAGACCCTGCAGAGTGTTAAAGGAAAACTACACCCACCTCCCCTTACTTTACACATGGATAGAGCCCAGGGTGAGAACCTAAACCACTGGGTTCTTTTTAATTAAATGGCAGGGCCACCCATAGACCCAACTTAGTCCCAGCAGCTGAAACAACCCCCACCCCAACCCCACTCCAGCACCACCCCCACCCCCCGGCAAGGATTTGGGCTGTTTAAGTAATGTTAGAAGTATTTTTGGTAAATGTAAGTATAGTTAAATTAGTGTTGGGTGGTGGTAGCTTAAGCTGATGGGAAAGTTGAGTTATGTGTGTTAAGATGCTCTTCAAGCAAAGTCACTTTAAGTTCCTCTTCGCCTCCCTTAGAGTAGCACAGAAAAATTTAAGTAAGTAATGCTGCTTATCTTAGAATAGACCCAGAGGTAAGTACCTAGGGGAGTTTAGGTTCTTGTGGAAAGAAGAGTGATGTAGTGGGGGATATGACTAGAATTGTCCTTGGGACTGAGACCACACTGTGCTGGAGGGCAACACTCATGAGAAGCGTGCGCGCAGCGGTGGTTGCTGCACGCAAGTTACATTAGAGTTGTGAACCATGCAATAGTCTGCAATCTGGCATGTACTGTTATGCAATTCTCATACACTAATGGATTGCAAGTGCAGTCTTTGGCACGTGAAAAAACATGGAAGTGTGACTGAACCCTTAAGGTGTGAAGTGAAATGGTATACAATGGAGAAATGACCAGTTCACTTATACAACCTGTGGAGTTTGGCGTCAAAACAATTCAGGGGCTTTATGTTCTTATTTTCTCTGTGTCACAGCTGAGCACTGGGCATTTTCAGAATTATATATTTAGCATCATCCAACAATATGATAGGGATCACTACAATCCTGGCGCCAATGCAGTGTTGACAGACTTCTATTCGGTGTAACAGAGCTCTACCGTACATACAGGAAGGGTTTATACATTTCATGGTACTGTTACATAGCTGCAGACTGGTTTAATTATTTTGTCTAAGTACTTTGGTTTAACAGATTGCAATGTAGAATGGATAAATAGAAAGTGTCCTTAACCTGAAGCCTGCAACTCTGTCCTCCTGGTTCTAACCATTGCAGTGGCAGATGAATAATTATTTGTTAATTCTAAGCCTAATGAAGGGTAATTTTGCTCGCAATAGATTTTTATAGTTAAAATATGCTTGTGAAGGTTCTCATTCATCCAGGTCATGATATATCTGTTCTATTCAATTAGATCAACTGGACTTGAAGTTTAGTTCTTGAAGACGTTTCGCTAGTCATCCGACTGGCTTTCTCAATTCAGAATGACTTGTACAAGAATCTGTTGGAAATTATGTACCCTGGAAAGTCCCAATTAGCATATGACAGCCAGGATTTAGGGACCTTCTGCATGCAAGGCATGATTGCATTGTGGCTAAGAGGTGTTACAGAAACTGCCCAGGGTAAGGTTCTCTGAGAAATTCATGCACGCTTCCATGTGCTTGTATTGCGCTTTCTTTAACTTTGACCTAAAATGGGCCGATGCACAGTGCAAGGCAGCGGGCATAGTTGGGCCTCCCACATTGATGTACATTGGTGTGTGCTAGTGCAACGCAAAACGTGTCCGAAAAAAGCATAGCAGGGGTAAGCCTGAATAGACCAAGCAATCAGCAATCAGCACCAAAATAACGGGTGTAACACAGTAATTCCTGTAAGGCAACTATCAATCTTGTTGGCATATGTGTACAACTGGTATTGTGATTGCGCTGCATCGCGTGATTCGTGCCGGCCTCTGTACTCTGGGTAGTGGGGTCTAGCCTTTAAAGACCACATGATTAGGTGACAAAAATCATATACACAGGATTTATTTTGATAGATTGTTGATTTTGGGCATACACAGTCTAAGGTGTCTAGTCCACTTTCCCACTATCACTGTCAGTCAGTGTATTCTTTTATTACAAAATGTAATAATAATTCAAGAATTCTAGGAAAATTCTCTGAAGATTTAGTAATTTCCCTAGAAAACAGTCATAGACAGTGACAGGGTCCACTGTCAGGAACAACATGCAAAGACATTGGAGGAGCAGCTTCTGTCACCAGGGTCTGACATATAACACAAGTATCTGGTTTCATGGAGTGTTTTGATGTGCACTGCCTGTTGATGGCTAGCCCCACCACTCTCACTTGCTGCAGAGAACAGCTTGGCACGGCTTCAATCACTGGGGGTATAGGCAGGCCTCTACTCACTATGGCTTTTTACTTTGAGCTGGTAATCCCATTCCATGAAACAGGTGCAAAAGATGATCCCACTTCAGACTGGCCTCAGTGAAAGGAAAACAAACAAGATGAAGCACCATAGGACAGCTGCTTGTATCCTCTCATTCCCTATTAGAGGACACCTCTCCGAGCGGCTTCTGGAACTTTGTGAAATAACCAGAATCCTTCAGTTACGCCTCCATAAAATGTAGATTTAAAGGGTATGTCCACAAATTTAAAGCTATTTTTGTAACTCCTTGGTGACTATTCTTATATTTTACAATAGTTGTGCCTTATTCACTAAATACACTATGGGGGTGATACCGTGATTTACTGCATTGCGGGATCCCAGTTAGATATAACTCAGAGTTTGCGCCTCCATTCATTAGGAGTTAAGTTTTGGGCCACACATTGAACAGGCTGCGAGATGCTATTTCCATATATTTTTGGAAAAGGCTCTGCCCCCACAACATTTTTGTAAAACTTGCGCTAACCCAATAATACATCAGGTAATGTGGGTTTTACACTAATTTGGTTGTATATTAGCCATTATTGCATCGCCCTGTATATAACTGTGATAAATATCTATTGTATTCAGTTAGATCAACTGGACTTGAAGTTTAGTTCTTGAAGACGTTTTGCTAGTCATCCGACTGGCTTACTCAATTCAGAATGACTTGTACAAGAATCTGTTGGCAATAAGTACCCTGAAAGTGTCTCAATTAGCATATCACAGTCAAGTGTTAAGGACCTTCTGAATGCAAGGCATGATTGTATTGTGCATAACAGATTTACCATGACCTGGATGAATGAGAACCGTCACAAACGTACTGTGATCAATGAATTTTACAAATTGATATAGGTTATAATTTGGATGTAATCAGCCAGTTCATCTTAGCAGACAATAACCCACTGACCAGCTGTTTCCTCAGTTGATGTTTTCTGGATGTTGGCGTTGAGTTAATGTGCCTATATACTACATACTCACATTCCAATGTTCCTGCCTCGTTTGTGCAACATCCAAATAGCCGTATGTCCTGTTCCTTTTTGTGACTGTATCGTAGTTGCAGAATGAATGGGCCGGGCACATCTGAAGGTAAGAAGCCCAAAGTTCAGATATTAGTTAGATTTGACAAATAAATGTCTAAACTATCTAATGTCTAAAGGTTCCTGTACACTAGCGTTTACCTGCAGTCGTTCAGGACTACCATCTGACCCAATAAGGTTACAACTGACATTACAGACATAACGTTGATTGTAAAAATGTTATTCCGGCTGGGAAACATGACAGGAAATGTGCAGGTAAGAACTGCTACACTGTTAGACAATTGACACGATTCCGTGTTTGTCTTTTCAGACTTTGTGCTTGTGAAGTTTCTCTTTCATCCAGGTCATGGTATATCTGATGTATTCAGATGCCTCTGATGAAGTGTTCGTAAACACGAAACGTGTCAGGCATTGACGTGTTTGTGTGCATTATGTGTAGACTTCAATAAATTGATTTTTTTCCATTCGGGACTGTTCCGTGTGATTTCCAGGTTGCTCCACCTTCTTTTCCGGTGTTGAACATTTTCATGAGTGACGGCCGAGCGAAGGGCCTGGGGCTTGGATGCACCCGGGCCACTGATCCACATCGGTGAGGAGCTGCTGTGCTTGTCCATATATTTGACTGATTTGGGAAGTTCCCTTTTTGGGCAGAAGCGACTAGGACTTCTGATATATTCAGTTAGATCAACTGGACTTAAAGTTAAGTTCTTAAAGACGATTCGCTAGTCATCTGACTGGCCTTCTCAAAGCCAGTCGGATGACTAGCGAAATGTCTTCAAGAACCAAACTTTAGGTCTAGTTAATCTAACTGAATACATCAGATATTTTCAAACTTTGATTTACCTTTAATTTTTAATCTAGTATATAGCCATTTTAAATAGTGTCTGGCCGGCTTTAGCAAGAGAAATGACCATTTTAGGAAAGACCATTGGGTAAATGCACATCAAACACACATTCATTTTCTCAAATACGAATAAGTAGAGCGGTTTTTAAAAACGCAATGTATTGCACTGCAAATAGAACCCTTAATTGGGAATTATTATGGATTTCCTATGTGAATTCTGTACATTCCGAAAAACAGAATTGTTGTAGTGGGAACTATGGGCCCTAAATTCTTATCTGTGGCACTTGGGAATCTACAATAGCTTCCAGCAAGATGAAGCACAATAAGATAGCTTCAGAGGCAATTTACCTCAGCATGTGGAGACACTTCTGTCTGTTTGGGGAATACTATCAGTGTCGGACTGGCCCACTGGGTTACCAGTGAATCCCCCGGTGAACCCACAGCACATTCACTCAAAAAAACTGGGAAAACGGCTAAAAGGGACAATAAGAAATGGATTATACCAGACAACAGAAGTCAGTTGGAGTAAGATAGATATGTAAATGAGTGATAATAGAAATATGAAATGTTAGGTGGGCCCATAAAGTCGTCTTTATGGGCCTCTGGTCTCAGATTTCCTGGTGGGCCCCAACAGTCCAGTCCAACACTGAACAGAGATAAAGCTGGACATGAACTGTAACAATGACCAGGCTGCCTACATTCATGGCTCTCTGCCTTCATGGTTTACTGCAATAATAGCAGGGCACTCCAAACATTTACACCAAACTCTTGTATATCACTTTATAACCAGCCTCTTATAATTCAGCTTTCATGTAGTTTATTGCGGTTGGCTGAAATGCCACTTGTTTAAAAGTTCCCAGCCTGCCTATCTATTTGTACATCTCGCACAGTAGCTGAAAGAACTCTATGAAGTGTTATTCATATCAGTTGAGAGTCATGCTCTTGAAGACTAAACAATGCTAAGTGGCCATATCTTTGGTGAGATCATTTCAGTGTCATTGCACAAGTGGGTCCAGTAGATTTGGCCTAGCTCCATCTTTGGATGTGCATAACCAGAGGGTGATTTTTTTAAAATTTGACAGGAGGATAAACTGATAAATGACAAAAGATATTTCCATGACTAAAGCTGGATACACATGTAGAAGATTATACTGCAGATTTGGAATCTGCACCCAAAATGGCCTTCCTATTCTCTGTATGGGGAGCCATTGTTCAGGTGAATAAGCCTTACCACAATTGCTACTGGCTTTGTTTACATAACCTTTGATCACAAACAACCAATCCTGCAGCTATGAGTGATGGTTCGGTGGCTTAGGGTTCAGTATTTTCATGCCATAACATGGACAGTAATACAGTAATCAGAAAATCCCATAGAAATGTAGTAACGTATGATCAATGATTTATCAATGAGAGCTGACATTTTTTTGCAGTGCAGTAAATTTAACTGGATCACCTGAGATGTTGGCCCTGGTTAGAAGCACTGCTAGGCGAAAAATCTGCCCATGTGTACCAGTGCTTAGAAGGTCAAACCCATCAGCAGAAATGCCATTAGTATATTAGCGGTGTCCAACAGGAATGTTGAAATTTGCCTGAAGGACTAAATGACTGATTTTCTAATACCTTTCAAACAATTCTAGAATGATGCCTCTAGCTTCTCTGGGTCTCAAGTCATAGGCTACAAGTTAAACTTTGACAGTCAGGATGAACAAGGAAGTGTGTGACAGTCACATGATGTGCTGTGTAAGAAGCCGCCCCCCCCCCAAAAAAAAACTCCCCCCTTGAAGCTATTTAAAGACAGTTGCAGCCACAGGATCCAACTGGGTATGCTCAGTGCCTGTGGCATGGGGGTCAAAGCAATGGTGCTGGTGATGTCACAGCTCACAGTGCTAGTTGGAAACAACACCCTTTATACTGCTATACGTTTGCATAGATTGCAGCTAGAAGGTAGGAATGCGCTCTTTTACTTGTGGGATGTGGCAAAAAATTTACAATATTTATAATATTGATAACAACACTGCAACCTAGCTTCATCGGGATGGCAGAAGGAAGATGCCCCTTTCATTGGATACCTGGACAGATGTCCAGGGAACAGAACCAGAAGGAGTCCTGTCAAAATGTACACACTGTCCACCCAAAATTTTTATTGGATACTGATATACCAAAATGTCATTGAGACTTTGTCTTGTGGTTTCACAGCTCTATGAACTATTTACTATTTCATTCTGGATAATCAAGATGTGTATTAACATAGTACATTAAAACTATTTGTAAAATTATAAAAAAGATGATGGCCAATGGTGATGTACTAAGAGGATACCTTCTCTGAGGAAGGGGGCTAGTCCTCCCGAAACGTTGTTTAATGTTCTTTGCACAATAAAGGTGTGTATTATTTGCAAGTAATGTGCTCCCCTCATATTCTTTGTTTGGACTTTGCTTACCCTAGGATAGAGGGTATTTAAGGGATTGCACCTACACTATCTTGGCAAATTGCCCATACAGGTGTGCTAGAGTGATACCTTTTGCTGATGTACTAAGAGACACAAATGTAAATCATAGTCTTATGACTATGCTGTGTGTATAGATGCTGTTTCAATTGTGAGCATTAATGATAATGTCTTTGAATGTTCGTCAACCGCACAAATATTACCTAACGTGTGTACAAACCTTTAAAGGGCAAGTCCAGCCCCAAAATGAAAACTTACATACAGGTAAATCACCCCCCAAAACCCTAACCGGTAATAGTTTGAAATGTGAAATATATAAGTCTAACCTGAAATCCTGCACAATGTCCTGTTTCCCCTGTTTCTGTTTCCTTGTTCTTTCAGTTACCAATTGTCAGTTATGGATTTGACATCACAGCCAATGACTGAATCTTAATCCCCTGTCTGCTTCTTCTGAGCATGCCCAGGCTCAGTACAGGTTTCTAAATTGCTCAATTTCCATGAGACCTCCAGAAGCATAGCAGGCATACAGTAATGAATTCATAGGACAAACTATGATATATCAACATATTTTAAAGAGGCCATTCTTTCTAAAAGATGTTCTTATGAGGGTGGAGTTGTCCTTTAAAGTTATTTTATTTGGCTGATAAAATATAAGGCAAACATATTTGCTCATGCTATTAATCCACACCAACCAACCACGTTATCTAACAGCTATGACCCTTAAAATAGCTAACATCTGATTGGATGCTGCATACTAAAAGCACGGGCAAACTTTTGCACGTTTTATTGCAAAAAGAAGTGCACACAACCACTGTAAGTGATGTAACGGTGCAATTGTGGCACCGTGACCTATTTACCAACATCGAATAGCTGCAATAAAAGTCACACAAAGGTTTTACAGCAAACCGCCATTAGACCCAATTGTGTTGCTAATCTGTTTAGCAAATGCAATTCGAGAGCTATAGCGGATTTAGGCCCATTGCCCCAATGTCATACATAGAAAATTGACTTTAAAGTTTTGCTCGTTGTAGTCTCTGTTTATAGTAGGAATTATAAAAAAAAAGGTTAGCACTTTGAACATGGAATTCTGCAGCAGTTTTCTCATTTCTAATTGATATTTACTTAGAGCGACTCCTACGCAGCTCCTCTCATCCACACACTCACACTTAAGGTTATGTAAGTGTGATGACTTCCCGGCTAAGGCAGAAAGATGAGCCAAGCTTTGGAGATTTCTGCGAAGAAATTACAGCCTGCAGTTTGCGTTTAATATGCAGAGGCAGTTGCCTATTCCCCCCTGTGCACGCAAAAAAACATTCTTTATAAAGAAGAAAGAACAAAGAAATCTCCTACCATCATTGTATTTTGTGAATGGGAGCTAAAAAGAGCCTTAGACACACGTTTGATATCTTCTGTGGAATGAACAAACACGTTGCCAAGAATTTGGAATATTTAACTAGAATTTAAAGGGAAACGATACAGGGTACGATCACTGACTTTCCCATACTATATAACAGAAATTTGCAATAGTTGATTTTAATGGTTCTATCGGGAATGAACATGTCTGGATGTCTTAACTAATATAGTAGTAGTAGTGCAATTATAAACCTGCTTGTCCTCTCTTTGTAGGTCACCAATGACCAAAAAAAGGTTTCACCGCATGGTTACCCCCTCTGTAGGCCCCGGTGTGACTCCATTGGCTCTAATTTCTCACTTGAATGGGCAGTTAGAAATTGGGAACCATACAAGAGATAGAGTCAGACAAGAGGAATTTAGGGGGACATGCAATAAATTTCCTCATCGCAACTGACCTGCACTTATTCCCGCGATGTAGTTACCACTTTGTTATTGCGTCGTGACTGCAAGCGGTAAGTTGCACGGCATTAAAGCCACAACTGAAAAGGCTTTCATTTTGGTGCAAAAAATCAAACACAATAATCATTACTTAAATATATTACATCGCTTGCACTGTGATATTTCTTAAAGGGCATGTCCACCCCATTTAATAATTTTTGTTATATAGTAGGTCTCCTCAGCCCCAACCGCTATAATAGATTTTCCAGAGACTCCCCCGAACTCTACTTACCTTACCCTCTTTCCTCCGGCGTACTGTCCTGGCCCTCTGCTTACATGAAACTGCAAGCAGGGGGCCGGACCAGCAGCCACGTCCCTGATTGTCTGAGAGGCCAATCACAGACGCGGCTGCACAGAACGCCGGGGAAGAGAGGTAAGGTAAGTAGAGTTCGGGTAGTCTCTGGAAATTCCATTATAGCGGTGGTGGGCTGGGGGAGGGAGAGCTACTATATAACAAAGGGAATTTAACTAGGGGGAGGGAGAGCAAAACGGTGGGTGGGAGAGGGAGGGGGGGGGGGAGGTCTGCAGTGCACATGGCAATATTCTCCGGTGGAGAGACAGGAGGCAGAGTCCTATATGGACTTGCTGGCTCCTGTTGGCCAGTTTTTGGGAATTTTGAGGGGCATAGCAGGGCAGACACTTGGAGCTGGGATGTAAGGTAAGGATTTTTGCACTACAGAGTGGGGCCAGTAGTGGGTTAAATTATAGTTTTGGGGGTGGACATGCCCTTTAAAGTCTTTGGGAATGGTGCAGGCAATGCAAAATTAGTACAAAACCATCTCTAACCCGATATTACATTGGTTATTATTTTTCCCCTTAGCATGGGATATTGCGTCTCCCTGTTAATCTACTGCTTCCATTCCATTCAAGAACTTGGGTTTTTGCCTTATGTGCATTGCTTATTTGAATTGCAGGTGTGTAAAATGATGCTCTTGGAACGCTTCATCTGTGACTCTTGCAATCCCAGTTGATATACAGTATAGAGCAATATTTCATTATTGAGAATGTGATGATAATTCATATTGTTGTAGCAACCAAATCAAGATAAAAAAACAAATCTTGCTGGCAGGAATAATGACTGCACGCTGCTGACATATATAATGTTAGGAAGGCAAGGCAAAGAAAAAAGCAAATTAAGTAAGCTAAGAGCCACCATGCAATTCAATATGGTGACAGAAAAGTACAGTTGTTTTGTACAGTTGCAGTTGTTTTTTCTGCAATGCTTTCCAGCCTACATGTGGATCATAATGCTTCCCTGAGGTAAAATGGGGCAGTCTAGTAGCCTGTGTGGAAATAACTTTGGTCTAAAACATACTTTTCCTCATAGACCAGACACAGCTGAGTATGTGACTTGTAACTTGACATCTCTGTGTTTTAAATCCTTACTTCTTCTCTCCTCTTCCTCCCCTCCCAGAGAGACAGACATGCTCAGTGTGTTTCATCCAGGGAAAGAGAGAGAGAGAGAAGACCTGCCCTAATAGCTATTTTGATTGCCTTGTGCTAAAGCAAGGAGGGAAATAAAGTGTTTATTTATTGCTGGTTTGGTTAGAAAGGCACAATGTATTAATAAGCTGTCTTGGATGTTAGTCAGGAAATATTTGTTGTAGACTATACTTCTCCTTTCAAGGGTAAAAACCTGGTTACCATGCCTTGCATTGTTTTCTTTCCCTTCTTATTTTCTAACCATTTTAATTCCTAATATTTTACCCTAACACTTCATGTTCCTCAGCCCATTCTTAACAAAACTCTTGAACAATAAAGATTTTCCCTGGCCCAGCTGCCACACACTGTATGTTTCTATGGTATTTCTGAGTAGTGCTTCTTTGGCAGATCTCTCAGTGTATACGGCTGCTTCACATTATAATAAATCACTAACTTTCTCTCAGGCCATCCTGCTTGTTTATGAACTCCATCTAGCAGAGTTTAGCAGGAAAGGCGAGATTAGTGCTTGTGGTTTGGAAGTCTGTCTTTGCCATTTAGATTCCATGTAAGGCATTTTGCTCTGAAATAGTGATTACAGCATGTGAGAATATCTGGATTAGTTTGGACCCAGAGTTTAAATAACACAAACAGAACAAAAGGGATTGTTTGTCCGAAACTGCCCTCTAGAGTTTGTTGGTGGCATTGTCGGTATGCATTGCCAATTCTACATGAAGACTTAAGGTGACCATAAACAAGCAAAATTTACCTTTGATATCAACCAACTGTGATACTGATGGCAGTTGTTTGCCGGAAATCTTAACTTTTGGCCCCCACACCTTGCAGATATTCAGCAAATCACGTCTGATCAGTACAGCTGTAACCCTTTATAAAGCCTGGAAAATAATTTCTATAATAAATAATTAAAAAATCTAGCTAAAATGTAATGTTTTATTGTTTTCAAAGTTAAATATTAATGGTCTAATGCCCATTGCATGGGTATTCATTCTCTTATCTTTGGGTGGATAGATGCTGGATATGTGGGTCACCCTCTGCCAGAACAATAAACACTTAAGTTAGTCCGATCAACTTCTATTGGAGAAAAACAATTAGTTGTATCTGTGGTTTAGCATTCAGTTGGAAAACTAGGAATTACTGACCCCCAGCAGAATTATAATGCTCCCTCCCTGCTTTATCTACAGCAGATGTTTGTGGCAGGGCCTTTATTTGTGATAGAAAAGTTAGGGCCTTCATAGCCTCTGGTCCTTCTACGCTCATGGCGCAGCCTGTGGTCCACTGGAAAGGCGGCATCCGTGATTTCCCCCCCAATCTGCATTAACTGCCTGTTTTCTAGTTATTTCATCCAACCACTGATAATGCTCCGCTCATCATGGGGTAAGTGACTGTGTGTGGGCAGTGCTGGGCACATATTATTTACAACTTAGTCTGTGTAAGCATGAGGGCATCATATATTTACCAAGCTGTGTGGGATGGGCATGAGGGCATCTTATGTTTACCAATGTGTGTGGGTTGGGCATTAGGACAACTTATATATACCAACCTGTGTGGGCTGAGCATTAGGGCATATTTGTACCAATCCGTGTGGGCTGGGCATGAGAGCATATTATTTGTACCAATCTGTGAGGCCTGGGCATGAAGGCAATTTATATATACCAATCTGGGAGGGCTGGGCATGAGGGTATCTTATACATACCAATCTGTGTGGGCTGGCATGAGGGCTTATTATATGTAACAATCTGTGTGGGCTGGGCATGAGGGTATCTTATATGTAACAGTCTGTGTGGGTTGGGCTTAAGGGCATCTTATATATAACCGTATGTATGGGCTGGGCATAAGGGAATGGGCTGGGCTAGGCATCTTATATTTACAAGTTTGTGTGGCATCTTATATTTACTAGTCTGTGTTGTGGGCCCTTATATTTACCAGCTCACCAGCCAGTGTAAAGTCAGCCCTGCAGTTCACCAGCAAGTATAACGTCAACCCTCCATTTACATCTCTGTTACATGCTCTGTCCCCCATTTCTTCCTCTGATTCATTCTCCCTTCCTGCCTGCAGTGAGGGGACAGGAGGTTCAAACTCCTGTTCTCTATTTACAGCTCAGTGTTTTCATTCTGTTGTAAATGGATGAAAGAGTTAATTAATGTCCCTCCCTGAATTTGGGGCCCAAAGCAACACGGTAGCCCTACACTTCTAAATGGGACAGTTCCAATGTTGTTTACCCCTTAAAAACCCAAGGGACAATCTACAAAAATATTTGCTTTTAGAGCTTACTCATGAATTCCAAAACTACACTAAGTAACTCTAAGTAAGAATTCTGCAGTTCACATACTGATTAATAAGAAAAAAAAACTTCGTTTCAATGATGTTTACAGATAAAATAACATTTTAAACCCTTAAAGCTATTGATATGACATCCCTGACACATTCTAATAAATATTTTATTTCCACTGGGAAAAAAAGTCCTCAGTGCTAAAAACCTTCTATCCCATGAAGCTTTGAAGAATTTGGGTTCCCTGTTGACTCACCAAAACCTGAAACAATTTCTCATTCTGTCTCCATGTAAAAAATACGGTGCTAGGATACATTTTATTTGCACTAACAGTTATATTACCTGACAAACTTGCAAAAGGTCCACTCACTTCATCAAACACTGTTTTGACCTGATGAATATTAAATAGACCTTTGTAAAGCTTGTCAGCTAAAATAAACTTAACCCTAAATAGGAAGTATCCGAGTTATTATATTATATAGTGAAAAGTTGTGGCCCTATGAATATTATGTATGAAGGGCAAAATGTTTTTTATACATCTTATGTACCACCAAGGGGACTTTAATACCCTTTAAAAGTAGAGGATACATTATTGCTTAATGCATTTAATGGTCAGGAAACACATTATCCCTTATTAATATATTTTACAAGATATTCATTGCTCCTGGGCTTCATGCCCTGGACTGGTATGGCCTAAAACTACTTTACACATTACCTGTCTGCTCATGAAATCACAAGTTAAGATCTTCATACTACTGTGTCTGATCGCATGAATGATCAGTAATAATAGTATAGTATAGTATTTGAGGTTGAATAAAGACGTCCATCCAGTCCAACCCATCTAGCAATATTCTCATTTCCTGCCTAACTCTTGATCCAGAGGAAAGCAAAAAAAACAAACCCCACCAAATTTATGAAGGGGAAAAAAATGTATATATCAATACCAGTAACTTGCAACATTCCTTGTTTGCAAAAGCTAATCCAGCTTTTTTTTTTAACTGCCCAATGAACCTTGGAACCTGCCATTACAACGTCCACTGGAAGACAGTTCCATGTTTTATATACCGTTCTCACAGTGAAAAACCACCTTTCCGAACTTGAAGCCTAGACCTTTTTTTCTTCAAGTCTTAAGGGATGTCCACGTGTCCTCTGACATGTTTCTATTGGTGAACAATGTCCCAGATATTTTATGGTATGCCCGTTAATGTATTTATACACAGTAATCATATCCCCACGCAAGCGCCTTTTCTCCAGCGTACATAATTGTAACTTTTCCAGTCTCTCTTCATATTCAAGCTCCCCCAACCCCTTATTAATTAGTTGCCCTTCTCTGAACCCTTTCCATTTTAAAGATGTCATTTTTGTACACAGATTCCAAAATTGCACTGCATATTCCAAATGAGGCCCTACCAATGCTTTGTAAGAGGGAGAATAACATTATTCTCCTTGAATTCATGCCTCTCTTTATACAAGACAATACCATGCTGGCTCTGGCTGTTGCTGTATGGCACTGCTTGCTAATTTTAAGTTAACAGGGATTCACACATCTATAGTAAGCAGCACAAGTTTTTGAATGCAAGCAGAGGGCGGGACCGCAGTCGTGTCTGTGATTGGCTGAGCGGCAGCCAATCACGGTCGCGGCTGCCGGTCATTTCAGTGCAGCGGAGGAAGAGGGGAGGTAAGTAAGAGTTTGGGGAGCTTCCTAAAAAATAAAATTATGCGGTTGGGGCTGGGAGACCAGGGGGATTACTATATTAAAGGGGATTAACACTAGGGGGAGGGAATCCGAGAGGGAGGGAGAGGACGGAGAGGGAGGGGGAGGGAGGGAGAGAAGGGCTGCAGTACGCATGCCAAACTTCTCCCCGAGGCCAGGTAGGAGGCAGAGTCTATATGACTCTGCTATCCTCCTGGTGGGCAGTTTTTGGGACTTTGGGGGGGGGGGACTACAGGAGAACCATATGGAAACTGGGGTGTGAGGTAAGGATACACTACACTACATCATGGGGCCAGTAGTTTGGGGGATTATAGTTTTGGAGGTGACATGCCCTTAACAACTACTCTCTGCATCCTATTCATCAACCAATTTTCTATCCATGTACAAATGCAACACCCAAGACCAACAGAACTTAGCTTATATGGAGGGCTATGGGGGACTGTATCAAAAGCCTTTGCAAACTCCAAGTATACTACATCCACTGTTATTCCAGATGCACTACTTCCGGTTTCTGCGGGCTGCTTTTCAAAATCCTTGAACGCCGGGGATTCCCGAAATCGGCCACTCGAGGATTGCCAAAACTGGTACCCCCTCCTGGGTCCTTACAAGAACCATTGTGACCCTGAAAAGGCCTCTTTGGGGGCTTAAGAGGTCCCGAAAGCTCAAAACCTGTACCCCCCCTCCACAGCACTAAGAATGCCCTTGTGGCCCTAACAAGGGCCCTTTGGGGCTTAAGGGGTCCCGCAGCTCAAACTGGGACCCCCCTTCCCCGGCACTTATAAGTGCCTTTGTGGCACTAAGAAGTGCCCTTGTGGCCCTATCAAGGCCCTTTGGGGCTTAAGGGGTCCCACAGCTTGAACCGGGCCCCCCCTTCCCCGGCACTAAAGTTCCCTTGTGGTCCTATCAAGGGCCCTTTGGGGCTTAAGGTGTCTCGCAGCTTGAACCAGGGCCCCCTTCACCGGCACTTATAAGTGCCCTTGCAGCACTAGCAAGTGCCTTTGTGGGAGGTCCTGCAGTTGGAACCAGGACCCCCCTGGTCCTAAAAAGGACCTTTTCAGGTCTCGGCGTTTTCTTGTCAGCGACACCAACTCCGCTGATGTCACCAACGCTGGGCAATGTCACTGCGGCCGCCAGTGATACCACTGTCCCCCGTGTAGCCAACCTCTTGGTCTGAAGTCTTTTTTCTACCATCAGCTGCGATGACTTCTGAGCTCTGCGTGAGGTTTGCAGCTCTTTATATAGGTTTGCAGATCTTTATATAGGTTTGCAGAAGGACCAAATCCAATTGTGATTGGTTAAGATTTCAATGCTTGCCATCATATGATCACACATTAACCAGTTATATTTGAAAAATTTAAATTCAAATATGATTGGTTAATGTGTGATCATATGATTGCAAGAATTGAAATGTTAACCAATCAAAATTGGATTTGATCCTTCTGCAAACCTATATAAAGAGCTGCAAACCTCTGCGGAGCTCAGAAGTCATTGATGTTGATGTTGCCAGTGCCGGTTGTGTCACTGGAGGCCATGGTGACCTCGCCCAATATTGGCGACATCATCGGAGTTGGTGTTGCCGACAAGAAGACGTGGAGACCTGGGGAGTAGGACCAGGGGAGTATAGCATAGTATAGTATTTAAGGTTGAATAAAGACATATGTCCATCCAATCCAACCCATCTAGCAATATCCTCATTTCCTGCCTAACTGTTGATCCAGAGGAAGGCAAAAAAAAACGCACCACCATTTATGAAGGGGGAAAAAATTCCTTCCTGACTCCAAGTGGCAATTGGAAATTTCCCTGGATCAACTATACTTTATGTATCAATACCAGTAACTTGCAACATTCCTTGTTTGCAGAAACTCATCCAGCTTTTTTTTTGAAACTGCCCAATGAACCTGCCATAACAATGTCCACTGGAAGACAGTTTATATTAAAAAATCTCCTGGACTGGATCAAATACATGCCTCGGGTTACTAGGACTAATTTCAGTTTTATCTATGCCCTTTTTTCTTATTTTGCAGATCCCTCATGTCCGGTGGTGTGCCTCGGGATTGAGAAAAGCTGATTTTTATTCCAATATATATCAAAAAGGGTAGTCTTCACAAGCCGTGTATTACAGGCCTTGTAAGGTTTACCTTCAGTGGTGGGGAAGATCTGGAAAGTTTTAATAGGGACTGTTCTAGAGATATGTTTCAAGTATCTATGGACATTGATAGTAGTACCATGCATGGATTTAGGAGGAATATATCTTTCACCTAACTTGCTTGGCTTTTATGTGAAGTAAGGTGTGTATTAGGTTGAAATTTGAGTTTGTTTGACTCTTGGAGTAGCAGTAGATTAGTTTTAATTGGACTTTGCAAAGGCTTTTGATACAGTCCCCCATAGGCTACTACCTGTATAAAGCTGAGTTCTGTTAGTCTTGGGATCCATGACTAAGGGTGTTTTCCCCGAAAACTATTGGATCTGGTTACTGTTGTGTGTTTTATGTAAGGAGGTCTAAATAAAGTTTTTTCCCACTACCCAAACCGGAAGTGCGCCTACCTTTTTGTCCTAACCTGCGGTCTGGGAGTCACATTGTACATGGAATAAAATTGTTAATGAAAGGATGCAGAGATTGTTTGTCAAATGGGGCTTTCAACATTATGGACTAAAGGCGAGTGGGGTGCCACATGGTTCTGTGCTGGGGCCGCTCTATTTAATCTCATTATTATGATTGGAAGTGGGTATGGTCACGTGTAATAATCGTCAGGGAGGCCGTGGTAAACTTACAATACTGCTTTAGGAGAGGCGCTCTGTTGGCTGTGGGATTGCAGAACTTGATACAAGAGACTGCTTGTGAACTGTCAGCTGAGAAAAGCAGGCAGGTAGCACTGGACTGGGAAGCAACAGGATCTAAGCGCAGGTAATAGAAGGAGCCAGGGAGGTATCTAAACGCTACTGATCGAGGACCGGGTCCAGAGGACCGCCGGTTTTTTTTGAATTCTCGTGGCCGGCCCAGGACCGTGTCGCGTTGTAACATAGTAACATTAACATAGTTAATTATGGTTAATAAATACTTCGTGCCCATCATCCACCTAGCCCTTTTTTTTTTTTTTTTTTTTTTTTTTTTTAACCCCACCTAACAGTTGATCCATAGGAAGGCAAAAAACCCCACTAAAAAAGGGGGGAAAAAATTCCTTCCTACTCCAACTGCAATTCGGAACAGTCTCCTGGATCAACCAGATCTGATATGCATTATACCAGTAATTCTCATATTTTTTTAGTAAGTTTTTAGAACTTATCCAGGGCCTTTTTTTAAAGTTATTCAATGACTTTTGCCATTACCGGACCTCTGCTGGAAGACATTTTCCACAGTTCCCATCTGATCTCCTCCTCATTCTAACAAAACATTCCACCTTTCCTCCCACTGTAAAGAACCTCTCCTACCTGAAGATGAAACTTCTTTTCTTCCCACCCGTATGAGAACATATAAATCACAAACAAAAGCTTATCACTCACTGCGCAGTATGAACGAAGGGTGAAGTTGGGGGAAGTTAGGTGAACATGCACCAGAGAGTTCCTGTATGGCCATGTATAGATTTGTATCAAGTGTATCATGCCCCACGCAACCGTCCGCTTCTCCAATGTCAACAGCCCTAACTGTGGTCTACTCTGCCTGCAGAGTTCAAGCCCCTCCATTCCCCTTATTAATTAGTTTTTCCCTTCTCTGAACTTCCTCAATTTCCCAAGTAAGTTTTCCCTTTTGTATATGGGCTTCCGAAACACTAGCGCCGATAATTCCAAATTTGGCCTTACCAGTTGCCTTTTGTAAAGAGGGAGTAATAATATTTGTCTCTTCTGATGTCCATTCTCCCTCTTTATACAAGACAATATCTTGTGCTTAGCCTAGCTGTTGTCTACCTGGCATGTTTGCTACAGCTAAGCCCCTGTTATCTACCAGACCCGCCCAAATCTTTTCCATTTCCGATGCACTTACCACAGAGTTATTTGGTGGTGTGAGGTGCACACAGTGGATTATTAAACTCCCAATGCACTCACCTTACATTTAATCAACTAGTGAATCTATCTGCCATTCTGCCTGCCCATTTTTGATAATCTAGTCTAGGTCTGCTTGCAGCAACTTTCAACATCAATTGGAAGTTTTTCCAAAGTCTAGCATAATTTAGTTTCATCAGCACAACACCGAGCCTTCTCTCACAATGCCCCCCCTTCTATAGGAAGTCATTTTATCCACAGAATTTAACAGAAGCGGGACGGTAAGGTTCCCCAGTTACATAACCCTTGTATGAACTCCTCTTAGAACTTTAGAAGCCCACATGAGATGTAGCCTCCATTACCACCCTCTCTGTTTGCGGTCCAATAACCAGTTTCTCTATCCATAACCAAATGTTTTTCTATCAGGCCAACGTCCTCAGGTTTAGACATTAGTCCGCTCTATTTTTGGCACATTATCAAAGGCTTTTGCAGACAAATCCACAATATACCGACAGTCCACAGCTGTTGCCTTGAGATCTACTGTTCTTACTCGCTTCTTCCATAAACCACACTTCGATTCGTTTCGTTCTGGCATGATCTTATGTCTCTAATCCATGCTGACTTACTAGCTAATTAAGTATGGATCTCCTGGGACAAAGTCAGGATTGATCCCTTATAACAAAGTTCCATCACCTTCCCTAGCCACTGGATGTTAGGCTTACAGGTCTATAGTTCCAGCTGTGCACGACTAAAACTTTTGAATATTCTAGTTACAAATTGCTTTTTTTTTTCCAAGCCAGCGGCACCATCCCTCAGGCAAAAGCTAATCTGAAATATAGGGTGATACAGCGCGTTTGGTCTTGGTTATATTAACTTACGAACTAACTCTTTGTCAAATGCCTAGAACAACCATCTGGTCCTTGGCGTTTTATTGAATATTAACTTTCCTAATTGATTCCGTACATATCCTCTGTTATCCAATTGAAAACCGTCTTTCCTTCCCTTTCTCCCTGCACATTGTTACAATCCCTACTGTAATATTTCATCAACAGTAAAAACCGATCGATGTAAAAAAACGGTTTATAATCAGATTAGCCTTTTCGCATCCTCGTACAACGCCCGTCAGCGTCCATTATTTACTGGTCCCCCCATTCTCAGAGTTATTTCCTCTCATTTTTTTTACGTCATTTATATCCACATATAAAAAACCTCTTGGGGTTGGACTTGCGTTCTGTCGGCAAGGTCCGTAAATGTTCATTTCTTATTTTAGCTAGTTTAATGCTTTCTTGGCGATCTCTTTAGTAACAACTTTTGAAGTCCTGTAAGCCCTTTCTGTGCCTTCTTCTGCTTCAAAATTTTAAAAGCCCTTTTCTTTTTTTTTTCCATTTCCCGTGTTTACCGTAACCTGAGCATTAGCCCATGCAGGAGTGACCTAATTTTTTTACACTTTTTTCCTAAAGGTACTCGATTTGGAAATGTTATAGTTTAATATCCCTTTAAAAGTGTCCACAATCTGCTCAGTCTACTGTTACGTAAACAGTTCCCCCTCAGTCTATGACTAGGATCGATGTCCTTTACAGCATAAATTTTAGCTTTTCCACTAAAGTTAAAAGTTTTTGTGTAAGGCCAGTACAGACTGGTTAGTTTTCTGCAACCTAATATTTAAATCGACTATAAATCATGGTCACTATCCCTAAGCTTTTTCCCAATTACCCTTCATCTCCAAATGAAGCTCTGGGTTATTAGATATCACCAGATCCAACACCGTCATTCTTTCTAGTAGATACTTCTACCATCTGTGAAGAAAATGCGCATATAGGAATTTTAAAGAACTTTATCCTTTTGAGGTGCTGGCATTCATTACTCCAATCATTCAGGGTATTTAAAATCCCCCCATAACCAGAACATGCCCCATACCAGCAGCCTTCGCCAACTGCATAAGGGATTCTTTCCACCGCACCTCTTCCTCCCAGTCATTTTGGTCGCTTTATAACACACTCCGAAAAACATTAATGTATTACCCATCCTTCTTGCGTCCTGTACACAGTTTCCCACCGGACCACCCATAATGTTTTCTGGGTCCGCAATGCGTCGTTTGCTCCCATCAATTCTCAATTCGCTCTTTTAAATTTGGCTTTCATATTTCCATGTTTACCATACATACATACTCCGGCCTCCTTGTCTTATTGAACTTTAACATCGTCATTCCTAAATAAGGAGTCCCTTTCACTATTTATACTGTCGCATGTCGTGTAATGCATTAAGCCATGATTCTGCTATCACCAATTACATCATACCTTTCCTTTAAAACGCTATTATTTCAAGTTCGCCTCGCCGTTGGTCCAGCCAGACTCCTTGCCTTTGGTAAAACATACATTTTAAGATTATCAATTGAATTACTACTTCATACTGTCGTACATGCCTCTTATCCTCTAAGCTCCCCCCTCCTCCTTCTTCGCCTACCGTTGTGTTACTTAGCCCCCCCAGATCCCGAACTTCTCCTATCTACCCCTGTGTAGTTTCAACTTTCCCTCCCCCCCCCCCCCAACCTATTTTCAAATCTCCTCCACCCCCCTAAGAGCCATCTTCTCCCCCAAACAGTTGCACACCATCACCATTGAGTGCAATCCTTCACTACTAAAGAGACCTGTAGCCAACAGAAAGTCAGTCCCAGTTCTCTAAAAACCCAAACCCCCTCTCCTTAACAACACCACTCTCTTAGTCCACGCATTTACTCCCTGAAGCTCCCGTTGGCCTTCCCTATCGTAGCAACTTGCCTGCGGTGTATGTTCTGAACTTACTACCCTGGAGGTCCTTTGCTTTTTAAACTGAACTTGGCCCCCCCTTAACCTTCTCGGAAATCATTTTAAGACCCACCACTTCCACCTCTAACTTGTCATTGTGCCCACATGTTGACCAAGACCGCCAGCCACCCCACCCAATATCTGGCTACCACGTCCCCACAAGCCGAACCCTACAATCCGCATGCAGACAACACTGTTCGGACATGCAGGGTTCCCTGGCGACAGATTACCCATCTAACCCGTCTAATAATAGAATCCTCCCCTACCACTTAACCCACAACCTGTCTCAATCCTTCCTAGCCCCCATTTCTCCCTCCCTTGTATTGGAGATGGCCGTCCCCTGTGTGCTCAAGGGGAAGGCCCGCTCCATACATTCGTGCTTTCCGAGCCATCGTCCTCCACATCTTCATCCTAAAAGGGCAAATCTGTTGGGATCGACCAGTGGGAGAAGCCCCCCTATCCTTCCTCCCCACTTCCCCGGGTGACCCTTACAAATCTAGCTTCCTTCTCCACTTATTGCTCCCATCTCCACCCACCTTTGACGGGCCCCGGCCGTAACCTGCATTTCCCCCATTTGGCCAGAGTCCGGCAATGCCTGCAGCAGTTTACCCCCTTATTCTGTACCTAGATTCCGATGGGCAACCCACTCACACTGACAACTTACATAGGTCCCCCTGGGGCGCTGCTCCAAGATCCCTACATCGGCAGGATGCACATTGCGCGGCCCCAACAAAACTGTCCTACTAAACATCAATACACAGCAGATAAGACAGCAATACCCAGCAGAAAGTATTGTTGTTCTTAAACGCTTTCTTGTTTTAAACGCTTTAGTTTTTTAACGCAGTGTCAATTCTCCTGAAAAACAAAAAATCTCTTTAAAAACGGATCGCTCAGAGCTAATCGCTCATGGGAAGGCCTTAATTGAGGTTCAAAACCAACCAGACCCAACAGCCTCAGCCATTTAAACCAATTAGTTACACCCCCATCCAATCAGAGAAGAGAGAGAAAAAAAAAACCTCTTTCCTTGTCTCTACCACCCCCTCCTCCACAGGTAACAGTGTTTTTAAACAAAGTATTTGTTTTAGTAATCCAGTGCTTGAGTTTACTCAAACAATCATCCTACCACCTTATTCAAGCATAAGTAGTAAAAAAAAATAAAAATACATCTAGTGATTAATTACTTACACAGGCCACCCTCCTAGAAATAATAGTGTTAGTTTAGTACATTTACTAGGCTGCAACCACAGTTTAATAAACGCTTTAGTTTTTTTAACGCTGTCAATTCTCTTAAAAACAGAAAAATCTCTTTAAAACAGGAAATCGCTCGGAGCTAATCGCTCATGGAAGGCCTTAAATGAGGTTCAAAACCAACCAGAGCCAACAGCCCTCAGCCAATTTTAACCAATTATTTACACCCCCATCCAATCAGAGAGAGAGAGAAACGTCATGACGTCTACGACGACGCCCACCCGGCAGTTGCGGCGCGGACCGAGCAGCAGTGTAGTTCGTGACAGTACCACAGAACCCAACGGGCCAGGTTTCCTGGAAACTCCTGTGAAAAGCTTTGACTAGACGAGGAGCATGCAAACCTGAATGTTTAATCAAGCTCTTTTTTCCGACCTAAACCTTTCCAGTGGACCCAAAATGAGAGACCTCCTCAAAAATCTAGAGTCCAAGATCTTTCTCTCTGCTGACCATCAACGGAAATTGGAACGGGAGGTAGTAAGATGTGGAATCTGATAGAGCACACTGGCTTGATGAGAGAAATGAGACACGTTAGGAATCCGCATGCTAGAAGAATTGGAGGCGAACAGCCACCGGACCGACTAATTCCAGGATAGGAAAAGGACCAATAAATTGGGTCCCATTGAAGAAGAACCCTTGATTAATTGAACAGAGGAGAGCCACACTTACTCAGGACATCTGTAACATTATTGACTAGAGGATCGTCTTTTTCCCATAGGGGAGAAGCCCAGGCCAGAGCATTGCCCCCAACAAGGTGATGATGTAACCAACCTTGGCACGATCCGATGCAAAATAGATGGTTGAAGTTCAAATTGGATTCGGCCTGATAATGAATCCACGGCAAGCTTGAGCATCACCATCAAACGCTGAAGGCGGAGGTATGCGGGGCTCTCTTCCGAAGAGAAAGATCACCGGATCCGGATGTTGAAGGAGGCCGCGTAGAACCCGGAGCAGAGGCAGAAGCTGGGGGGTAGCTGGACACTCGAGGGTATCCATGAATTGAGCCAACTGGCCCTGATGGTTTTCAAAAACATGTCCATGCGTTTGGACAAAGTTTGGATGTTTTATACAACTCTGCCATAGCTCCCTCAGGCGTTTCCATGGCCTGATAGTACTGTAATAATGGCCGGAGGCCGTTGGTTCCTTACGAGTACGCTTTAGAGGAGCACTCTGATGGCTGGGTGGGATTTGCAGAACGGATACAAGAGACTGTTGGAACTGTAGGCTGAGGAAGTAGCGCTGGTGCCTGCTTGAGAGAGGCGTATCTGGAACTGGCAAAGAGTCTACGAATAGTAAGAGGGTCACTGATCTGGTATGGCAAGTAAGCGTCCTCTGAGCAGGCTAGGTAAGTAACTGGTGCTGGTATGGCAAGGATCTCTCGGAACAGGCAAGGTAAGTCACTGGAGCTGGAGGAACAGGATCTAGGCAGATAATTAGAAGGAGCCGGGAGGGAGCTAACGCCACTATCAGGCCCGGGTCCAGAGACGCCGGTTTTTTGAATTCTCGCGCCGCGCCTCATTGTCGTCTACGACGCCACCCCACCCCCAGAAGTGCACCGCAGCGCGGGACCGGAGCAGCAGGTAAGTTTGTGACAGTCAGCAAGGTTTCTGTTGTTTGCTGACGACACAAACTTTTGTCCGACCATTAAAAACTTCAGAGGATGTGCAATCGTTGCCGGGGGATCTAGATAGATTGTCACATGGTGCTAAGTGGCAGATTGAAATTCATGTTGATAAATTAAGGTGATGCATTTTGGACTTAAAAATCCTTGTGCTTACTATAAATGGCGTCTGTGTTAAGTGAATCCTGTTTGGAAAGGGATCTTGGAGTTTTGTGTGATAACAACTTAAAGGAAGTACCAGTGGCCAGGCAACAGTCAGAGCCAGCATGGTATTGTTTTGTATAAAGAGGTATGGATTCAAGGGAAGAAATGTAATTCTCCCTCTTTACAAAGCATTTGTAAGGGCCTCATTTGGAATAAGCAAATACATACAAAAGATGGGATAGTGTATACATCCACACAGAGTGCAAACTAGAGACAATCAATTTTGATATAACAACACAAAGAAGCTCGAGCGACAGGGATTTTCATCTCATTAAAGGCAGGTACTGTTATACTAGAAAGTTGAGAATTACGTCTCTTACGAAGGTAAAATTTAATAAGATTAAGGCTTAGGATCCACAGAATATAAGCAAACTGTGACTGGTGCTGGGCTAAAATAATTGGCCAAGTTATTGAACCTATTGCTTTAAATTCACTGGCGGCTATATAAGTTTGCAATTCCTGATAAGTTAAATATAAGCAAATTCGTTGGATGTGCACTAGACCTCATTTGGAATATGCAGTGCCATTTTGAACTGTGAACAAAAAGGACATCTTGAAATGCAAAGGTTCAAAAGGCAACTAAATTTTAAGGGGATTGGGGGAGCTTAATATGAAGAGAGACTGGAAAAAGTTACAATTATGTACGCTGGAGAAAAGGCGCTTGCGTGGGGATATGATTTACTGTGTAATAAATACATTAAACAGGCCAACAATAATCAGGCACTGTTCATTCACCATTGAACATGTCAGGGACACCCGATGACATCCCTTAGGCAACGTCCACTGCAACGCATGCGATTGTTTGGTTTGCGCATGCTTTTTTCATTAAGTATTGAAAAACGCATGCGATTGTGATTTAAAATGGCGGAAAGCAAATCGCAATGCACCCAAAACGCCATTTTCTGTGCGTTTCCTCCAAGGATTGAAAAAGTGCAAACGCAAGTGCGAACGCAAAAAAGCGCAGCAGTGTGGCCCTAGCCCTAGGACCTAAAAAAAAGGTTTAGGCTTCAAGCTCGAAGGGTTTTGTCACATGTGAAGAACGTAAGGCGTCGGGAAAAACCCTTTCCGAGCTTGAAGCCTAAACCTTTTTTCTTCAGGTCTAAAGCTAGGTACACACCTAGCGATTTTTCCTCCTGACCGACCGTTCGATACTTTCGAACGGTCGGCCAGGAGGAAGGACTGTCGGTCGCGGCAAAAGCAGCCGCGTCCGATAGTCACCGCGACCGATCGTGCGGTCCATAGAGGATCGGACGAGGTTTTCCACCCTGTCCGATCGTCCTTTTGTCCGATTTGAACGAACGGTCGATCGGACATGGGCACATTCGGATGCAATAATTTCGGTCCGATCGACCGATACACTGAACTATCGGTCGATCGGACCGAAATATCTCATTGTGTGTACCCAGCTTTAGGGCTAGGCCACACTGCTGCGCTTTTTTTGCGTTTGCACTTGCGTTTGTGCTTTTTTCATATCCTTGGAAACGCACAGAAAATGCGCGTTTTCGGGTGCATTGCGATTTGCTTTCCGCATTTAACGATGTTAGATATTACCAGATCCAACAGAGCTCCTTTTCTAGTAGGAACCTCAACCACCTGTGAGAGAAAATGATCCTGCAGCAAATTCAGGAACGTATCGTCTTTTTCTGTGATGGCAGTTCCACTACACCAATCAATGTCAGGGTAATTAAAGTCCCCCATAATAAACACACTCCCCAAACTTGCAGCCCTTGCCAACTGCATATGAAGTTGACTCACCTCTGCTAGCACTTGGCGGCTTATAGCAGACACCAACAATGACATTTCCCCCTTTCCTGTTGCCTAATTCCACCAATATTACCTCCACTTTAACATCCATATCGCCAGTTATCTCTTTTTTTAAATTTGTCTTCAATTCTTTTTTAACATAAACACATACCCCTCCCCCTTTCTTTTTTTCTCTGTCCTGCCTAAACAAGGCATATCTTTCTAAATGTACAGCCCAGTAGTGAGAACTGTTTAACCACGTTTCTGCTATACATAGTAACATATAGTAACATAGTAATTAAGGTTGAATAAAGACTCCTACCACCTTATTCAAGCAGTAAGTAGTAAAAAAAAATAAAAATACACTAGTGATTAATTACTTACACAGGCACCCTCCTAGAAATAAATAGTGTTAGGTTAGTACATTTACTAGGCTGCAACCACAGTTAATAAACGCTTTAGTTTTTTAACGCTGTCAATTCTCTTAAAAACAGAAAAATCTCTTTAAAGCAGAAAATCGCTCAGAGCTAATCGCTCATGGGAAGTGTCTTAAATGAGGTTCAAAACCTATTACATCATACTTTTTACATCATACTTTTCATTCAATGCCATAATTTCCAATTCACCCATTTTATCAGCCAGGCTTCTCGCATTTGCAAACATACATTTTAATTTATGATACTGTAATTTATACGTACACTTTAATACACATGCCTCCCTATCCCCTATGCTAGCCCCACCGCCCTTTACACCCACCACTGGCCTATCTACACCCTGCTTTCCTCCTGGGCTATCTATCCCAGACTGCTAATAACCTCCCCCCCCAAACCTAGTTTAAAATCTCCTCCAACCCTCTAGCCATCTTCTCCCCTAAAACAGCTGCACCACCATCAGTGAGGTGCAACCCATCCCTACTAAAGAGCCTGTAGCCGACAGCAAAGTCTGCCAAGTTATCAATAAACCCAAACCCTTCTTCCTTAAACCACCCTCTTAGCCACGCATTAATGCTTCTAAGCTCCCGCTGTCTCCCTGGCTTAGCATGTGGCTGCGGTAGTATTTCTGAAAACACTACCCTTGAGGTCCTTGCTTTTAACTTGGCCCCTTATTAGTGCCGAAAAGGCACTTATAAGTGCCGGGGAGGGGGGTCCTGGTTGGAGCTGCAGGACCCTAAATAAAACTGAACTTTGCTCCCTAAGGACCTGAGGATGTATTTTATCCGGTCCAAAAGGTTTATAAATATTAACCCTATTTAGTTGTTTCTGTACCATATCCTCAGTTAACCAAAGGGAACTTGCATCTTTTATACCATTATTGCTACTATACTCTATGATATCTGTACTTGGATCTTCTACAGTGTATACAGAGGTAAAGAAATTATTCAAGACATTTGCTTTATCGCCATCCTCAGTAACTAACTTATCCCCCTTAATTAATGGCGCCACATTTTCAGCCCTCATCTTTTTACTAATATATGTTAACATTTCTATGAATAGGTGTGTGAGAAGTCAGATGCCCAGCCCCCAGAAGCTCAAGACTATATCCACTCTATCTGTAGAGGGTGACACACAACCTGATGGGAAAGGGAAAGAGCAAAACATCCCATGGAGTCGTAAAGTCACAGAGGGCAGTTCCCACCTCCAACAGGTAATATTCACACTAATATTGGGCCACAAATACAGCCTATGGATGAATGATATCTACAGATTGTAGATGTCTTACTTGTGAGAAGAATAGTCAAGGCTGAGCTTCTTCAATTGGCTACTGGGGAATAGACTATCATTTAAAAACTTTTTTTTGTTTTTCTTGGGCATAATTGACCTTTAAGTAAACTGAGCCAATGGTGAGCATAGTACTGTATATTTACTTAAATAATATATTTAGTATAGTATTTGAGGTTGAATAAGGATATATGTCCATCCAGTCCAACCCATCTAGCAATATCCTCATTTCCTGCCTAACTGTTGATCCAGAGGAAGGCAAAAAAAAACTACCAAATTTATGAAGGGGAAAAAAATTCCTTCCTCACTCCAAGTGGCAATCGGAAATTTCCCTGGATCAACTCTACTTTATGTATCAATACCAGTAACTTGCAACATTCCTTGTTTGCAGAAACTCATCCAGCTTTTTTTTTTAAACTGACCAATAAACCCGCCATAACAACGTCCACTGGAAGTTCCATAGCTTTACCGTTTTCACAGTGAAAAATTATTTTTTTACTTTTTCTTCAAGTCTTAGGGCTAGGCCACACTTGCTGACAATATCCACTTCCAAATCATTAATAAATAGATTAAATAGAAGTGGTCCCAACACAGAACCCTGTGGCACCCCACTTAGCACTTTAGTCCATAATAATGAAGCCCCATTAACTACTCTCTGTATCCTATTCATTAACCAATTTTCTATTCATGTACAAATGTGACTCCCCAGACCAACAGACCTTAGCTTATACATTAGTCACCTATGGGGGACTGTATCAAAAGCCTTTGCAAAACTAAAGCGGTAAACTAAATCTACTGCTATGCCAGAGTCTAAATTTCTACTTACTTCCTCATAAAAGCCAAGCAAGTTAGTTTGACAAGATCTAATTCTCCTAAATCCATGCTGGTTACTACTTATAATGTCAGTCCTTGAAACATACTCTAGAACATGTTCCCTTATTAAACTTTCCAGGATCTTCCCCACCACTGAAGTTAAACTTACAGGCCTGTAATTACCCGGCTGTGAACGACTACCCTTTTTGAATATTGGAATAACATCAGCCTTTTTCCAATCCAGAGGCACACCAACGAACATGAGGGAATCAGCAAAAATAAGAAACAATGGCCTAGATAAAACTGAACTTAGCTCTCTAAGTACCCGTGGATGTATTTTATACGGTCCAGGAGATTTTTTAATATTAACCTTATTTAGTTCTTTCTGTACCATATCCTTGATTTACCAAAGTGCACTTAAATCTTTTATACCATTATTGCTACTATACTCTATGATATCTGTATTTGGATCTTCTATAGTGTATACAGAGGGAAAAAAAGTATTCAAGACATTTGCTTTATCGCCATCCTCCATAACTAACTTATCCCCATTATTAATGGGGCCACATTCTCGTCCTCATCTTCTTACTATTAATATACTAAAACATTTAGGCTTAGTGATGCTTTGTTCAGCTATCCTAACTTTAATTTTAGCTAGTTTGATTGCTTTCTTACACTTCTTGTTACAGTTTTTATAATCCCTAAAGGCCCTTTCCGTTCACTCGGCCTTAAAGGTTTTAAATGCCTTTTTCTTCCTTTCTATTTGCCTCTTTACATCAGAATTCAGACACATGGGCGCCTTTTTTTTTTTTTTTACATTTATTTCCTAAGGGTATAAATTTAGATATGAACTGGCTTAAAATCCCCTTGAACATAGTCCACTTCTGTTCAGTACCTTTTCCTGATAATAAATTACATGTCTCTGACGAAGTGCCGGTTGAGGCACGAAACGCATTAGACAGGTATCTGTCTGTGTCGATATATGTGTGAATAAAAAAGTTTTCTACCCACTACCTTCGTGTGAGATCCGTTCATACGACTGCTGCAGCCCGTTCCTGTTTGTATTGCCTGATAATACAATATCCCAACCAATTTTCTACATGTATAGAAAATTGGTTAATGACAAAATGGGTGAATTGGAAATGATGGCATTGAATGAAAAGTATGATGTAATAGGTATAGCAGAAACGTGGTTGAACAGTTTTCACGACTGGGCTGTAAATATAGAAGGATGTGTCAATGCTTGTTGCACTTATATCAATTTATACATAATTTATATATATATATATGCTTTCTTAAAGGGACTGTCCACCCCTGTTTCCAAAAACTGATATAATGTAGATAACCCCCCAAAACCTTAACTTCGTTTTAGTCCCAATTTACAAATCAGCTCCCACACAGAGTTATTATACTCACAAGCTCCTCGCTCCACCGCCGCTTCCGGGTTCTTCTCCCAGTCTCCACTGTGGCTGCTCTGTTCTTTTTGTGTACTTGAGCAGCCGCAGTGGAGACTGCTCCGGGAATGGCAGTCAGTGATTGGCCGTGACGTCACAGTCACGGCCGACACTGACTGCCTTACCCGGAAGTGCAGAGCCGCGGCGGTGGAGCGAGGAGGAGCATGTAAGTATAATATCTCTGTGTGGGAGCTGATTTGTAAATTGTGACTAAAACAAAGTTAAGGTTTTGGGGGGTTATCTACATTATATCAGTTGAAAGAGGGGGTGGACAGTCCCTTTAACCGATGTATGCAATTGTATTTAATTTAATTTTTATCTATCTGTATAATGGCTTGCACTTTTTTAATGTACAGCGCTGCATACCCAAGTGGTGCTTTATAAATAAAATTATACATACATACATACATACATACATCTAACAGGTTACGTGGAATACTGGCCAGTGTAAGAGCCATATCAATAAACTACCAAATACAGGATAAGAATAAATTAAAAACTTTAAAATTAGATTTACTCGCTCAGTTTATTCCTCAGAGCAAGGAATAGTGTTGTACAGTTAAAAATATTGACCTGTGTAAGGCTGTCTGCCTGTCCACCAAGCAGAAGGGGAACGGACAGGTCAAACATTTTCCCCACAATCTTTTTTCAGCTTTTTTCAGCATCAATTGGAAATTCTTAAACTAAGGGGAAGTACTGAACTGTATGGGCAGCTTAAAATGCATTGCAGAACAGGCCTTGATCTTCTCATTCAGTTATTTTTTTACTTCCAGCAGAATTGTAGTGTCATAGTCACCCCTTCATCCAGCTTTAAACCGCCAATGCATCTCCGTGCCCTTCTTGAAGATAAGAAACAAACTGTGATCATCCACCCGGTAAGGAGTCAAAATAACCTCAAATACTTTAATAGGAGCCTTTAATGGAAAGAGAAGCAAAGGCTAAAACTCTTTTCCTAATTTATGGTCCAGACTTTTATCATTAGAAACATAATTACAATTACTAATGTATCTGAGAAAGTTTACATTTTGCCTTAAAAACAGAAAGTTTTATGCACATACTTGTTAGGTGGATGGAATATTTATTTTTTACAGCAGATTGGCCTGTTAAGTGGCAATCCCTTAATGCACATTTCCTCTTTGACCAGATGTCAAAAGACTTGTCTCAGTCTCCAGTTATCCACATATCACCTGCTGCCTCATCTTCTATTCTGAACTTGCAGCCTGCAAGGTTCTGCCCCATTGTGGCGAAGCACAAGACTCCACATTCCATTGCACAAGGTAAAAACTATAGCAGTAAAAAAGGGAAAAGATTTAGTTAATGGTATTTAGCTGATAACCGTGGACAGAGGATTTGCTATAGGATGTGATTGAAAGTAGGAAAGTAATCTATCAAAGGAAGAAGCCAGCAGGGTACATGGTAGAAACAGTGTAATTATAAGCAGCATCTGGTGCTGTTTATAGGAAACAGGTGATATTCTGTAGGGCACCCATGTCTACAGGATCTATGGAAAAGAGAATTTAATGAATGAGTGCAGACATTGTAGTATTTCTTTATTTGAGAAAGAATAAGTTATTTCACCAGGTTTACACTAAGTATTATAAAGGATTGTCTTTTTCGCCAAATAATTGACGCAGCACATCGCAGCGAAAATAGCGCCATTTGGGGCTTCGTTTCGCCTTATTTAAAAAGCGAAAAAACACACTTGGCGAGCTGAAAAAGGCGAACGGGGCGCGATAAAGAGCAAAAAGTTCGCAGCGAAAACTTAACGCATCTAAGAAGACTGCATTGTAAAACCATTCGAAAACCAGAAAAGCCCACTAGAAAATGATGTCAAGTTCAAAATGTCCACCTCACATTTACCAAGAAGTCAGCCATGTCTTATTTAGTCAATCTTCTTAGAATTTCTCAATTGGAATACAATTTTCTTCTGCCACTGCACATTCGCCTTTCTAATGCGCGTTCGCCTTTTCTAATGTGCGTTCGCCTTTCTAATGTGCGTTCGCCTTTCTAATGCGCGTTCGCTTTTCCAAGGCATATTCCATTATAATGTGCGTTCGCCTTTCTAATGTGCGTTCGCCTTTCTAATGTGCGTTCGCCTTTCTAATGTCGCTTTTCCAAGGCATATTACACTCTAATGCGCGTTCGCCTTTCTAATGTCGCTTTTCCAAGGCATATTACACTCTAATGCGCGATCGCCCTTCTAATGCGCGTTCGCTTTTTCAAGGCATATTACCCATTAGAATGCCTTTTTACTCAAACAATGACTTTTCACCACCTTCAGGGTCGCGCTAATCTTTCGCTCTTTTTAACTCAAAAACCACTTTTCGCTTTTTTATAAATCGCGTTATGCCTTTTTGCTCCTTTTTCGCTAAAATTACCATTGCGAAGTAAGGCGAAAAGGGTTTAGCAATAGCTCGCGGAAACGGTTTCGCCATTAGTTAACGCTACCTTTATAAATAGCGTTAACTGTCTTTTTGGCGAAAACCCATGCGAAAAGCGAATGCGAAAACATTTCGCTACTTTTCGCTCTTTTATAAATATGCCCCTAAGTATTATACATTGTAATCAGATAGCTAATCATGCGTGTGTCCATTTGAAAGGGGCAGATTTTGGAAAATCCACAATAGGACTGTGCTGGTGGTAGTTTGTTGGGCAAGTTTAACTTATCCAATAAAAAAATTATAGACAAGTAAATGTCCCCCAAACCCCAAAACTGCTACAGCATGTAAACTGTAGGATCTAATACTTATCTGTTATTTTTCTAGGCTCTCTGACTCTCTGTAGTAGCAGTCAGTCATATGATAACTGACATAGTATAGTACATAATGACCAATGACTGACAGTTGTTCTCCTAGATGCCTCCTCTGAACTCATACATTTATTGAACTGAAGAGTTTGTACAGCTTTACGAAGAGGGGAGCAGAACATTGGGCTGTATTACAAGTAATTATTAGATCCTAGAGCTTGCTTATTATTCCAGTTTTGGGGCAGAAATGTACTTGTGTACAATGTTTGTAATTTTGTAAAATATACCTTCAGTGGTAGAACTGAAGCTTTAAAAATATGGCTACCTAGCTATTGTATGTAGATAACTGTGAAACAATGATGTTTTTGCATATGAATTTTCCAAAGCCGACCAATATCACTTGAAATATTTAATAAGAACAAGTCTACTGTGATAGGCTTGTCATGATTACTACATACATTTTAATTGGCTGAGAGCCTAGGAGCTTATCAATTTTCTAAGTCCCTTTGAAGAGTTACTTTAAAATTGATAGTAAAGACATAATGGATAAAAAAAATAATACCATTTATTGGCTAACTAAAACACTTCAATAATTTTAGTAAGCCAATAAAAGGTATTATTTTATATCCAAGATGTCTTTATTTTCATCAATGGAATGGCTATAATGGTACAATTCTCTACTACTATTGTTTAAAAATGTATAAAATCCACCCTTCATACATTATCCTTTAAATCTACATGTATTTTGCCATAGGATTCCATCTCACCAGCCTGGGATGGGTTCAGCAAGAAGAAAAAATGGAAAAACCTGAAGAGGGTATCCTGGGTAAGAAAAGTTCAGCATCTTCAACTGTGAGCCATTCGTTAACTATGAACACACAGAAATCTCCAAAGAAATCTACCAGTGCAAGACACATCAAAGAGAGGTCAGTACAAATGTATAGTAATTACAATGGCTAAGATGCAATATATAGCAGAGGGTATTGACACTGGGATTTTTTTTAATGCCCATTGTTAGTCCTTCAGAACTAAATTGTTTGGTTGATCTGTCTTCTATTTCTTTAGATATCAATAAATATTAATTTATAATACATGAGTGTGAAATTTTATAATGGGAGCTGCAGTGGTATATATCCTTATTAGAGATGGCCGAACTTTCGAAAGTTCGTTCCATTTTTGAACTTTGCGAACTATATGGAAAGTTCGAAAACAATTTGACTGTCAAATGGTTTGAAAAGTTCAAATGAAATACAATTAAAATATCAATGGTAACTTAATGAAAATGGCTGTGGGACCTGGGAAATGGTCTGGGGAACATGTTCAAATATCCAGGACTTTCCAAAAATCGATTTAACTCTCACGCACGCTACTTTCGAGTCCTCATTTAATAATTATCCCATGAACGACTCGCGACACACTTAAGGGCGTGATTGGATAGTGGCTAAGAGGTGTTATAGGAATGCCCAGGGTAAGGTGTCAATACAGCATTGTACATGGCAGACAGTTGGTGTCGAACCCCCCACCTCTATTTAGGCTTGGTTTCTTTATTTTCATATAAATGTTAACATATTGGCAAAGGAACGTGACCTCTCTTGAACCAGTCACGTTCCTTTGCCAATTTGTTAACATTACAGTCTTCAAAGGTATGTCCTTTATCCATATTTTCTATAACACCTCTTAGCCACTATCCAATCATGCCCTTAACACCTGGCTGTGATGTGCTAATTGGGATTTTCCAGGGTACATAATTGCCACAGATTCTTGTACAAGTCATTCTGAATTGAGAAAGCCAGTCGGATGACTAGCGAAACGCCTTCAAGAACTAAACTTCAAGTCCAGTTGATCTAATTGAATACAACAGATATACCATGACCTGGATGAATGAGAACCTTCACAATCTTAGAAACCTGTACTGTGCCTGGGCATGCTCAGTAGAGGCAGATAGGGGATTAACATTCAGTCATTGGCTGTGATGTCAACTGTCAAATCCATAACTGACAGTTGCTAACTGGAAGGCCCAAGAAGCAGAAACAGGGCAAACAGGACATTGTGCAGGATTTCAGGTTAGACTTATATATTTCAGGTTTCAAACTATTACCATTTAGGTAATAGTGAAAATAAAGAAACTAAGCAAAAATAGAGGTGGGGGGTTCGACACCAACTGCATGCCATGTACAATGCTGTTTTGACACCTTACTCTGGGCGTTCCTATAACACCTCTTAGCCACTATCCAATCACGCCCTTAACACCTGGCTGTGATATGCTAATTAGGATTTTCCAGGGTACATAATTGCCACAGATTTTTGTACAAGTCATTCTGAATTGAGAAAGCCAATTGATCTAATTGAATACAACAAATATTACCGTTTAGGGTTTTGGGGGGTGATTTACCTGTATGTAAGTTTTCATTTTGGGGCTGGACTTGCCCATTAAGATAAGCGCTTTATACTTTATAGAAAGGCATATGCCCACTCCCATATTCCAGCCCTTTCTATATTTTCTCTTTATATTTTCCTATTACTCTTTTCCCACAAACTTTTGCTCTGGTAAAATAGGCTGAGCTCACCTTGTGCTGTGACAGGTTAATATGACCTTTAATATGCATAAAAAATGTATTCCAAATCGGCCAGCTGACTCTATGGACTGTTACTTACGAAGATTAATGAAGTTTTAAAAAAAGGTTCTGTGTCACAAATTCAGTGGGATATAACAGCGGTAAATGGATTTACTTGGACTATTTCAGTAGCTAGGACAAGTATAAGCGCCTGATCACCTCATGGGAGGCTTCTGTGCTGGGGTATTTATAAATCTGTGCAGGTGCTAGGCAGTCAAACTCTCTGTTTTCTCCATATAAAGTCTTCAAAATAAAGGGCAGTTTTTTTTCTCTCCTACCACTGACAGCGCTGAACTACTGAACCCAGTATACTACAGAAGATCCTGCACATTTCCAGGCTGCGAGAAGGCCGTCCAAGACCATAGTCATTTTCTTAGGTAAGAAGCAGGTCTAATAAGATGTTACAGTGTTAGTCTTACACCCTCACTAATGGTTACAACCAACGTCACAGTTTCTGGATTCCTGTATAAACTTAAATTCCCTTAACCACTGCATATCATTCAAAGTCATTTTGATGAATTATAGTGTGCATCTACTGGGAAATGAACTGAGAGTATCACCTTAATTTTCTACCGTGCCATATTAGTTTCTGTCCGTATAGGTGCCAGGCCTCTCCTGTAGCTGACACGTTTAGCTGTGTTCTGCCAAATGCAGTAACCAGCTACTGCCATCATTCATCTCTTAATAAACAGATGACACCCAGTTATGTGTTCAAACACTGTACGGTTGTACCTGCCATCTGGGAGCCCCGCAAGTCCTTACATATTGGTGCCTACTTGCCTATCAATATCCACCTCCCAAGCGTCTCCAAAAAACGTTCAATTTTATTACACATTCATTATAAATATATCGATAACAACCTATACACAAACAAGATGGAGTCAGGCAGACATTTTATCTATGCACCATATTTTCAGAAGCCTGTTTGGCTGTATGTTTCTGTTTTTATTTCATTAGACACACAGTTCAAACGAATTTTGCTAAGAGCATAACAGCCAGAAAGTTATTATAGGGCTAAAAACTGAAATGAAGTGTCAAATTATACTATAACAATATATAGTTTATTTGGGATACATGTGGCAACATTTTGGTCCCTGTCCTTCCTTGGACCTTTATCAAGCTAAATACACGGTGAAAACATTATTTCCTGGCCTTCCTCAGGCAGCACCAAATGGCTTAACTTCCCTGTCAGCTGGGACAGAAGAAAATAGACACTCCCTCCAAAATTAAAATTAGTATCCACCCCCCTACCAGCACCAGTCTATTTTCTTCTGTCTCTGCTGGGAGTTGAAGTTTTCCTATTACACTGGGCTAGAGTAACTGGTAAAGAATTTGCTAGAACAGCAAATTTGGGGCAAGTGAGCCTTTTATGTGGAGGAAAATTTGGAGGTCAGAGATTATTTAGATCTAAGAATAATGCATGATATGAGACCTGTCCATTACTTGTGGGTAATCGATATTGTAAGAAGAGGTTGCCATTTAAGGTTTCTAACAAAGCCAGCCACGCATTATTTTGTTGCCACTGCAGTTCCAACAGATACAGAGAAGAAGCAGGCTCTTTTTCAGTATGTTCAGAAACTATTGGACAAGGAGGCAATAACAAAAGTCCCATCAGAAGAGCGAGGTCTGGGGTTCTTCTCTACGCTTTTCCTGGTCAGAAAGGTCTCTGGAGCCTATCCTTTCAGGCATTTAAACAAGTTTATCAAGATGGAAACACTTCTGAGCATTCAAACAGCAATTCTACTGTGAGATTGGCTTTGTTGTATAGATCAGATGTCTATCTCCATGTGCCAGTAGCCAGAGAACACCATCAGTATTTGAGATTCGCGATAGCCAAACAACATTACTAGTTCTTTTGAAGGATCAAGATCAAGTTCTAAAGACCCTAGATCAACATGGTTGGCTAATAAACCTTCAGAAGAGCCAGTTGAATCCATCCCAGAAATGTATTTATTTAATTTATTTAGGGGCTACCATAGATGAATTTGAGTCTTCTGTACTTACCAAAAGACAGGATACAGAATATTTCAGCTCAAGCTATGCAAATAATTAATTTAAACATTGTACAGTGAAGCAGTTAATGAGTTTCCTAGGCAGTGTCTCAGCGACCATAGGCTTTGTCCAATGGGCAGCTTGGAGGATGAGACCTCTTCAGGCTTTCCTGATAATCAAATGGAACAGAAGAACACAAACACTGCTATGGAAAGTTTTTCTAACTCAAGTGTTTAAAGACAAATTGAGTTGGTGGACAGTACATTCCAATCTAAGACGGGGGACCCCTCTCATGGAGCAGGAGTGGACAGAGATCTAAACGTCAGGGGATGGGGAGCCCTAACAAAGGATTTGTTAGTCCAAGGGAAGTGGAAGACAGATCTCTCCCATCAGGAGTGTTAGAATTGAGAGCCATACATTTAGCCCTCCAGGCTCTACATGCAGAGGTTCAAGGGAAGTCAATCTTCATAATAGCAGACAGTCAGGCAGCTGTGCAAGGAGGGACGAGGAGTTGGAGCATGATGAGAGAAATAGAGCCAATTATGAACTTTGCTCAGAAGAACTTGCTGTCAATCTCAGCCATGTATATTCCAGGAAAGGAGAATTGTCAGGCAGATGCCCTTTCCATATCTGTTCTGGCCAACGGGGTATGGTTGCTGAGTCCTCAAGCATTCAGTATGATAGTAAAAAGGTATTGGATGCCAGAGATAGATTTGATGGCAACAGAGGCCAACAGACAAGTGAAGAGATTTTTTTCCAGGTATTTAAACCCTCAAGCGGAAGCAATCAATGCTTTAAGCCAGAATGGACTGAAGGCTTATGTATTCCCTCCTGTTCCCATGGTATTCAAAGTGCTAAAGAAAATACTGATGTCCAGAATGGAAGCCATAGCCTATTCCCCATTGGCCAAGGAGGCCGTGATATCCTATGCTGAGGAACATATCTGCCACAGAACTTTGACCTGTTAATCCAAGGTCCAATATTTCATCTAAATTCAAGCAGCCTAAACTTGACAGCATGGGTTTTGAGAGGTCAGGGCTAATTGAGCAGGGTTGCTCTAGTCAAGTTATTCAGACCTTACTTAATGCAAGGAGACCTTCTACCTCCAATAAATACATTTGTAAACTGGTCTCAACATCATTCATGTAATCCAATTCAATTCACCATTCCTCAGCTTCTAGAGTTCTTGCAAGAAGGTTTAGACAGAGGCCTGGTGTTAAGTACCATTAAAGTCCAAATATCAGCTACTTCTGCTGTAGTTTCCAAATCCCTCTTTTACGAACTGTTGATTAGAAGGTTCCTTTAAGAAGTTCTGCAGCTAAGACCTCCATGTAGATTGATACTTCCCCAGTAGGATTTGCCTCTAATGCTAAAAGCGTTTCTGCAGAGTACCTTTAAACTTTTAGGGCCATATTTATCAAACATTATTATCATTTCTTTACGATTGCGTAAATTCTACAATATGGCTATCGTAAATCTACGGTGCCGATATCGTAAAATAATGATCGGTATGGTAGAATACCAATCGTTATCGTAGAATAACGATCGTTATTCTACGACGACCGCGCAGCTCCTTTAAAAATTGAAGGAACCACGTGGTCGTCGTAAAATAACTCTCGTTATTCTACGATATAGATCCTTATTCTATGATACCGATCGTTATTCTACGATATTGGCACCGTAGATTTACGATGGCGATATCGTAGAATTACGATTGGAATCGTAAAACACAGATCGTTATTTTACGGCGATCGTAAAAAAACGATAACAATGTTTGATAAATAAGGCCCTTAGAGTCTTGCACATTATGGGATCAAACATTGAAAACCATTCTTCGAATTGAAAACCACGTCAGGAAGAAGAGCTTCAGAGCACTATCTATAGTGCTTCCATATTTAAATTTCCAGCCTGGTGTTGATATTTATACGCGGTAATTACATTTTTGATGAAGGTACATTGATGAAGGTACCCACGGCGTCCTTAGATGTAGTAAGATGCCTGAGGATCTATATTGAACAGACTGCTTTCTTCAGAAAAGTGAAAAGTGAAGCTTGGTTCCTCCTCTAAAGGGCAGCAGAAGAACAGGCAATATTGAGTAGCGTTGCAGTCAGCCTCATCTACTTTTATAAAGCATTATAAGCTGGATTTGAGGGTGGGTTCTCAAGCATGTTTTAAACTTTATCTTTATTCAGCATTTTTGGGTTCTTTAGTATTTTTTCCTCCCATATATATGTATTGCTTAGGTACAACTCATTTGGTGCTGCCTGGGGATGGCCAGGAAGACAGAAACTCCTATCATACTATCATAGTTTCTTTTCCTGGCCACCCCCTCAGGTAGCAATCCCACCCCTCTTTACCTCCTGGTAGGGGGATGGATGCTATTTATAATTTTGAAGGAAGTGTCTATTTTCTTCTGTCCCAGCTGACAGGGAAGTTAACCCATTCAGCGCTGCCTTAGGGGATGGCCACGAAAAGAAACTCTCGGTAAGTATGATAGGTTATTTTAAGGGAGAAAGATGGAAACTCCTAAGACACTCCCACTTAGTGACCTTATCACGCCATATATTGTAAATAAAGCTTGAAAAATATACATTGTTCGATGGCTCCATCTCATGTGCAAATTATATCCGCTTTTTCTTTTTAAAGGGTAACTTAGTCCAAAAATGACTTTTGACTTTCTTGGGTATTGTTGCAATTTACTTTCATTTTTCCCCTTGAAACCCCTGTGGCCCCTTCCACTCCTAATTCAATCACTGTAATTCAATCTCTTCCTGGTTTCTTCTGCTTTCTCCTGCACTAAGCATGTGCCAATCACAGATTCAGAACCTTCCACCCCTTACTTTCTGATCAGTAATTTCCTTATATTGGGCTGTGCAGCACATAGAGAGGTGGTAGATGACCCATTTTAAAAGTAGAAACCTGTCCTTGCATTTAATATTTAATATTTAATCAGCTTGTTTGGAGACCGCAGTTCCCCTTTAAGTTTAATATTTAGTGCTACAGTTCATTCAAAATTCTGGTAGGAGCAGGAGCAGGAGAGGGACCAAAATGTTGCCTCAGATGTTTCTAAAGTATTTTAGGTCAAAAATGTCTAATGGAAATGACGAGCATTTTTCTAGTTGACATAAATACAATTTCAATATCTGTATTATGTCCATTCTCATTCACTAACATTGGTGCATACCTAATCCAGTGCCGTATTATGCAATAACCAATTTAGTTTTCATTAAACAAGAGAAATTAGAATGATAAAAGCAAATATTTAATTGGTTATAATGGGACAATACATTGTTGCAAATTACCCCTGGGTAACTAAGTGGCTGGGGCCATTGTAAATTATAAATACATTTACAGATAAATTGGATGGGGTCCTTAAAAAAAAAACTGTACAGAAAGGTATACCCCAAAATTGATTTTACATTTCATTTGAGAATATTTGCCCTTTAATTTTACTTACAAATAAAATCTGCCTTTGTCAAAAATCTCACTTCTTTGTCCAGAAGAAAGACTTTGATGTATAAATAAGCCATAGGGGAGGAAAAGATGAATGTTAGATTTGATGATTTTTATTCAAACCCACATGCCCTTTCTCTGTATAGTGCATTCAGAATAAAACACCGATGTTTATTTTATTCTTCCCTTGTAGATATTCATACATATTCAAGACAGAGTGGTAAAAAAATGACTTTTCCCCCTTTGTCTCTCTGAATATATATGGGTTTCCCGTTTTTATATTACATGCTAAATTACCATGGCTCAGTAGTAACTCCCAGGGGAATTTCCAACTTGTTCCCTAGGTTTCTTCAGTCTGTCCAGTCTGACTACCCAACATGAAAGTGACTATTGTGACACGTAAGGGAATTGAGACAAAAGAAAAGAGAGATACGTATTCCATCCTCGTTTAGAGGTCATTCCCAACAATCTCTCGTCACTGCAAACACCAGATTCACTTTATTTTGTTAAATGATATCCTCATTGTGACCCTTAGATGTGCTGCCTTTACATTATTTTGTTTCATGCTATTTTTATTTTCCTTCTTTCTTTTTGCACTTTAGCAATTCTCAGCAAGAGCACATAACAAGCGCACACACAAAGCGCACATAGCAAGCACACACAAAGCGCACATAGCAAGCGCGCACACAAAGCGCAAGCTTTGCCAAACCAAGATGTTCCTTTTATTTTGTCTGTGAGGCATACATCATACACTGAGAAGAAACATTTGGCAGCTTTATGGGCAATGCTTCTTTCATTTCCAAGTCAGGAGACAGTTAAATGCATTTCTTTCCTTCAGATACATAAAGGAATTCCCAAGTATATGCAGCCGAAACGCTAGAGTTGTTTCTGTAGGACACAATGCACCGCACTAGTTCAACTGGAAAATACAGCTTGTGTCAACTAGAACAGGTGTTTTCTGTCATTGCCCCCACCACCCATGTACAAGACTAATGAATGCAAATAAGGCCACATTCATCAATAGACATGTCATTACACATGATAAATCATTGTTAAAGGCATCAATTAATGGCTTTAAGAAACTGTTATAACTTATTGGGGGTCAGTTAGCTACCTAGTCCACCCACTATGGCCTGCTTTGATAATAGTGAGAGGTTACTAGCGAAAAGGAAGTGTTAGGTCTTCTGAGTGTGGCCAGCAGGAGGCATTACAGGGATGTTTAAAATGGAGAAACACCTTCTTATAACAGAAGGCATCTTGCAGTCTCATGCTATGTGAATAACATTGCTCACAAAATCTAAGAAACAATAAGTAATTTCTTCCTCCTAGGTTCCCCAGAATAAGGGGAGGAGATATGGAAAACACTTCTTTATGTCCCTTAGCTTATGCATGTGTCCAGAACTGCTGGCTTAATAACATGCAATATAGCCTAATATATAGAGCCAATCATCTGACCTGCTGACATGACATGTTTCGACCTTGTTAGATCTCATCAGTGCAAGATACAGATGTATGACTCTATGGTGTAGAACTTGGGTGTACAGTAGACAAGGCAGCTAGAAAGCTTAGAGAGAGGGGGGCCAAAAGGAGCAAAAAGATAAAAATGGAGAAACACCTTATAACAGAAGGCATCTTGCAGTCTCATGCTATATGAATAGCATTGCCCACAAAATCTAAGAAACAAGAAATTTCTTACTCCCAGGTTCCCCAGAGTAAGGGGCGGAGATATGCAAAATACTCCTTTATGTTTAACTAACTAACTACTAACTCCACTGTAAACGTTCAGCTCTGAAACCAATAGCTGGAATTTTTAATTCTAATCGAAATAGGCTGACTCACTGCTGCCAATCAGTGCACAGCTTTTGCTTGTCTAGAGCAGTAACTATAATGCTAGCAGACTTTTGCTTGGTAGAAGTAATGTGGCCTATAAAAATTTTTGGCTGTGTTATTTGTAACCTGTCTCAAAAAGAGATCCTGATATTGATGTATTTTTGTATATTTTGATGTTTTCCCAATACTGTGCTTTGAAATATATCAGCCCATAAGCCTATGCAATAACATTCTTAAATCCCAACCAGGCACCTGTGTATTGATCATCATCTGGATGACAAAAACTCGATGCAGTGTCTTATTCAAACAGAAGTGGTACAGAGTCTAGAAGAACAGGTAAAAAGAGATGGATTAAGATCATATGGGGCCCTAGGCAGGGCCATCATTTAGGGCCCCCTTTTTTGCTACATATATTGTATAGACTGTAATTTTGTTACTGCTTCTGAAGCTGGGCCCCCAGAAGTTTCCTGGGCCCTTGGCAGGTGCCTAGGATTGCCTTGTGGATAATCCTGCTCTGCAGGTAAGAAATAGTTGTAAGCAATTTCACAGAACCAGAACTATTGATCTCCTTATAATGAATTATTTTGATTTAATTTATTTTTATAATCTAAAAAACAGCTCTGAAAATCTTCACTTTCCCCTTTGTTTTCTTGTAATTCTGAGCTCCATTTGGTAGAAAATGTATTTATTATGCAGTGCGTGTTCATTTGCCCATTAGTAAATGAGAGTTACACCAATCCAGTTAGCTGGATCTGGGGCAACAATGTTTAAGGTACTTATAGGGAAGGGACACCCAACATGTATATTTGGCACTTCGTGGTAGTGTCAGATTGCGTCATTTGGGCAGACTGGGGGTTCCCAGGGGCAGGGCTACTTGATGCAGCCTGGCAACCTGGTCCCGCTAGTGCGTCCCTTCTAGCTGGCAAAGTTGGAAACCCTTGTTAGAAGGACATGTGCTAACATCTAATGCTGTGTTCTTTTTCCAGCTTGCTCTAGAAAAGCAGAGACTTCATGAGATGCACTGCCAGATGAGTGGAAAGCTAACAGGTCACAACATTCACCTACCTGTAAGTGATAATTCTGATTATTCATTTGAAAGAGAAATGCCAATACTCAGTTATTGCTAAACTGCAAACCTCAGCACCAGTATTTGGTTTTCTCTGGCAGACCCTTATTTACAATTGTAGCTCAGACCCCCTAGCTGAGATACCTATAGCTCCCACTGACCCTCTCTTCTTCTTCTTGCTTACATCCTGTACAGAAGCAGAGGGAACACAATCTTGTTTTGCACCAGTCCCATCCAACCATCTCAGCCTGGTCCGGCCTTGATTTCTCTGGTCCACTGCATAAGGAATCCTCCGATACCATCCTGGCCCTAAGAAGACAACTCTGGGAAGGCAGCGGCATCAATATATTTCAAAGTTAGTCAATCTTTATTTTCAGCAATAACATACATATGGCAGTCAAAGCACATTACAGACCTGTTTTGGTTTAGACTTGTTAGGATGAAACCTCTGAAAAGACCATGGCAAATATTTATTAAGATATAATCAGTGGACAAGATCCTAAAATTCTGCCTATTTGGGTGGAAATCTACAGAAAAAAAATTGGATTAAAGGGCAAGGTGACCACCCAAATGAAAAAAATGCATAAAGGTTAAATCACCCCCCTAAACTGCTATAATTAGCAGCTTCTGGTTCTTCCAGTTTGCAGCTGTCAGTCATGGATCACAGAGGAGAAAAACATTTTGTTGTATAACTGGTTAGTCCTACACCTGCCAGATTTCTAATGATTTTGACTTTGTGGCTTGGGGTGATTTACTTGTACATAATTTTTTATTGCGGGGTGAACATGTCCTTTGAAGGGGAACTGTGGTCTTCAAACAAGTTCGTCTTAAATAAAAGGTCAGGTTCCTACCTTTAAAATTAACCACCTCTCTACATGCTGCACAGCCCAAGATATGAAGAAATCACTGATCAGAAAGTCCTCCTTTTAATCTGCGGTTGGCACATGCTCAGTTCAGGAGAGTGCAGGAAGAGATCGAGTTACAGGGACTGAAGGAGGACTTAAGTGGAGGATGGGGGGGGGGGCTGCACAGCCCACAGCAGGGAGTGTGTAAGGTTTGTAAATTTAACTTAAATGTCATATGGTTTCAGAGCAGGAAGTGCAGAAGATCTGACGATGCTACTTTGATATCACACATTAAAATATAAATATCTTCAAAATTATGTAAGAAATTGCAAAAATACTCATTTTTAGACCACAGTTACCCTTGAAGGAATAACATTTCCTGTTCTGATAGATGCTGCATTGTCATTTCAACCTTATTTTGGATTGTTTGGTCCAGAGGCATTGGGGACCCTGCAAACCAGACAAAAGACGCAAAATATACCAGTTAGAATGATTACTGTATATACTCGAGTATAAGTTGAGGTTTTCAGGCTGTAAAAACAGCCTGAAAACTGAACCTCAACTTATATTCGGATCAGTCACTCACTTGATGGAGGAATCCGGCTGCTGCATTCACTGATGGTCGCATCCACTGACGTCACTACTCGGCGCCGGGAAATGAGACCAGCTCCGAGTACTGACGTCAGTGGATGCGACCATCAGTGCATGCGGCAGCCGGATTCCTCCATCACAGTGCATGCGGCAGCCGGATTCCTCCATCAAGTGAGTGATGTCGAGGGCCCCGACTCTCCTTCAACTATGACAGCACCCACAGCACCTGGAAAAAGGTAAGTCTGCATAAAAAAACTGTACTGTACTGTAGTGGAAGGGTGGGTACTGTAGTGGCAGGGAAATAGGGTTTTATTCCTGGGGGTGGGGGGGGAGAGTAAGGGAGTCATTTGGGTCAGGGACAGGATAGGTAAGGTAAGATAAGGCTGCATAAAAAGAACTGTACTGTACTGTAGTAGAAGGGTCATATTTTCTACCATTGCAGATCAGGTTACCTGTGCACATAGGGAAATGTAGTCCAGGTACACCCAAATGGACAAATCCAGGGCACCTGAGAAAGGGGCGTGTCCCCCGAAACGTTGTGCACGTGAGATGGTTGAAGTAAAATAAAAGTTCAAATTGGTTCTGCAGTGTGCGTCTTCCCTCATATTTTCTACCCTCGACTTATATTCGAGTCAACCAGTTTTTACTAATTTTTGAGGTAAAAATAGGTACCTCGGCTTATACTCGGGTCGACTTATACTTGAGTATATACGGTAAATAACATATGTTAAAATGAAACCAATGGCAGCATAACTATATAATAACCTTAAATAAGTCAAGGGTAAATCTATATATATATATATATATATATATATATATATATACAATATATATACATCCAGGCTCAAGCAAGTTCAACCCTTTACCCCTAGCTATTCAATAAGCCATCTTTTCTTCCACCCCAAAGTGTATATTACTGATATAATTTAAGGGGGCAATTTGGCTGATGACTGGTGTACCAATTTATTTATTGTATCTTGCTGACTTGGTGTCTGGCTATGTAATCCTTGTTAATGTAAACTTTGGGCATTTTGGATTGATAAGACTAAGGGGGCATATTTATAAAAGTTTATTAACTTTTAGCAGACGTTATCACCAAATTTGGATTTGGTCGGTTATGACCATTAAATTTATTAAATGGTCATAACCGACTGTGCGAATAATAACGATTGTTTATAAATATGACCATAAGCATAATAATGTATAAGTTTGTTAGTTTATTAGACATTGAGGTGTTGTGTGAAGGTTAAAAGGGAACTGTCATTTCTATACAAGTTCCCTCCATTTAATAAACCTCCCAACTGCTTTCAAACAAGCACAGAATCATGTCTGTAACTGTAATCTATCCAGAGTATTATTATTATTATTATTGTGGATTTATATAGCACCAACATCTTCCATAGCGCTTTACAATTACATGTATACAGTCACATCAGGCCCTGCCCCAAAGAGCTTACAATCTAAGCACATATATGACACATACAACCTATCAGTATGTCTTTATTATTATGGGGAAAATCCACGCAAGCACAGGGAGAACATACAAACTCCTTGCAGATGTGTCAAAGAGTGGAATTGAACTTAGGACCTCATCGCTGCAAGGCATCAGTGCTAACCACTGAGCCACCGTGCTGCCCATGAGTATCATGGCCATGAAGAGGTTAACACTTCCTGTTTGCACTCCTCACTCTGTGACACATAGGAAGTTCTTTGCACTGATAACTGCTAATTAGCATACCATAAAAATGTATCTTTTTTTAATAATACAGACACTTGTAGCATATGCATATTGCCTATATGCATGTACATGTGTGGCAAACAGACAATGGAGAGTACTCTGTCTGGGTACACACAAACAGATATTTCACCCTGATGAACACTAATGACTGGTCAGAAGGTGTGAAATGTTATTGGTGACACTTTAAAAAGCTGCCCACGATATTTCAGCATAAATAATTGCGTGGTCCATAAAAGGGCAATATTGGCCCACGTATACCCAGTCTTAAGACAGCAGCGAGCATGCTCTGACCCTGGGCACAGGGTAGGTACAGAGGGTCTGGTGACAAACAGTGCTAGACAGAAATTTTTACGCTGTACCTCTGGATAGACTTGCAGCTACAAGCATGATCTTGGTCTTATTTGAAATGTCAGAGAAAGGACTATTAAATATATGATTTGCCATCCATTCAACACCGGGTTGAGGCAGAACTTCTATTATTTATGCCCTTCACTGGCAGAAATCACACTTGGAGTTGGAAGTTTTAACCTTTCAAACACAAAAGTGACGCATGTTGCCCATAATGGCTTACAACCATCATTGTACGATATGTAAACTCTCCCAAGACCTGTGCTGTCATTGTTCCATCCCTCGTTCAATGTCACAGAGAAATTTCTTCTTTGCTGTTGGATTTAAGATGGAGGAGCGAGAAATTCTCATGTGTCATCAATTTCTCTTTTTCTCTCCCTTTTATTTGAAGTCAATGACTTTTCAAATAAGGCTTGTTTCACTGACAAGGTCACCGTATTGTTCCTGCCTGCCACTAATTTCCCACTGGCATCAGCAATGTCAAGGAACATTGCCTAAGATCTTAAGATTCCCTTTGGCTAAACATGGCACTGAAGTCATCATTTAATTACACATTGCTTCAATCCTTCATTGTTCAATTGCCTTTTTTTTAAATCCTTTCAGACATGGCGAACTGCATTGAATATTATAAAACAAATAACGTCAGGCCTCCATTCACTTATGCCTCACTTATACGATGGGTAAGTTATTAAGGAAGGTTTATGTCATAAACAAGTACAGCAAAACAGACACTGTAACATGAGTTGGAGCCTTTGATGTGTCTTCTCACTGTCAGACTATATACACAAGATCCAGGCAGTTTATTGGACTATTATAACATCCCGGACAGCTCACACTACACCTTCCCAATAAAAGTACCGTACTCAGGATGAGGACTTAAACTGCTAGACATTCACAACTTTCAGAAGATTGCCAGTAAGTGACTGAAGGTAAACCCAGTGGGGAAGGCCTAGCAGTGTAGGTCATTTTCCTGGGCTCTTTTTTTGGGGGGGAGGGAGGTCTTTTAACATCATCATAAAGGGACCTAGACACACCCCATAATGTCATTTGTAATCTGTATAATGGATATAGATTTACACTCAGAAAGAGAAGATTAAGCAAAAGACTTTGGGCCTCATTTATGGAAAGAACATTTTTTTCTAAAAATCACTCTTGAAGTCACACTAAACAATTTAATAAATGTAAGCTTGACTTTAAGAATGGTTTTCCAGTTGCAGCGGGAGATTCGTTAGCCACGCAGCCAGCGCCAAGCATTTCAATATAGCACAACCAAGATTCGAAAATCAATGATAATCACCCAGTAAAGCTAAATAATCAAATATTTTTTTCACAATCATTTTAACTCTAGAGGCCACAGTTTCACCTGTGCAAATTTATACAATTTAAATGAAAAAATATAAATCGGAATATCACTTCCAATACTACAATAGTTTGGGAGATGTAGCCTTAACCTGCTATGCAGCAAAATGTTCTTCTCCCCTTTCCTTGCCTCTCAAAAGCTTTCCACCTTCCCTCCAAGCCCTTTACAAGCTTGCACATGCTCAAAGGAAGCAGGGGATTAACATTCAATCATTGGCTGAGACATCAACTGTCACATCCATGACTGACAGCTACTAACCAGAACAACCGGGAAACAGTGGTTACGGAACATTTCTTTCAGTTTGTTTTTTTTTTTGGGGGGGGGGGGTGATTTATCTGTATACAGTTTTTCAAGGGAGAACTTTTATAGAAAAAGCAAATAAATGTACACCCCAGTTCAAAACACTTTCTATCTGAGCCCTCACTAAGACTACCATATTGCTAGCTTGTAACTAAATATTTTACTGCTGCCTGAAAAAGGCTCAGATAGCAATATTGCAGCTTTATATTGACACATACTATATATATATAATGAAGGTTCTGTTCACACAGTCTGAACAGAAACTGGGATTTAAGTAATGGAACTTAAATCCCAGTTATATAAAAAAAAAAAAAAAAAAAAGTATATTTCCCTTTTTATTTATTTATGGAAAATGTGCAATGAATGAATTCTCAGAAGGAGGCTGCAAATGTTTGAATGTCTAAGAATGAACTGTGTATTTTTATTAGGCTATACTCGAATCTCCGCAGAAGCAGCTGGCGCTGAATGAAATCTATCACTGGTTCACCCGAATGTTTGCTTTCTTCCGATTTAATACCGCCACATGGAAGGTAAAATGACTGCACTTGTTTAAAGGGGAAGTGGTGGAGAAACGATGGAGGAAGTCGTTAAAATTATAGGCAAAACAAAAACAAAATAAATATACATACATTGTGTGACATCAACATATAGTTACATGATAAAACACAATGCATCTCTGTAGTAAAGTAACAACACATAATCCCTTTACCCTTCAAGGAACAGTACAGTTAAGGAGATTTTTTTATTGTTTATTATCCTGCTGTAGTGCCCATCTCATAATCAGGCAAGTTTAAAAAAGTAAAACAGGGTTTTATATTTGAAATGAACTGTCAGGGCAGTGACACTTTAGCCAATCAAATGAGTTAACTTGGCAAAAGTGCAAAGCAACTCACAGAGGCAGCTCCTGCTGTGCAGTGACTATGTCATGTGATGACACTCTAAACTTCTGCCAAGCCATAGAGGTACTGTCACTTCTGTCACTTTCTTTTGTACTGTGGGAGAGAAGCTAGCTGAAGTCTCTCTAATGACCTCTTCCATGCTGGGAAACTAGTCATTGAAAACCACTTCATTGAAATTAAATAAAGACATGCAAGGCCCCCCATACGCATGTGGCTGTCATTGCATATATGCTGACAGATTCCACTGGATATATATTCTAACCCGACTCATACTTTGTATTTAAAACATTCATACTGACAGACTGAAATTTTCTGTCCAAACTGACCAACCTCAATGACTATGACGGTTGTTTTTTTGGCATCATGGGTGGTTGTTTTCACCCCATACACCTTGCCGATATTACAGGTATAGCCACCCTAGATCAGTTTATACTGAGAGTCAGGCATACTACAGAAATAAATATTTGATAGTGCGAAAATTTACATAAAAGCTGCGTGTTTGCACCAGTTTGCGTCGAATTGAGGGACATGTACAATAATTTAAGCTAATTATCCACCCCCTTGCAAAGTTTAAATCATTCTGCCAGGAATGCCAGTGTCTAGGGACACTTACCAGCACTTGTCTTCTGCTGCTGCTCCGTGCCTTTTCCGTGCACGGCAGGAGAGAAGGACTTTTTTACCAAGATACTGGTACTTTATGCTGTAACATTTAGTTTACCTATTTTTAAAAAATCTTTTCTGAACTACTGCACAACACGAACAGCCCCTTAAAATATTCTGTAATGGGAATAAGAACAATAACAGGCAATCCTGATACAAACACACATCACACAAAGCCTATTACTAACAGAACATTCAGGGGCCTGTTCCAAATTACCAACTGGATGGCTTGAGGCCGAATAAAGACTAAGGGGCATAATTATAAATGAGCGTTATCTTATCGCGGGTGCTTTTCCCGGCATTTTCGCAAAAAACGCAATTACCGCGATTTATAAATGGCCTGAAAGCGCCTGCAAAAAGTTAATGCCTCGTTAACTTTTCGCGCCTATCGCAACAGTTTCCACCGCTTATATTTATAAAGCGGCGGTAACTGAAGCGCCACGCTAATCTCGGCCGTTTCGCTTCACCACCTTGGGGGTGGCGAAAACGGCCGAGATTACAAGGGGCTGGGAGGGAATGTCGGGAAAGGATCGCCGCGGGTGGTCGCATTCCTCAGAGGGTTGCTTAATAAAGACATACGTCCATCAAGTCCAACCTTTTCACTCTCCTTTTTAACCATACCTAACAGTTGATCTAGAGGGAGGCAAAAAACACAGCAAAAAAAAGGGCGGTGGGGGATTCTTTCCAAATCGAAAAGTATCCCTGGATCAAACAGAACTACTGTATATGTATTAATACCAGTAATTTTCAATATTATATAGTATCCCTGTACCAACCAGAACTACAGTATATGTATTAATACCAGTGATTCTCAATACTTTTTAGTTTTAGAAACATATCCAGCCCACTTTTAAAGCTATTCAATGAACTTGCCATTACCACATCTGCTGGAAGACAGTCCCACAGTTTCACCGTTCACACTGTAAAGAAACCTTTTCTAACCTGAAGATAAAACTTCTTTTCTTTGAATCTTAAAGGATGTCTGCAAGTCATCTGATATGACCTATTAGTGAACAATGCACCAGAGAGTTCATTGTATGGCCCATTAAATATTTGTATAAAGTGATCATATCCCCACGCTTCTCTAATGTAAACAGCCCTAACTTGTCTATTCTGCCTGCATAGCTAAGCCCCTCCATTCCCTTTATTATTTTAGTTGCCCTTCTTTGAACTGCTTCCATTTCCAAGATGTCCCTTTTGTATATGGGATTTCAAAACTGCACCGCATATTCCAAATGAGGCCTTACCAGTGCCTTGTAAAGAGAATAATATTTTTCTCTCTTGAATCTATCCCCCTCTTTATACAAGACAATATCTTGCTAGCTCTAGCTGTTCCTATCTGGCATTGTTTGCTACAGCTAAGTCTGTTATCTACTAGAACCCCCTCTGTAAGGGGCTGGTATACACTGAGCAATTCCATGACCAATAGTAGTCTATCAGTCAAGGACAGATAATTCTGCCCAACCGATGTATTAAACATTGTGTACAATATATTGCTAGGACCAAGTGTCTCTAGTTTGGCCTTAATTTAAATAAACGGCCCCATGTGTTCATAGCTGCTGGGAGAGTTGCTTCCATCCAAATATTTGCAGAAAAGAATTGGGAAATTGAAATAGTGAAATTTGTGCTTTTAAGTATCCATTTTATTTCTTACTTTCAATGGATAATTAAAACCACAAAGTTCGCTATATCAATCTGGACATTTCCTCCTGTTAATATTTGGATAGAGAGTTGCTTGTAATGCATGAAATGCTGTAAGAAATAGAAAAGATGACCTGTATATTTAGTTATGTTAATTACTGTTGGCAGTATTTTTAACGTTTCATTTTTAGTTTTTAGTCTCCTGCCATGTTTATTTACCCATTATTATTATATACTACTCATGTCCTCCTGACCCAAAAGCCCTCTTTCAGGATCGTACCACCATTGACTTCTACGGGATCACCACGCCCTGAGCAGGATTTTCAACATTCCTTGTGGGAGCGGTACCATGTTTCGACCCCAGTAACCAGATAATAATTATTGTTAATATAATTACATTTCCCCTGTCTGTATCAAACAAACTGTTAATCCAAAGGTGAATGCACCATTAATTAGGCAATGCAGATCAGGAATTCCAATACCGAGTTATTAGGACCTATTTTAAGTGACATTCGAGATAATATTAAATGTTACTGCAGTGTTATCATTTCTTGTGTTGGTCATTAGACCATAATGAATCAAGCAATATCTTAAGAAATGTAAAGAATGAAATATGGCTGTTCATTTAGCACATGATTTACTGACCTTTAGTAGACAGGCAAACAGTGCAATGCTTATTCAAGCACATAGAAACATAAACATCCCCAGGATATTTTTAGGAGCACGTCACCTAGGATAACCAATCGCAATCATTCATTGGACAAAATGAGTACACACAATGTCCAATCAGAAGAAATTTATAAGATGTTACTTTGCAAGGCCCATCCATCCATCTAGGCAGCTTAATGCTAAATGAAACATAAGTAGAAACACAAAACATTTTTATGTTAATCAGGAGTGTTCTAATAGGGAACCCAGTCTTTCTTATGCTGAGCTTTGTTTCCCTTTAAAGCATCAAACACTTTTCACAAAAGCTCTTGGCAGGAATTTGTATTTCAAACTGGACATTCCTGTACTTATGGGTCCAGTCAGAACTTTAGAAATGATGCAAAAGCTGCAGCCTGAAGGGTTATTTAATAGAAGATAAATAATACAGCTCCCTAGCGGTGTTTCAATATTTCTTTACAAACTTCATGTTTTAATTTTTTTCCAATATCTTGATCGGATCAACCAACTGAAATACCTTAATAAACTGCCTATTACAGAGGAACAAAACTGGAGCATTTCATTCCACCAGTGGTTTGGAAGAATGTAGCGAAATTCTGTGGAACCGAAAATCTGCTTCAAACTGAATTAAAGCAAATTTTCGACATGGAATTTAGAAGTTCTGCACTAGTTTTCACCTTTTCTACACCAAATTGCGATAATATTCGGAAAGATCTGCTGGTTTTACAAATTGTTCGAAACCAGCTTCAGTCTAAAATCGTAACTCATCACTACTGACAATCGTGTAGAAATATGGATACATGTGTACCAGGCCTCAAATTGTCGTCAACTGTATAGTGTTAAAAAAAATCCTTACCTTACTGCTCCTTATGGTCCTCCTGCAGTGACTGTCCAAAGTCTCAGAAAGTAAAGAATAGGAGCTGTCTGTAAGTCATCCGGATGCCTGCTACTTCTTTGTCCTTGTTGAGGTTTCTGGCATGTGCATGGGGAGCCCCCCCCTCCCTACGGAGCCCTATTTTCTTTTTCATGTGAAATCTATACACTATTATGTTATATATCTGTAAAAGGAAGGAGGAAGTGAAAGTACCGGGTTTTTAAGAAAGGTTAATACCGTTATAATCCTACAGCGCAAGGAATGTAACCTACAGAAAATAGAATCTGAAACTAGATAAGAAATGCTTGGCCCTTTCCCCTTCTGAAAAGGAAATAGGTCAACCTGCGTCTATGACACAACTTTTGAAATTTTTACATTTTGGGCTTGTGGTTTCTTAAACACAAATCCTTAAAGGGATATAGTTTAAAAAGCATTAGCAGAAACATGTAATGACAATGACTATTTATCATAATATAAGCCCTAAACATTCTATATTGTTGATTATATACAGTTTGAAATAGACACTTTTCACTCAGACGTTACAAACAGACTGACATGATCAGTACAGTCTGATTCTGGGTTCTTCTGAGTTAAAATAATTTGTGATGTAAGGTGGAAAATGTTAATGTATAAATTGATATTGATGCGATGTTGCATGTTATTTTGTACTGGTGAAACTTTTCTATGGGGTAAAACTTAAGTTGGCACCAGAGCTATAGACTTAGATAAGGCTGATATTACCCACCGTAGCTATACTGTACAAAATCATGTTGTTTTCAAAGTATGCAGTAGTTACACGTATGTAGCGCTTCAGGTCCCCTATACACAGAGAATCAATTAAACTTAGTTATTAATAGTCTTCCTTCACTCAATCAAGTCCTTTAAGATTATATACAATTCTGTAAATACATATATATTTGTACTTAAATTAATTTATCACTTTACGATTTTAGAATTTAAAGGTGATGTGTTTACTCTGATATTGCAGTGACAACAGTGGGGTTTGTGGCTCTGGCAAAACATCAACAGACAGGACTTTGTTGCAACTCAGTGTAAAAAAAAAAAATTGGTGTTGAAAAACATGAAAATGTACAGCTGCAGCAGTACTTCTGTGATCATTCATGGTATCAGAAGTTTCAGATACAGCAGGTTGTGAAATATGGATGCATTTTACTGCCCCCTGGGAGGACAGTTAAAACCATAAGGGGAGGGAAAAATGAGCCTGATGTGGTGAAACCTACTACAGAAGAAGTTCTTATTAGGAAAGTCGCAGCCTCGCAGGGCCAAACTATCCACAATGAAACCCAGCGGTGTAACTAGGAATCACTGGGGCACCCAGCAAAACTATGATGGGGCCACTATCTGTGCTTCATCAAGAGTTGTTTTCTCGGAGGAGGCTATACCTGTCATAGGAAGAATAAGAAGATTGGGCCCTCTTGGCCTTGGCTCCCCAACGGTTGCTCCCCTGGTAGTTACGCCCTTGATGTAACCTTGGTTCCTGTCTAAGGTCACAAACACTGCAGCAAAGCCATTATATGTGATGCACATATACCCCCAACTGTCCCAATTTAAAGTGTCTGTCCTGAGTTACCAACCATTGTCCTGCCAGGAAGGGGGAGGAGTCTTAGAGGGTTTGGGGTGGATTAGGGGCAGGACTACCATCCTGTTGGAAGGTAAGTACATTTAATGCTGTTCCATCACCAAAAAACTCAATAGCAATAACTGTATAAATTATAATGTTTATGGAGGTAGGATTCCAAAATCCATCCCTTGGACTCCATTCAGTCTTTATCACAACTCATTGATTCCCATTGATGGTCTTGCAATCCAGAATTTTGTAATGGTTAAAAAATGACTCAGTATCCATTGTAAACCCTTTTACAGTTAAATAGATTAGATGATAAACTGTGAAAACCTGTGGGGGTTTACAGATTTCTATAGAGATCAGATGGAATGAAAACCACATGAGATTTATCGTATTGCAAAGTAACTACAGCTGGGGAAAAGCCTTATGTAAACTATGGCAAGGTGTAGCAGAGGAAATAATGATCCCCAAACTTTAAAACCTTTTACTGTTTTTTTCACCAGTGCCATACACCAGGCAGATGTGATTGCTTAGTACTAAAGGTCTTTAAATTGTTTGAAATTTACCGGAAAGTCCCTGTGTTATCTGTGAATATTACCACATGTTCTTCCACAGAAAAGTCATTTGTTTCTAAGAAGGGCCGGTGATGTTTGAAAGTGATTTGGAAAAGGGCCATGTGGTTCCAATCACAGATATAGGGCTTCCGGCTCACAGCTGGTTTGTGTATAAGGGTTTGTTTACAAAACACAAAAATGCATCATTTGTTGGGGTTTTTAATTTATTACCCATTAATTTCCTTACCTGAGCGGTAGTCCACATGCCTGGTGAAACCAGTGATAGTCCACATGCCTGGTCAATCTCTTCATACTATGATCTGTGTAGGGAATAGGGATTCATGATTTGGGGTAATATCCATACATGATCCATCTCTCTATATTGTGTGTAGGGTTAGGGTTAGGTGAATACACATACCCAGGTTGTTATTGGATTACTACACGTTAACACCCAATAATGAGGAACAGCCAGCCCCATGGCCTACAGCAATGATTATCAGCATTGGAATTGATTGTTTTCTTTCTATTCACTTGGATCAGAAGGCATGTGCCTATTTACGGGCATGTGTATGCCCAGCTTTACATGTAACATGTCTATTAGATGATTTTAACCAGTAGCATCATTCACCAATAGAGAAATGTATCCCACAAATATTTTAAATAGGATAATGGAATCTGCTTCTTGTCGTTCTACCTTCATTTCTTCTGTTCTATGTAATGGATACATTTAGCAATTTTCCCCACTAAACAGTAACTGATGTGACTTTGTAGAGATCATCTCATTTCCCCTTTAATTTGAAGGAACACTATACCTGTGCTGAAAACTACTCATTTAGTAACAAATCTAAACTAAGATCTATGGCTTGTCCCCCAGTCTCCTCTCCCCTTCATTCACATATGCTTGTCAATGTCAGAGAATGGGAGGAGAGTCATTGACTCTGAATAGGGTAGTGGCCAGAGAGCAGTCATTTACAGTACTGCATGAATATGGGGCATATTTATAAAACTTGTTGGCAATAAATAGAATAATTAAAGGTGACTGACAGACCTTGGCAGAAACTGGAAGAAAAACATCCTGCATTGGTCATATTCCCAAATAAACAGTTTTCCTGATCTTTCCCGGCACTTTAGGGTTTATGTGTGGATTATTCCATGTGATTCTGAAAGGAACACACATCCTCTATAGGGTTCTAAATTGAAATCTGATAACAGGATGCATTTTGGGTGCCAGCATTACACTAGCACAAAATATATTGTAGAAGTGGGTTTTACTTGAGTGTTATAGGTTGGTTTTCTTTTACTTAAATGGTATTTTTGCTTTGAAATTGTGGTGCATAACCTTCTTAAACTTTAGGGCTGGATGCATCTGCCATAGCAACAGTCAATTCACACCCAGGGTATTTTTGAAAGCATCTTTCTAGGAAAGGATTAAGGCCTTGAGTTCCTTTTATGGGGTCGTATAAACAGGCTGTGAGTCATTAAGCACAAGAGATTTGCTGTATCTTATGCGTTACTAAGACCTCTAAGCAGTTATTATTCTAATGCTGTTTGCTGCCCTTTTTCCCAGAATGCAGTGAGGCACAACCTGAGTCTCCATAAGTGTTTTGTGCGAGTAGAAAACGTCAAGGGAGCGGTGTGGATGGTCGACGAGCTGGAATTTCAGAGGAAGAGGGGTGTGCGACATTCCCGCTAAGGCTGAGTGGTTCTCTGTTGGTCCAAACACACGGGCTTCCTTGTGCCCAAGACTCTACCCCCATTCCATTAAGTAAATCCCTACTTGGCAATAAAGTCTCTTGCTGGCCTTGTGTCCACATTTGTGTCTCTGTAAAGAACTAATTAACTCTTGGCTACAGCCGAACTGAAAATGGTGACACATTTAATAGAATCAGAAATGGTGGGGGGGGGGGGGGATGTCTGTTTTATAAGGAAATGCATTCATCTAATTCAAAGCAGTTCCATCATCTGCAGCATACCAAAAAGGGAATCAGCTCCAGAAACAACCAAATGCAACTAGGTCTGCAACATGAATTTCCCTGAAGTTCAAACTCCACTAACACTTCTTTTTCCCACAAAACATATGGCCACTTTCTCATTGGCGCTTCTGCAAGTGAAACCCTACATATAGCGTTTTATTGAGCCTAAAGAGTCTACTTTACATTCACATGAATGGCATGCGGCTGTTTTGTAATATTTTCTGGCAAGTCCCCCCCGTTGACTACAGATAGTGTGTCAGTAGCCACCAAGGGACTTTCCAGGAAACATCTGGAGCAACTTAGAAAAACGTTGGTAGGTTTACATACACACCCTTCATTGCTTTTGGATATTTATACCTTCAACATTCACTGAAGGGAACATAGGGGCATTCTTTTCAAAACTGCTTCCTATGACATTCTTAAATACCATATTTTACAATGCCATCCTTATTTTGTGACCACATGGTGTCCATATTGGTGGCCCAGGTTTTTTTTTTTTTGGACCACATTGACATTTTCTGATTGCGGGCAGAATTTTTACAATCATAATCAAACGTTAGTTACTTTACGACTGATCAAGCAGTATCAGTAGTGACCGATACCACGGGTTTAAAAATATGCCCCATAATGTCCTCTGTTCTCTTTATTTGGGAATTCTGTTTCGCTAGTCATCCGACTGGCTTTCTCAATTCAGAATGACTTGTACAAGAATCTGTGGCAATTATGTACCCTGGAAAATCCCAATTAGCATATCACAGCCAGGTGTTAAGGGCGTGATTGCATAGTGGCTAAGAGGTGTTATAGGAACGCCCAGGGTAAGGTGTCAAAACAGCATTGTACATGGCAGACAGTTGGTGTCAAACCCCCCCACCTCTATTTAAGCTTGGTTTCTTTATTTTCACATAAATGGCCTCCTTGACACCTCTCTTGAACCAGTCACGTTCCTTTGCCAATATGTTAACATTACAATCTTCAAAGGTATGTCCCTTTTCCTTAAGATGCAGGTACACGGCTGAGTCCTGACCTGAGGAATTGGCTCTTCTGTGCTAGGCCATACGTTGATGCATACAAATCAGAGCATTCTTCACTGCACTGCGTATATGATGTCACTTTTCTTGTGTTTCGGTATTGGGTCTTTCGGAAACACAAGAAAAGGGACATCATATACGCAGTGCAGTGCAGTGAAGAATGCTCTGATTTGTATGTGGGGGAGACCAAACAGCAACTGCATCAAAGTATGGCCCAGCACAGAAGAGCCAATTCCTCGGGTCAGGACTCAGTCGTGTACCTGCATCTTAAGGATAAAGGACATACCTTTGAAGATTGTAATGTTAACATATTGGCAAAGGAACATGACTGGTTCAAGAGAGGTGTCAAGGAGGCCATTTATGTGAAAATAAAGAAACCAAGGTTCGACAACCTGTCTGCCATGTACAATGCTGTTTTGACACCTTACCCTGGGCTTTCCTATAACACCTCTTAGTCACTATGCAATCACGCCCTTAACACCTGGCTGTGATATGCTAATTGGAATACATAATTGCCGCAGATTCTTGTACAAGTCATTCTGAATTGAGAAAGCCAGTCGGATGACTAGCGAAACGTCTTCAAGAACAAGTCCAGTTGATCTAATTGAATACAACAGATATACCATGACCTGGATGAATGAGAACCTTCACAAACATTTTTGGGAATTGATATTAAATTCCAGCATTCAGTCGCTGCTATGTGTCATTATTCATTAAAGTAACCAATACAAATAGATTTTACTACATGTAGGTCATCGTATAGGAAATGTTCACCTCTTAGTAATTTGTTCTATCCCTATGGCTAATGTCAAGTGGCTCCTTACCTCATGGGACGCTGTTAGATGGATTTTTCTTTCTAGCTCAGTTTACAGCTTTGCAGAAACTGAAAACTGACCCCTTTGGATCTAATCAACTGAATACCAGCAAAAGAAAACATAACAGCAAGTTATTACAAGCTTTACAGCCAAAAAAGATAACCGCTACAGATAACAGGCCGAAGCCTGCATCAAGAAACTGTTAATTAAACAAATCTACTCTTAATTAAACACAACTGATTGAGGTCATGTGAAGGAGAGGGAAAAGTAGAGGGGGGCCATTGGAACATTTTTAGCCTTTTCTTGAGATGGGGGGGGCTACATTTACATTTAGTGCTTATATTTCTAAGTATAAAATATGAGCAGATCAAACTGCTTGCAAATACAGAGAGCCTCCAAATACAAACAACCTCCAAAGATACAGCTAGCAAATAAAAAGAGCCTCTAAAGAGACAGCTGGCAAATACAGAGAGCCTCCAATAGAGCGAAGCAATACAGAGAGCCTCCAAAGAGACAGCTAGAAAATAGAGAGCCTCCAAAGAGACTGCTAGCAAATACAGAGAGCTCCAATGTGACAGCTAACATATACAGAGAGCCTGCAAAGAGACAGCTAGCATATACAGAGAGCCTCCAAATACAAACAACCTCCAAGATACAGCTAGCAAATAAAAAAGAGCCTCTAAAGAGACAGCTGGCAATACAGAGAGCCTCCAATGAGAAAGCTAGCAAATACAGAGAGCTCCAAAGAGACAGCTAGAAAATACAGAGAGCCTCCAAGAGACTGCTAGCAAATACAGAGAGCTTCCAAAGTGACAGCTAACATATACAGAGAGCCTCCAAAGAGACAGCTAGCAAATACAGAGAGCCTCCAAGAGACAGCTAGCAATACAGAGAGCCTCCAAAGAGACATAGCAAATACAGAGAGCCTCCAAAGACAACTAGCAAATACAGAGAGCCTCCAAAGAGACAGGTGACTGACACAGAGGATCGAATGTTAGTAGGAGTTTCATGGAACACAGATTTGAGGTCAGCAGGTTTATACTTACCATTATTGGCCGGAGCGGAAGTTGGAGGGGTGAAAAGGTAGCCTTCCTCTACCATATGAGGTACACCTAGGTGCAGTGTCGGACTGGCTGATAGGGTTACAAGAGAATTCCCCAGTGGACCCACAGCCTATTTACTACAGAACCAAAGGGACATAAGAAATGCAGGAGTCCGTATGAGTAAGATAGATAAAAAAAACGAGTGACAATAAACGTATGAAATGTTAGGTGGGCCCCTAAACTTGTCCTGGTGAAAAACACATCTCAGATTTCCTGGTGGGCCCCAATAGTCCAGTCCGACACTTTCTAGGAGAAGTAGCAGGTTGCATGAGGAGCCTACCTGGTGAGGTCCCCAGGTGACAAGTAAGTTTGTTGTTCCGATCCATCTTAAGTTAATATTTTACAGTTTGGGGATATTTTTATGAGAACCAAATAATTTTCATCATCAAACAACATGAAAACAGGGCCCTTATGAACTCAATGACTGAAAACACTTGTCTCGCTATGCTAATTAGAGATGGCCGAACTATATAAAGTTCGGTCTGTTTTGAACTTCAGAGAAAGTTCGAATTTGACCCATTCATGGGAGAGTGATAGTTTGAAAAGTCGAGTGATATACAGCTAAACTAACAGTGGTAACTTACTGTAAATGGCTGTGGCTCTGGGAAATGGTCTGGGGAACATGTCACTGTCACCAAACTTGTTAAAACACTTCCTGAATCAGGCAGGCAATTGTGGGTTACATTCGATGATACATTTGAGCATTATCGAATAAACGAACGATCCTTCCTGGGTTGCGAATGGTACATTCGAGGATTATCGAACGACGATCCTTCCTAGGTGTAGCGAATGGTACATTTGAGGATTAATAGAACGAACGAACGATCCTTCCTAGGGCTAGCGAACGTACATTAAGGGTTAGTTCGAACTATATGGTTATTATAATACTGGGTTATTATAGACTGGTTTATATATGGTTGTTATATGGTTTATATATGACTAGGTTATTTTTTGATTATTATATGTTATTATATGTAGGTTTTTATGGTTAATTTTTATTTGTTTTTGTGGTTACTATAGACTAGGTTATTATAGGATTATTATTGACTAGGTTATTATATGGTTATTATATGACTATTATATATTATATTGACAAGGTTTATATGGTTATATATGACTAGGTTATTATATGGTTATTATATGACTAGGTTATTATATGGTTATTGTATTTTATTATATGACAAGGTAATTATATTGTTATTATATGACTAGGTTATTATGTGGTTATTACATGACTAGTTATTATATGGTTATTATATGACTAGGTTATTATTGGTTTATTTTGACTAGGTTATTATATGGTTATTGTATTTATTATATGACAAGTAATTATATTGTTATTATATGACTAGGTTATTATGTGGTATTATGTGGTTATTACATGACTAGGTTTTATAGGATTATTATATGACTAGGTTATTATATGGTTATTATATGACTATTATATATTATTATATGACAAGGTAATTATATGGTTATTATATGACTAGGTTATTATATGGTTATTATATGACTAGGTTATTATATGGTTATTGTATTTTATTATATGACAAGGTAATTATATTTATTATTGACTAGGTTATTATGTGGTTATTACATGACTAGGTTATTATATGGTTATTATATGACTAGGTTATTATATGGTTATTGTATTTTATTATATGACAAGGTAATTATATGGTTATTATATGACTAGGTTATTAATGGTTATTATGTGTATTATGTGGTTATTAATATAGGTTATTATGTGGTTATTACATGACTAGGTTATTATATGGTTTTATATTGCTAGGTTATTATATGACTAGGTTATATATGGTTATTATATGACTAGGTTATTATAGGTTATTATATGACTAGTTATTATATGGTTATTATATGACTAGGTCAGTGATGGTGAACCTTTTAGAGACTGAGTGCCCAAACTGCAGACCAAAACCCACTTATATTTTGCATAGTGCCAACACGATATTTTTACTTCAGAAAAAGAACTCAAAACAGATAGATACAGTGGATAGAATTGATTATAGATCAATATTGAATGTTACCAAGAAGGCCATGTCTCTCTGCCTTTCTGGTAACAAATTTTGTTGAATTCTACTGTGCATGAGTGGCCCACAGAAAGGGCTCTAAATGCCACCTCTGGCAGAGTGCAATAGGTTCGCCACCACTGGACTAGATTATATGGTTTTATATTACTAGTTTATTATATGACTAGTTTATTATATGGTTATTATATAACTTGTTTATTATTGGTTATTATATTACTAGGTTATTTGGTTATTATATGGTTATTATATTACTAGGTTATTATATGGTTATTATATAGTTATTATAATACTAGGGTTAGCAAACAGTATATTCGAAGGTTTTAAAAATGAACAAACGATCCTTTCTTGGGCTAGCGAATGGTACATTCGAAGGCTTGCAAAAACGAACTAACAAATGATCCTTCCTAGGTTAGCGAACGGTACATTCGAAGATTATCAAAAACGAATGGTACATTCTAGGGTTAGCGAACAGCCCAAAGATCGATAGTCAAAAAACAAACTAGTTCGAGCCCGAACTAGTTCAAATAGTTTGTTCGTCCGAACTCAAAGTTCGGCTCGAACACGGGCCCGAGTTCGAGTCCATCCCTAATGCTAATAGGATATATATATATATATATATATATATATATATATAGATATATATATTATATATCATATATATATCACACACACACACACACACACACACTCTCTATGCTGTGCTACAGTCCATCACAGACCATCAGAAATATAAGAAATGACTGACCAGAAAGTTAATGGCTTCTCCTGCACAGTGCCGCCATTGAGCAAAGCCTCAGAGTCCCTCAGTGTGTGAGGGAGACAGGAAGTCCCCTCCTCCTCTCTGCTGTGTGAAGTCCGTGACAGAGTAGGTAATGGAATCTACAGCCCTTTTTTCCCACTATTTGAAAACAGCCTTTGCAGGCACAGAGTTTTCTGTAGGGGGGGTCTGAGTGGCCCACGCCCCTGTGAGTGGGTGGTGCTTGGGCACCCTGAGTGAGTGGGGCTTAGAGCCCACGGGTGGACGGGGCTTAAGCACCCATAGTGGGCGGTGCTTAGGTGTCCGTGGGTGGATGGATGTATTAATACAATAGAGACAGATAGATGATATAAATTGCAACTCCATCTCAATATGGGCGCACGCCCTGCATAAAACCTGTTATGGTGCTAAACTCAAACAAATTCAGTAAAGTTAATTTATATTACAGTATTTAGATTTAATTTAATTTTTTTGTATTATCCTTCAAATATGGTTTTGTACTGCCCTCTACAGGTTATCTGGTAAAATGTTAGCACATGCATCTTTAAAGGAATTTTCACTGGAAAACTGAACTATTCTTTAATGCATTGATTAAAGACTGGGAGGTTAAGAAGCTATTCCTTACCTCCCATTCTTCAATCATTTTCTGTGGAGCCAGGAATGAAGGTGAAAGAAACTTACCTTTCTCGCAATCCACCATCGTATTTTTCGCTATTAACACTCTCTTGCAGCACTCCTCTACTGACACTCTTTATTCCATTAACACTCCTCCGGATTTTGCAGACTACTTTAGAAATAAAATAAAGATATCCGTACTCTAATCCCTTCAATCTTTCACCCATCACCCATCCTGAAGTCTTCGACCTCCTGTTGTCCTCGCCACTAACATGTGTACTCTTGATCCCATTCCCTCCTTACTCAGACACTGCGTTAAATCCTTTCACAGCGTGCATCAACCTCTTCTTAAAAAAACCCTCTCTAAACTACCCCCATGTCTCCCTTTTACCGATTGCATCAAAACTCTTAAGCCTGGTACACAAGTTTAAATTTTTCCTCCTGACTGACCATTCAAGACTTTCGACTGGCTGCCAGGGAGGACTGTCAGTCAAAGCCACGCCTGACAGTTACCGCAACAGATCGTGGCGGTCCATAGAGGTTTTCCGCCCCCGTCCGATCGTGCTTTCGTCCGTTTCAGAGCGACATAACAATAATTCGGCCCACTGACCGAAACACTGAAATGACAGTCAGTCGAGCTGAATTATTGTACACGTATTACTAAATACCTCCATGCTATTTATTGGACCCATTGCAGTCAGGATTCCGACCGGGATCAACTGAAACTGCCCTCTGCAAAGTCTCAAATGACCACAAGCTGCCAAAGCCAAAGTAAAGTATCGGCTGCCTTTGATACTATATGCAGATTCTATATTCCCTGCCATCCGAAATCAAGCTGCGGCGTGGTAGTCTTCTTATCCCTCTGACAGTTCTTTCTCTGTCTCTTTTGCTAATAAGACTCCCTCTCCTGTTCCGCTAAGTGTGGGGTCCCTCAGGGCTTGTCTACCACTGTGCTACCCCTGAAGTTCAATCCCAAATCTCTAATGCCTGCTCTCTATCTCTTTCTGGATGAAGCACCACCGCCTTAACTCAATCTATCTAAAATGGAATTAATAATTTCCCCTCCAAACTGGGACCTAGTCCACACTTCTTCAGCTTCATCTCACGACTGGCGGTAAATGTAGAAGGATATGCCTTGTTTAGACAGGAACAGAGAAAAAAGAAAAGGGGAAGAGTATATGTTTATGTTAATAGAATTGAAGCCAAATTTAATAGAAGTGATACTGGTGATATGGATTTTAAAGTGGAGGCAATAGGGTGGAATTATGCAACAGGAAAGGGGGTAATGTCATTGTGGGTGTCTGTATAAGCCGCCAAATGCTAGCAGAGAGGAGGTGAGTCAACTTCATATGCAGTTGGCAAGGGCTGCAAGTTTGGGGAGTGTACTCATTATGGGGGACTTTATACCCTGACATTGATTGGTGTAGTGGAACTGCCATCACGAGAAAAGGCGATGAGTTCCTGAATTTGCTGCAGGATAATTTTCTCTCTCACTAGAAAAGGACCTCTGTTGGATCTGCTAACATCGTGGAGCGCATTATAGATATAGGTAACTGGAGGCTTAGGAATAGTGCACCACGAAATAGTGGCTTTTTGGACTTTGTTATCGAAAGGAAAGTGCGCTGGGTTAACGACTTAATTTCGGGAGGCAAATTTTTCCAGGTTAAAAGCAGCTCTTCAGAATGTCAACTGGGATAATGTATTATCAGGTAAAGGTACTGAACAGAAGTGGACTGTGTTCAAGGGGATTAAGCCAGTTCACATCTAAATTTATACCCTTGGGAAATAAATGTAAAAAATAAATATGCGCCCATGTGGCTGAATTCTGATGTAAAGAGGCAAATGGAAAGGAAGAAAAGCATTTAACCTTAAGGCAGAGTAACGGAAAGGGACTTTAGGGATTATAAAAACTGTAACAAGGAGTGTAAGAAAGCAATCAAACTAGCTAAAATTACTAATGAGTATAGGATAGCTGAACAAAGCATCACTAAGCCTAAACATTTTTTTAAGTATATTAATAGTAAAAAGAGAGGACTGAGAAAGTGGCACCATTATTAATGGGATAAGTTAGTCATGGAGGCTGGCGATAAAGCAAATATCTTGAATAATTTACCTCTGTATACACTATAGAAGATCCAAATACAGATCATAGAGTATAGTAGCAATAATGGTATAAAAGATTCAAGTGCACTTTGTAAACCGGGATATGGTACAAAAGAACAAAATAAGGTTAATTTAATAAATCTCCTGGACCGGATAAAATACATCCTCGGTACTTAGGGAGCTGAGTTCAGTTTTTATCTAGGCATGTTTCTTATTTTTGCAGATTCCCTCATGTCCGAAAGTGTGCCTCTGGATTGGAAAACGGCTGAGTTATTTCAATATTCAAAAAGGGTAGTCGTTCCAGTTGGGTAATACAGGCCTGTAAGTTTAACTTCAGTGGTGGGGAAGATCCTGGAAACTTTAATAAGGGAACATGTTCTAGAGTATGTTTCAAGGACTGACATTATAGTAACCAGCATGGATTTGGAGGAATAGTATCTGTCAAAACTGCTTGGCTTTTATGAGGAAGTAAGTAGACTTTAGACTCTGGCATAGCAGTAATGTAGTTTACTTGGATTTTGCAAAGGCTTTTGATACAGTCCCCAAAGGCGACTAATGTATAAGCTGAAGTCTGTTGGTCTGGGGAGTCACTTTGTACATGGTAGAAAATTGGTTGATAATTAGGATCAGAGAGTAGTTGTAAATGGGGCTTCATCATTATGGACTAAAATGCTAAGTGGGGTGCCACAGGGTTCTGGTTGGGGCCGCTTCTGTTCAATATATTTATTAATGATTTGGAAGTGGGTATTGTCAAGCGGTTTCTGTGTTTGCCGACGACACAAAATTTGTCAACCATTAAAAATTCAGAGGATGCGCAATCATTGAAGGGATCTAGATTGTCACATTGGGCTGCTAAGTGGCAGATGAGATTCAAGTTAATAAATGTAAGTGATGCATTTTGGACTTAAAAATCCTTGGTCTACTATACTATAAATGGCTCTGTGTTAAGTGAATCCCTGTTGGAAAGGATCTTGGAGTTTGGTGGATAACAACTTAAAGGTAGCAAGCAGTGCCAGGCACAACAGCCAGAGCCAGCATGGTATTGTCTTGTATAAAAAGAGGCATGGATTCAAGGAGGAAATGTATTCTCATTGGAATTGGTTATTATATGACTAGGTTATTATATGGTTATTATATGACTAGGTCAGTGATGGTGAACCTTTTAGAGACTGAGTGCCCAAACTGCAGACCAAAACCCACTTATATTTTGCATAGTGCCAACACGATATTTTTACTTCAGAAAAAAGAACTCAAAACAGATAGATACAGTGGATAGAATTGATTATAGATCAATATTGAATGTTACCAGAAAGGCCATGTCTCTCTGCCTTTCTGGTAACAAATTTTGTTGAATTCTACTGTGCATGAGTGCCCACAGAAAGGGCTCTAAATGCCACCTCTGGCAAGAGTGCAATAGGTTCGCCACCACTGGACTAGATTATATGGTTATTATATTACTAGTTTATTATATGACTAGGTTATTATATGGTTATTATATAACTTGTTTATTATATGGTTATTATATTACTAGGTTATTTGGTTATTATATGGTTATTATATTACTAGGTTATTATATGGTTATTATATTACTAGGTTATTATATAGTTATTATAATACTAGGGTTAGCAAACAGTATATTCGAAGGTTTATAAAAATGAACAAACGATCCTTTCTTGGGCTAGCGAATGGTACATTCGAAGGCTTGCAAAAACGAACTAACAAATGATCCTTCCTAGGGTTAGCGAACGGTACATTCGAAGATTATCAAAAACGAATGGTACATTCTAGGGTTAGCGAACAGCCCAAAGATTCGATAGTCAAAAAAACAAACTAGTTCGAGCCCGAACTAGTTCAAATAGTTTGAGTTCGTCCGAACTCAAAGTTCGGCTCGAACACGGGCCCGAGTTCGAGTCCATCCCTAATGCTAATAGGATATATATATATATATATATATATATATATATATATACACACACACACACACACACACCTCTCTACGTGCTTCACAGCCCAAGATATAAAGAAATGACTGACCAGAAAGTTAATGGCTTCTCCTGCACAGTGCCGCCAGTGAGCAAAGCCTCAGAGTCCCTCAGTGTGTGAGGGAGACAGGAAGTCCCTCCTCCTCTCTGCTGTGTGAAGTCCTGACAGAGTAGGTAATGGAATCTACAGCCCTTTTTTCCCACTATTTGAAAACAGCCTTTGCAGGCACAGAGTTTTCTGTAGGGGGGGTCTGAGTGGCCCACGGCCCCTGTGAGTGGGTGGTGCTTGGGCACCCGTGAGTGAGTGGGGCTTAGGAGCCCACGGGTGGACGGGGCTTAAGCACCCATGAGTGGGCGGTGCTTAGGTGTCCGTGGGTGGATGGATGTATTAATACAATAGAGACAGATAGATGATAAGATTGCAACTCCAATCTCAATATGGCGGCACGCCCTGCGATAAAACCTGTTATGGTGCTAAACTCAAACAAATTCAGTAAAAGTTAATTTATATTACAGTATTTAGATTTTATTTAATTTTTTTGTATTATCCTTCAAAATATTGTTTTGTACTGCCCTCTACAGGTTATCTGGTAAAATGTTAGCACATGCATCTTTTAAAGGAATAGTTCACTGGAAAACTGAACTATTCCTTTAATGCATTGATTAAAGACTGGGAGGTTAAGAAGCTATTCCTTACCTCCCATTCTTCAATCAATTTCTGTGGAGCCAGGAATGAAGGTGAAAGAAACTTACCTTTCTCGCAATCCACCATCGTATATTTTCGCTATTTAACACTCTCTTGCAGCACTCCTCTACTGACACTCTTTATTCCATTAACACTCCTCCGGATTTTGCAGACTACTTTAGAAATAAAATAAATGATATCCGTACTCTAATCCCTTCTAATCTTTCACCCATCACCCATCCTGAAGTCTTCGACCTCCTGTTGTCCTCGCCACTAACAATGTGTACTCTTGATCCCATTCCCTCCTTACTCAGACACTGCGTTAAAATCCTTTCACAGCGTGCATCAAACCTCTTCTTAAAAAAAACCCTCTCTGAAACTACCACCATGTCTCCCTTTTACCGATTGCATCAAAACTCTTAAGCCTGGTACACAAGTTTAAATTTTTCCTCCTGACTGACCATTCAAGACTTTCGACTGGTCGGCCAGGAGGAAGGACTGTCAGTCAAAGCCACGCCTGACAGTTACCGCAACAGATCGTGCGGTCCATAGAGGTTTTCCGCCCCCGTCCGATCGTGCTTTCGTCCGTTTCAGAGCGACATACAATAATTCGGCCCGACTGACCGAAACACTGAAATGACAGTCAGTCGAGCTGAATTATTGTACACGTATTACTAAATACCTCCATGCTATTTATTGGACCCATTGCAGTCAGGATTCCGACCGGGACATTCAACTGAAACTGCCCTCTGCAAAGTCTCAAATGACCAACAAGCTGCCAAAGCCAAAGTAAAGTATCGGCTGCCTTTGATACTATATGCAGATTCTATATTCCCTGGCCATCCGAAATCAAGCTGCGGCGTGGTAGTCTTCTTATCCCTCTGACAGTTCTTTCTCTGTCTCTTTTGCTAATAAGACTTCCTCTCCTGTTCCGCTAAGTGTGGGGGTCCCTCAGGGCTTGTCTACCACTGTGCTAACCCCTGAAGTTCAATCCCAAATCTCTAAATGCCTGCTCTCTATCTCTTTCTGGATGAAGCACCACCGCCTTAAACTCAATCTATCTAAAATGGAATTAATAATTTCCCCTCCAAACTGGGACCTAGTCCACACTTCTTCAGCTTCATCTCACGACTGGGCTGTAAATGTAGAAGGATATGCCTTGTTTAGACAGGACAGAGAAAAAAGAAAAGGGGGAAGAGTATATGTTTATGTTAATAAAGAATTGAAGCCAAATTTAATAGAAGTGATAACTGGTGATATGGATGTTAAAGTGGAGGCAATATGGGTGGAATTATGCAACAGGAAAGGGGGTAATGTCATTGTGGGTGTCTGTTATAAGCCGCCAAATGCTAGCAGAGAGGAGGTGAGTCAACTTCATATGCAGTTGGCAAGGGCTGCAAGTTTGGGGAGTGTACTCATTATGGGGGACTTTAATTACCCTGACATTGATTGGTGTAGTGGAACTGCCATCACAGAAAAAGGCGATGAGTTCCTGAATTTGCTGCAGGATAATTTTCTCTCTCACTAGAAAAGGAGCTCTGTTGGATCTGCTAACATCGTGGAGCGCATTATAGATATAGGTAACTGGAGGCTTAGGGAATAGTGACCACGAAATAGTGGCGTTTGGACTTTGTTATCGAAAGGAAAAGTGCGCTGGGTTAACAGACTTAATTTCGGGAAGGCAAATTTTTCCAGGTTAAAAGCAGCTCTTCAGAATGTCAACTGGGATAATGTATTATCAGGTAAAGGTACTGAACAGAAGTGGACTGTGTTCAAGGGGATTTTAAGCCAGTTCACATCTAAATTTATACCCTTGGGAAATAAATGTAAAAAAATAAATATGCGCCCATGTGGCTGAATTCTGATGTAAAAGAGGCAAATGGAAAGGAAGAAAAAGGCATTTAAAACCTTTAAGGCAGAGTGAACGGAAAGGGACTTTAGGGATTATAAAAACTGTAACAAGGAGTGTAAGAAAGCAATCAAACTAGCTAAAATTACTAATGAAGTTAGGATAGCTGAACAAAGCATCACTAAGCCTAAACATTTTTTTAAGTATATTAATAGTAAGAAGATGAGGACTGAGAAAGTGGCACCATTTATTAATGGGGATAAGTTAGTCATGGAGGCTGGCGATAAAGCAAATATCTTGAATAATTTACCTCTGTATACACTATAGAAGATCCAAATACAGATCATAGAGTATAGTAGCAATAATGGTATAAAAGATTCAAGTGCACTTTGGTAAACCGAGGATATGGTACAAAAAGAACAAAATAAGGTTAATATTAATAAATCTCCTGGACCGGATAAAATACATCCTCGGGTACTTAGGGAGCTGAGTTCAGTTTTATCTAGGCCATTGTTTCTTATTTTTGCAGATTCCCTCATGTCCGAAAGTGTGCCTCTGGATTGGAAAAAGGCTGATGTTATTTCAATATTCAAAAAGGGTAGTCGTTCCAGTTGGGTAATTACAGGCCTGTAAGTTTAACTTCAGTGGTGGGGAAGATCCTGGAAACTTTAATAAGGGAACATGTTCTAGAGTATGTTTCAAGGACTGACATTATAAGTAGTAACCAGCATGGATTTAGGAGGAATAGATCTTGTCAAACTAACTTGCTTGGCTTTTATGAGGAAGTAAGTAGACATTTAGACTCTGGCATAGCAGTAGATGTAGTTTACTTGGATTTTGCAAAGGCTTTTGATACAGTCCCCCAAAGGCGACTAATGTATAAGCTGAAGTCTGTTGGTCTGGGGAGTCACATTTGTACATGGATAGAAAATTGGTTGATAATTAGGATGCAGAGAGTAGTTGTAAATGGGGCTTCATCATTATGGACTAAAATGCTAAGTGGGGTGCCACAGGGTTCTGTGTTGGGGCCGCTTCTGTTCAATATATTTATTAATGATTTGGAAGTGGGTATTGTCAGCAAGGTTTCTGTGTTTGCCGACGACACAAAATTTGTCAACCATTAAAAAATTCAGAGGATGCGCAATCATTGAAGGGGGATCTAGATTGTCACATTGGGCTGCTAAGTGGCAGATGAGATTCAATGTTAATAAATGTAAGGTGATGCATTTTGGACTTAAAAATCCTTGTGCTACTTATACTATAAATGGCTCTGTGTTAAGTGAATCCCTGTTGGAAAGGGATCTTGGAGTTTTGGTGGATAACAAACTTAAAGGTAGCAAGCAGTGCCAGGCAGCAACAGCCAGAGCCAGCATGGTATTGTCTTGTATAAAAAGAGGCATGGATTCAAGGGAGGAAAATGTTATTCTCATTTGGAATATGCAGTGCAATTTTGGAATCCTGTGTACAAAAAGGACATCTTTGAAATGGAAAGGGTTCAGAGAAGGGCAACTAAATTAATAAGGGGATTGGGGGAGCTTGAATATGAAGAGAGACTGGAAAAGTTACAATTATGTACGCTGGAGAAAAGGCGCTTGCGTGGGGATATGATTACTGTGTATAAATACATTAATGGGCCATACAATAAACTATCTGGGGCATTGTTCACCAATAGAACATGTCAGAGGACATCCCTTAAGACTTGAAGAAAAAAGGTTTAGGCTTCAATTTTGGAAAGGGTTTTTCACTGTGAGAATGGTAAAGCAATGGAACTGTCTTCCAGTGGACGTTGTTATGGCAGGTTCATTGGTCAGTTTTAAAAAAAGCTGGATGAGTTTCTGCAAACAAGGAATGTTGCAAGTTACTGGTATTGATACATAAAGTAGGGTTGATCCAGGGAAATTTCCGATTGCCACTTGGAGTCAGGAACGAATATTTTCCCCCTTCATAAATTTGGTGGGGTTTTTTTTGCCTTCCTCTGGATCAATAGTTAGGCAGGAAATTAGGATATTGTGTTTTTCAGCAATTAAAAACTATTCTAAGCTTTGTTTAAATTTTGAAGCATAAACCTTATTCTGGATGGAAAATAGTTTAAAAGCCAAAACAGCTCCATACCAACTAAAACAAATATTAGGAGCAACACTACTTTGCTATAAATGTAGCCTTGTACTCTCACCAACCATCAAAGCCACTATAAATACCTGGGACAAAATAAAAAACAAAAATGTATGATTCCACTAAAGATATTACATTAGACAGTGTCAACCTACTTATACCCAATTTTAAAATAAACTGGACAGAATATGAAATAACAAAGATCCAACAACTATTTCAAAATAACACATATATCCCATTTATAGAACTCCAAAGATCCAAATTCCCAAAAATCAATTCTATAAACATTTACAAATACTCTTTCCTCTCCAAAAATAAAACTTTCAATACTGCTATAGACAACATAGAACCCAAACAACCCCCACAACTGCCGATATCAGAAAAATCAATAAAGATTTTTTTATCTAGCAATAACAAAAATTATCTACCAAAAGATAATTATATCAACAAATGGGAAACAGAAATGAAACAACAATTCACTGATGAGCAATGGAACAAAGCGTTATTGATACCTTTTAAGTTAAGTTATCTAAATGTGTGAATCATTGGGAAATGTCCAGAAATTTTTTTATAGATATCATAGGATGCCTACACAATTAGCTAAATGGTTTACATCGGCCTCACCAATATGTTGGAGATGCAAACGAGAACCCGTAACAAGACTACATATTTGGTGGAGTTGTACAAAATTAAAATAAAATGTGGATGAAGGTACAGAGCTTTCTACAGAACCTATTCAAAATGAAATTCCCACTCAATCCACAACTTACACTACTTCTGATAGATCTCGACAATCTACCTGTAGAACAAAAAACAATTGTTTACCATATAATCATAATACAAACTACAATAGCTAAAAACTGGTTGACTAGTAAAACTCCACAACTAACGGAAATATTAAAACAACTAACAATAAATATGCAATATGAAAAAATGTATGCAATTTCCCAAAACAAATTTGAAAAATGTTATTATAAATGGGAATATTGGTACACAGACATGAGATCTATTGTATAGGGCTATACAATAAACTTTATATCTTGGATGGGAATCACGTGGAAAGCTCTGGAACCAAACAAAAGGTATAAATTGCCACCCTCTCTTTTCTTATCTCTTCTTACACTTTTCTTTCTGAATCGGAAAATACCTGTAAAATACACACCCTTTTCTCCCCTCTCCCCCCTCCCATAAGTTTAAAAATGTTCACCAAAACAATTTGGAAGTTATATTTAACCAAGATTGAAGATTAATATGTACAATAAATGTTTAAGGATTTTCAAAGAAGAATGTAAACTACAAATTGTCTTTTATGTTTGAAATGTACAAGTGACAATAAGAACTACATGGAAAATGTTTACATTCTTGTAAAATCAATAAAAAAAATTATGTTCGTAAAAAAAAAAAAAAAAAAAGTTTACATTCTACAAGATTGCCACCTAGTGAGATTATTGGAGATGACAGGTCAGGTAGATGAATTCATAAAGCTGGATCTGCATACTGGTACTGATTGTAAAGGTTCTCATTCATCCAGGTCATGGTAAATCTGTGGTATTAAGTTAGATCAACTGGACTTGAAGTTTCTCAAGTCAGAATGACTTTAATGTTTGACTCCCACCACCTTTTAGATCACAAGTCATCAGAACCCTACAACACAGAGCAGTGAACATCCCCACTAGCACAGAGGAGAAGGCTATGGAAATTAAGAGGAACCCTCAAAACTTGTGGATATACGGACTTAGCCTTTGTCAAAACTGGAAAAAGGAAAGAAAAGAACACGAATATAACCAGTGATGGATGTTATAATCTGTATATTTGTATATGATTCTCCAATTTCTTATGTTTTGATCTGTATTATTGTATGTGATTGTCCAGTTCCCCGTCTCTTAAATCTATTATTTTCTATCTGTACAAAGTATTTTGTGTATTTAGTACGTAGAACAGGTAACTTCATATATAGTGAAGGGGGTGATTACGAAGTAATTACATGTAACTTTATCCCAGTTCATGGCCATATTAGAAGCAAAACATACATCAGGATTCATATCTCGTTTTGTGACCATAATTTATGTGTACTGTTTTTAAAAGTAGACTCGGGTAAAATCTGTTTTTTGGGAATTAAAATGCCCATGGTCTACTTTTGTTTTACAGTTGCTTATGTTGTTTTATTGTCGGTTACATTTTTCTTTAGCTTATTGTTTGCACTGTTTTTGATATTATTAAATGATATTTAAATTGTTAGCTGAATCTCTGATTGCTCTAATTGGAACTAAGGAACTCCCTCTGAGACGCTACGTTTTTACCAGTATTTTATATTCTATTGTATTCTGTTATATTCCTGTACGTGGTAGTGCATGAACAGTCATTATTTTTAGTTTAATTGTACAGCTGTGTATGCTGGGTAGGTTTGTGTGCCTGTAACACACATGGTGGCAGTTACTTCATGGTAAATATACTGTATAAAAGTGACAGGCAACTCTCAGTTGGGTTTTGGGGTTTGTCGTAGTGAGCTAAGCGTGCTCAGAGCGCCCCTAGGCTAAGGGTTGTAGTGTTCAATACCAACTTAGTGTTTGCACACAGTAACCCAGGTGGATTCTTGGGCCCGCACCTTCTTACTGTTCCAACCTAACAGTTATACTTGACAATATATAAACGAAGAAGGGGACCCCAACAGCAGTATTCAACTGCAAACCACAAAGTGTTTATTGTGACATGCCATGTCCTTTCTAAAGCAATAAAAGACAAAATTACAACTCACATATATAAACCCAACCGCCAATCAATAAGTGAAACCACACCCTCAATTTTTGAAATAACCAATTCAGGTGCAATCGCTGAAGTTGAATAACAATTCAAAACATTTCTATAAATATAAAGTGACACTTTATGTGCTGGTGCAAAATAGATAATTTATAAAACACATTAAAATATTTAACTTACAACATCTTAAATATTACGAGTCTTGTTAAAAACCACAATAAAGAAAAGGAATAAACCAACCCCTATAGGAATAAACCAATAAGGGTTGTAGTGTCCCTGTAACACCATGTTCTGGGATGCAGGAAAGGCCCCACCTCTGTCATGCCCCAAAGCCCGGGCCTCATGTTGAACATTACTACCCTAAACAGACCCTTGATATTCTGGGTAATTAGAGAAAGACTCACCTTTTTTACCAAGCCAAAAATTATTTATTTTAGCAAATCCTCTGCTGTCAATTAGAATGTTTTTTTATATCTCTGAAAAGCAAAATATGTTATTAAAATACAATAGTATTGGAGATTATTATATTTTATTAATTGATCATATACAGTAAAATACATATATATATATACTTCCTAGATCACCCTGTAATACTTTCAACACAGGAAGTAAAATATTCTTTCTCCCTCTATACTAACCAGCAAGATTGCTATCTAGGTAGACTTGTCCTTTTATTAATCACTAAAAGTCACAAATGATCACGTTCTACTGTAAATAGGCGATACGATAAACACAAAGCCACTTATTTATTATTTAAATGCAGGCAATTGGAATTGAGATATTATTATTATTGGTTTGTTACCAGTAATCTTTTTGTGTATATTATTGCCTTTAATTCTAATGCTTCATGTCCCGTAGAATTAAAGGGCTACTGTCATAAACGCCAGTTCGCTGGGCACGTGATCTGACCAATCAATAAATTGACCACATATTCTTCTCCTGTATTAATTATCAATTCCTCCAATACCAAACATGACCTGTGTGTAATACATATTTCCCAAGATATTAATAACTCGCCTTGGCAAGGGAATAAGGTCTCCATGTTGGAGATCATTTTAATGGGCCTACTTTCCAATTATAACAATAATATTGGTTCTGTCTTACATATTCCAATACCGAAATATGGTTGTCCTTAAAATACCTCTTAAGGTACCCACCAGACCCCTAGCTGCAGAGAATTCCAGATACACGGTTCGGCCCCACATTGTCTGGAAAAGAAGATCTGGTTCCATGCTTCACTAATTGTAATATAAACAATAGGACTGTTCCAGGGTGGAATGGTATTTTTATTGATCCTTTGAAAGACCAAGTACCAATAGTTAACTCATTCTTGCCAAGTCACTACACACTGTCCGGACACCTCCCCTCTTTAAAATTGGCGCATGGGATGTGACTCACAGATCACCTCCACTTTGTACATAATCAGGTGGTTCTGATAGACATGAATATCCACCTGCATTCCCTTTGTTCGGTGAATGTAAATCATATTGCTCCACAATGTGATTTCACCTGCACATTTTTACAAAACTACCATCCTCTTTACTGTGGTTATGAGAACTGGGTTTGGGTTCACATTCACCCAAGTAGATTGGTTAACCTCTTGATGCCCAGTCTGTACACACTCCGATATAGAGAGCAAACCACCCATACTACCATCTGTGTGACCACTCTGTGCGCTGACAGGTACAGTTCTGTATTCACCACCTGGAGTACAGTGATATGTAGGGGACTGTACCCAGCTACTTCTAACCTCAGGCATCTGTCCTCCCTTTGATACACTCTCCTGCTGGACAGATGTCCCCAAAGTTATTCATCTCTGGACGCACCAGAGAAAAGTTAGCTCCTGAGTCTCGTAACCCCTGGGTAACTTAAACTCCCACAGTCACAGTCTGCATATGATGATATAAATTCTCTGTCTTACCAGATACGAGCATTACCACAGGATTGACAGGTAAAGCTGGTCCCTTTCTTTTTGGACAGGAAGCTCTTACATGTCCCGTCTGGTTACATATAAAACATCTGTGTGTATCTCCATGGTTTATACAAACATAGAAAAGATAATCAATGCACATTCCTAGGCCCCATACAATATCATATTATCTGCACACTGGCATACTTTATAAACAAAGGGTTTAGTATAACATTACTGTGATCACATGAATGAAAAGCCTTCCAACCACGTCAAGGTAACCCCAGTCTGGAAGGTCCTAACGTCTAACCTTTTCAATTTCTTTTACTTCAATTGATTAGCAAACTTTTGCATTTCTCATTCTTACACACTAGATCCATATAACAGGCTCTCTCCCTTCCCCCTCAGCCCTTTGGCTTTTTAAAATGAGTGAAGAGGCCATCCAGTGCTTTTATTTAAAGGCAGAGGACCTCCCATTAAAGGGGTGTTGGGGGTGCTATTACCACATGGAGGCTTGACCAAGCCTCCCATAAATACATACAATACAAGAATTGTGAAGCACTCCAATTAGGCTAATTTACAACTAAATTTAGCGGAGTGCTACTGATCTGGTCAAAACATTTATACAAACATAGAAAAGATAATTCAATGCACATTCCTAGGCCCCATACAATATCATTATCTGCACACTGGCATACTTTATAAACAAAGGGGTTTTAGTATACATTACTGTGATCACATGAATGAAAAGCCTTCCAACACGTCAGGTAACCCCAGTCTGGAAGGTTCCTACGCTAACCTTTTCAATTTCTTTTACTTCAATTACGATTAGCAAACTTTTGCATTTCTCATTCTTACACACTAGATCCATATAACAGGCTCTCTCCCTTCCCCCTCAGCCCTTTGGCTTTTTAAAATGAGGGAAGAGGCCATCCAGTGCTTTATATTAAAGGCATAGGACCTCCCATTAAAGGGGCGTGTTGGGGGTGCTATAACCACATGGAGGCTTGACCAAGCCTCCCAATAAATACATACAATACAAGAATTGTGGAAGCACTCCAATTAGGCTAATTTACAACTACATTTAGCGGAAGTGCTACTGATCTGGTCAAACATTTATACAAACATAGAAAGGATGATCAATGCACATTCCTAGGCCCCATACAATATCATATTATCTGCACACTGGCATACTTTATAAACAAAGGGGTTTTAGTATACATTACTGTGATCACATGAATGAAAAGCCTTCCAACCACGTCAAGGTAACCCCAGTCTGGAAGGTCCTAACGTCTAACCTTTTCAATTTCTTTTACTTCAATTACGATTAGCAAACTTTTGCATTTCTCATTCTTACACACTGGATCCATATAACAGGCTCTCTCCCTTCCCCCTCAGCCCTTAGGCTTTTTAAAATGAGGGAAGAGGCCATCCAGTGCTTTATTAAAGGCAGAGGACCTCCCATTAAAGGGGCGTGTTGGGGGTGCTATTACCACATGGAGGCTTGACCAAGCCTCCCAATAAATACATACAATACAAAATTGTGGAAGCACTCCAATTAGGCTAATTTACAACTACATTTAGCGGAATGCTACTGATCTGGTCAAAACATTTATACAACATAGAAAAGATAATCAATGCACATTCCTAGGCCCCATACAATCATATTATCTGCCACTGGCATACTTTATAAACAAAGGGGTTTTAGTATACATTACTGTGATCACATGAATGAAAAGCCTTCCAACCACGTCAAGGTAACCCCAGTCTGGAAGGTCCTAACGTCTAACCTTTTCAATTTCTTTACTTCAATTACGATTAGCAAACTTTGCATTTCTCATTCTTACACACTGGATGCATATAACAGGCTCTCTCCCTTCCCCCTCAGCCCTTATGCTTTTTAAAATGAGGGAAGAGGCCATCCAGTGCTTTATATTAAAGGCAGAGGACCTCCCATTAAAGGGGCGTGTTGGGGGTGCTATTACCACATGGAGGCTTGACCAGTGTGCAGATAATATGATATTGTATGGGGCCTAGGATGTGCATTGATTATCTTTTCTATGTTTGTATAAATGTTTTGACCAGATCAGTAGCACTTCCGCTAAATGTAGTTGTAAATTAGCCTAATTGGTAATAGCACCCCCAACACACCCCTTTAATGGGAGGTCCTCAGCCTTTAATATAAAGCACTGGATGGCCTCTTCCCTCATTTTAAAAAGCCTAAGGGCTGAGGGGGAAGGGAGAGAGCCTGTTATATGGATCCAGTGTGTAAGAATGAGAAATGCAAAAGTTTGCTAATCGTAATTGAAGTAAAAGAAATTGAAAAGGTTAGACGTTAGGACCTTCCAGACTGGGGTTACCTTGACGTGGTTGGAAGGCTTTTCATTCATGTGATCACAGTAATGTATACTAAAACCCCTTTGTTTATAAAGTATGCCAGTGTGCAGATAATATGATATTGTATGGGGCCTAGGAATGTGCATTGATTATCTTTTCTATGTTTGTATAAATGTTTTGACCAGATCAGTAGCACTTCCGCTAAATGTAGTTGTAAATTAGCCTAATTGGAGTGCTTCCACAATTCTTGTATTGTATCTCCATGGTTTACACTCACACTGGGCCTTTCAGACAAATTCTCACCAGCCTTGACATTCTGCTGTGCTGCTTCCCTGTGGTGACGCTCCTTCCAGCTTGGTGATCTTTATAAAGTTGTACCTTCTGGATATGTTGGCACCCTGTTGGCTGCATAGGTGTCTGTGACTTCTGCTGCTTTTTGCGCTGTTTTTGGCTCCTGATCCAATACAAACTGTCGCACATCTCCAGGACAGATATTAAGGAACTGATCCATTACCATAAGATCCTCCAGCTCCTCAAATTTGGTAACCGACAGTCCTTTAATCCACTGGCAAAAACTTGTTCTCAAATTACTCACAACAACATGAGTAGCTGTCAGTGGAACCTCTCTTCAATGTTCGAAACTTTTTGCGATACACCTCTGGCGTGAGGTTAAACTTTTTAATCAGAGCCTGTTTCAAAGCATCATAGTCCCCATCAAGCTCTGGTGGTAGTTCATCAAAGGCATCTAAGGCTTTGCCTTTTAATCCAGGTGTCAAGTATCTTGCCCACTGCTCCAGTGGCAACTGATACTGTCTGCAGCACTTTCCAAAACTTTGTAAAAAAGTGTCCAAATTGCTATCATTGTCCATGACCGGAAACTTGGGTGAACCATGCAAAGCAAACGGACCCTCTCTGGACTCACTGGACTGTGGTGCTGGAGCTTTGCCAACTCCAGTTGAAATGCACGGTCTGTGGCTGCAGCTTCGAATTCTCTCTGCACCTGCCACTCAGCTGCTTCCCGCTGGGCTTGCCGTTCAGCTCTCTCAGCTGCGGCTGCCTCCCTCTCCTTATGCTGCAAGATCAATTGAAGACGTAGCTGTGGGTTATCTGAACCCAACAATTGTAAATCCTTTTGCAGGGAAGAAGTACGGTCTTCCTGCTGAGAAAATCCAAGGTTAACAGACCTCTCTGGGATAGCTAAATCCACATCGCTTCCCAACTCAGTTGTGTAGTTCTGCTGCTCCTGGTCACTCTCCAACAATGCCCTTATCAGCAGCTCCTTGGACTTGTCCAGGACACCAATACCTCTTTCCTCACAGAGGTTGATCAGGACCTCCTTCGTTTGTCTCTTGTAAAAGGTTGCCATCCTCAGCTAACCTTGCCAAATAAAAGATAGAAAAGAAAAACAGAGAAGGGGGGGAAACAACTGTTTGTACGTATGTCTTTTAAAAAAAAAAAAAAAAAAAAAAAAGAGTTTGTCTTTGAGGACTGATACCCTCGCAAGGATACAGTTCTTTAGTACAAGGGTTAAATACTTAATTCAAGCACTAATGCTCTAATAAAAAATTATTTATCCCACCCGCTGCCAGCCAATTTGTCAAGAACGCCAGTTCGCTGGGCACGTGATCTGACCAATCAATCAATCGGTACAAGCTGCCACTTTAAGTTATGGCCTTAAAGAAGCCCCAAAAACACACTGACTCTCACAGACTATGCACACCCCTGTCCTGGCAGCTAAATGGTTAACACTACACCATTCACTCCAGCAACTAACTGGTTAATTAGCATCAGTCCTTCACAAGCAGTCACAGAGTTAATTAGCATTTACACTGCAAAACATTCCATTCAACCACATATAAACTTAACAGAGGCTGAGTTCTTTTACAGCATCAAGACACAGCAATATGACAAAACTTATTAAATTTTAGATTTACTATTCCAAAAGGTGGACAGTGCATATAATACAAAAATAAAAGAGAATGGTGTTATAATAAAATGACATACAATAGGTTCAACAGTTATATAAAATAAAAAGGCTAAACATATTCACAGACCCTACTCACTAGAAGCAGTCCTGTATCCCGGGGCGGGAAGAAACATTGGGTCCATACACACGGCATTAGCATGTCCCCTCAGTATGAACACCGTTATAGGGGCTACAAGGATTTTTAAACCCCTTGATGAACCACCCCCCTCCTTGCTATGCATGAGGAGGGAGAGTCTAGGAATGTCCAGATTTATGACAAGCCAAAATCATTCATTCCCCCTCAGCTAGGCAGACTCCATATAAATTTAGATATGTACTTTGTATTGGGATATTGACCACATATTCCTCTCCTGTATTAATTACCAATTCCTCCAATACCAAACATGGCCTGTGTGTAATCCATATTTCCCAAGATATTAATATATCAATGTTGGGTATCATTTTAATGGGCCTACCTTCTCATTCACAAATATAATATTGGTTTCTGTCTTACATATTCCAATACTGAAATACATTTATTTTACGTAATTTTTATGTATGGTTGTCCTTAAAATGACCTCTTAAGGTACCCACCCGACCCCTAGCTGAAGAGAATTCCAGATACACGGTTCGGCCCCACATTGTCTGGAAAAGAAGATCTGGTTCCATGCTTCACCAATCGTAATATAAACAATAGGACTGTTCCAGGGTGGAATGGTATTTTTATTGGTCTTTTGAAAGACCAAGTACCAATAGTTAACCCATTCTTGCCAAGTCACTACACACTGTCCTGACAGCTACCCTATAAAGTCATTGCCTTACTATTAAGTGCTAATAAATCATTTTATTATTAAACTGTCATATGAAGCCCGTTAATATACAGCTCTACTTTGCCATTAAGGTATATGGGTTCTTAATACCCCTCCAGGAGCAATCTCCATCACGAAGCAGATGTGATTGTTTAAAACGTGGCGTATAAATCCACTATAAATGGATGGGGATCCAATTACAGATCTTTCAGTTACTGTAAGGATCAACTGTTAGGCAGGAAATGTGGGTAATTAGATGGACGTTTATCTTTATTCAACTTCAAATACTATACTATACTATACAGGGAAAGTGATGAGAAACATCTAAATCCTAATTAGAAGTTCAGTAGATCAAGTACTTCCCAAATCCCCCATTCCCAGAACTGGACAGAGTAGGAAATCATTCATCTGGTAGTGCGTGGGCTGAAATAGAACACACTAGGAATCAAAGATGGATTTACATATCGGGAGCACAAAAGCCTGGCTCCCTGAACCTCACCCCTCAACACACATCCCAAACCACACCAATTTTAACTTATAGAGGAGGAAAAACATTATTATGTTGAAATTTATGAAATGCAATAAACATGAACTGGTATATTAATATTATTATATAATAATAATATTAACTTTACCATAGGGGATGTCAGATACTTTTTAAAATTCTGATGTGCTGCAAATTTAAGTGGCTACAGTAGGGGACACATTAAAAGCCACCTGATGGAATGTCTGGTTCCAGATGTTCACTGGGGTCACCAGGAATAGAATCCTGAATCATATCCAGTGGATATTCAATAGACAACACTGGAGTTATTGGCTCTACAGTCATTTCAATAAAGAGTGAAATCAGTTGTATAAACTTTAAAATGCCAAGTAATTCAGTGTAAAGCCAAAGCAACCACTATGGCAGCCCCCAGTGGATTTTCACAATACACAAATTACACATGAAGCTGAACTTACCATTTACTGTCCATTAATAACTACAGTCATTTCACTGTAAATATAATCATAGGGATTCATATTAGCAATAAAAATGCAAACTGTATTAACATAGTAGTGAAGGTTGACTAAAGACATTTTCCATCTTGTTGGATTATTTGAACAAGATGTATTATTTATGTTTATTAATATTGGGAGATGCCACATTGGTTGTCCAATATAAACCATCTAATTAAATAAAATATTCATAGCCAAAGTACTACTGTATGGCAACTCCCATTCACGTGTCTATCAGGATACACAAATCTGTCTTGTAGCTGAATCTTACTGTTCCTTGTCTGTGTCATTAAGTTATGGTGCCAGATGTTCACAAGGGACACCAGGGGAGAATCCTGATCCATGTCCAGTAGATCATCCGAGGTGTACGACGAGAATGATTGTTAGGGATATGGAAGTTACTTACAGAGTCTGACCCAAAGAGCTTACAATCTATATTCACACCCATCACTTGATTAAGTTTAACTTAATAATAATAATCACCTGATGGATGGTGGTGATTCCTCTACCTCAGTGTCAGTCACTGGTCCTACTACCGCAATAGCCAATTGCTGCTACAATTAAGAGAACTAATGGGTTACCCACCTCTTGCTTCAGGCATGGACAGGAACAACAAACTCTATAAATTTGCTCCCCCCCCCACTCCCCAGTCCTTAGTTAGGACCTAGTGTGCACAAGGGGAGGGATTGTAGTGACCACTGCCATTCCAGTCCAGGACAAGAAAATGACCGTAAGAATGAAGACCTTTTCAACATTCCTGATCCTGGAATGGCAGTGGTCACTAATGGGACATACAAAAGCAGTGAAACACAGGGAGGGTGCAAAAGAAAATAAATTTAATCAAGTAGAGCAGTCTCAACTCATGTACTTTCTTAGAGAAAGAATAACTAGGTCAAGTTTCTAATGCTTCATAAACGTATGAGCTGAGCTCCAAGTAGCTGCTTTACAGATTTCTAGGAGAGACACACCCACCTGACATGCCCATGTCGAGGACACCGCTCTCATGGAATGAACTTTGATACCAGGGGGTACGGCTTGGTTAGACACTAAGTAGGCTTCCTTAATGCAGGAGGAAATCCATCTTGCCACTGAAGATTTTGCAGGATTCATCCCAGCTTTTTTACCAGCATGAAGGACTAAAAGGCTAGTCTATTTTCTAATGTTGCTAGTTCTCTGTAAGACTCTTATACATCTGGCAACATCTAGATTATGAAGTTTCTCTTAAATCCTCATTTAAATGGAATTCTGAATATCTTTTGGATATCTAAAGATGTTAGGAAAATCTACAATACAATACATTTTACACCCCCACAATGATCTCATCTTTTAAACTGTGGGAAATTTGCAACAAATTCCCCTTCCCCTCTCTCCCCTGTGGGTCTCTCTGAAAGGGAAGTGTCTACATGGAAATACTTAAAAAACTCCACCACCATGGATCAGTAGATGCGTTCAAAATTCCACCTCATCTATGGTATGCTTATATGAGGATCTACCACTTAAAACACTGCAGACCTGTACAAACAAACAAATCTCACCATTTGAGAAATTATGTGACAACAAACATTCCACTACCGGATTGATTTCGGCTATCTACACCATTATATGGCACGAATCACAATCACCAAAATGTCACCAAATGGGAAGATAGATTTCAAGCAGAATACAGTGAGGAAAAATGGACATCAATTTATTTACATTCTTACAAAAGCTCATCTAATATTATTACCAGAGAACGCACCTTTAAAATATTATACAACTGGTATACTACTCCTGAATTTCTCCACAAAATATCTAACTCTTAGATTGTGGGTTGTGGGTTTCCCGCCTCTCAACAACACTGTTGGTGGTTCTGCCCTATAGTTCAAAATTTCTGGCGGATTAGCGAATCTCTGATCAATAATATTTTTTCAACAAACATTCTCCTTTCTCCATTTCCTGCCCTATTCAACATGCCAATAGACTCACTAAACACTCCGGCAAATAGACTAATATCACACATATGCTCTGCAGCAAGAGACTTACTAGCAGCTACATGGAAATCCCAACCCCCCACCAGACCCGAACTGATCAATAGAATCTGGCAGATCTACTCAAACGAATATCTCACACATACAGCACAAAACTCTATGAAGAACTGGACTAAGGTCTGGGTGTTCTGGGAGCTCGGCATGCAGCCACCTAGCAGAATGTATGGTATGCAAACATCAAGTCCACAAGGTGAGGAACCCTAATTTCATAGAATTCAATACTTTTGTTAAGTGCACTTGAAATGCTATAATCTGCTTCCTTTGATACTCTATTTCCTTTTTCTCTGAAAAAGAAAAAAAAACGGATTTCCTGTTTAAATCACCAGCATATTTGCGGAATTTTCCCGCTGTCACGGCAGGACTTCAGTCTACAGAGTATATTTGAAAATCATAATAGATGTTCTGTATATTTTGAAGTGTATAATATATGTAAATGTTATTTATTCACTGTCGAAACCAGAACCATATTTATTTTCTTTTATTTTTTTCATGTTATATATTGTTTATCTGATTGTTGTTATATCTTGATTTACTGAAAAATAAATAAAAATTTATTGAACGAAAAAATGGAATTCTGAAATTACTTTAGGAATAAAGGCACTGTTAAGTCTGCACACCAAAAAGATCAAGGATTCCTCCAAAGATAAAATCTCAGAAATCTCAGATACTTGTCTTGCTGAAGCAATGGCTAAAAGAAAGGCCAATTTCCAGGAGAGTTTCAGTAATGGAATATTAGCAATTGGTTCAAAAGGTGGTCTGGTGGTTCTAAAATGCCTTTAGAACAAGAGTAAAATCCCAGGGAAGACATTTTATTCTCCTAGCAGGTTTGATTCTTCTTAGAGCCTTAAAGAATCTTAAAACTAAAGGATGCAATGACCATTTTTCCTCAGAGATAGAAGAGATGGCACAAACCTGGGCCTTCAAGGTAGCGGACGCTAATCCCTTGTCTAAACCATCTTGAAGAAATTCCAAAAGATGAATAACTGTAAAGTTTTACCACAGGAGGATCTTTTGCCGCACACCACATAATTAAGATTGCCCCTGAGTTGAATAGATGGTGAAAATGCAATAAGGATAACTGGATCGCTTTGAGTTCCTTGAAATTTATTGATTTGTGGAGAAGACAAGGTTTCAATCTTTGACTGAATATTTCTGACCAGAGTTATAAACTCCTGTTTCTTTGAAAGAGGCAGGGAGACCTGGAATTGTACTGTATCCAGAAGGGAACCCAAAAACTCCAGATTCTGATTTGGTTGAAGCTGAGATTTTTTGCCAGTTTATTAGCCAACCGAAGTTTTGAAATGTATGTAAATCTGTATCCCTGTGACACAGAAGAGTCTGAACATCTTGAGCCCTTATTAAGATGTCATCTAGATAGGCAAAAAGGAAAATTCCTTTTGATCTTAACTAGATCAAGAACTGGAGCCAGAACTTTTGTGAATGTCCTTGGAGATGAGGCCAACCCGAATGGAAGTTGGTTGAACACTAGCCTAGTAGGAATCTCAGGAATTTCCGATGAGGGGCCGATATTGGTATGTTAAGATACGCATCTTGGAGATCTATTTTTAATTAGCCAATCCCCTTTCTGTATGTGAAGAAGAATTGACTTTAACGTCTCCATCTTGAAAGTTTTGACTCGAATATAGCAATTCAGTCTTTTCAAATCCAGAATGGCCCTGAATGTGCCCGACACTTTTTTTTACCAAAAAGAGGGGAGAATAGACTCCTGAAAGCCTTTGATCTTTTGGAACAGGTTCTATTATTCTTTTAATAGTAGGTCTGAAAGGACCTCACGAAAACCTTTGAGAGGGACAGGGTCCTTGGGAATTCTTGATGGTATAAACACCTGCCCTGGAAGACTCCTGAACTCCAGGTGATAACCCAACTGGACTATCTCCTATACCCATCTGTCTTGAATTCTTTGAACCCAAACAGCATATAAGAAAGCCTTCCTCCTACTAAGTCCTGTTGGACTCGCGTCCCTTTATAAAGCCTTCTTAATTGGAACTTAACTTTTTCTGACAAAAGGAATCACGAAAGGGCAAAGGATGATTCATACACCATGGTCTGAAAGCTAAATTTCTACCAGGACAATATTTGCTCGCCTCTTTGAAAGTCAAGTTACATTTGGGAGAACGTTTTGCTTTGGGAAGAAGTTAGAGGGTACGTTTTTGCCTCAAACAGTTTTCAAACAAAAGACCCCCTTGGAAAAGGAAATTTAAGGGGCTCAATTTAGAAGGTATGTTGGCCTTCCATTGTTTTAGCCATAACACTCTGCGAGCCAGGGTAAATAATTCATGAATCTTACAGAGAGCTTGAGGTTAAGTGCTGCTTCAGTACAAAATTCAGAGGCTAAAGGAATATCCTTCAAGACATTGATAATTTCATCTCTAGGAGCATTCCTCAACACTGCCCCTTCCACTTCTTTCAACCAATAGTCACAAGCTTTAGATAAATCAACTGTAGCAGTAGATGGTCTGAGCGAGGAACCAGGAATTAAAAAAGCCTTTTTTAGAAGATACTCTTTTTTAGAAGAGAGTCCTGTTTTCTATCAATAGGTTCTTTCAGAGCTGTGGCATCTTCAACCGGTAACAGAGTTTTGTGCGTCAGCCTAGACATGGCAGCATAAATCTTGGGTGCAGTGTCCCAAAACTTAGTATCATCCTCTGTCATAGGGTATCTGGCATGTAAATTGGAAGGAATATTGAGCTTCTTGTCAGAATTTTCCCATTCATCTGTAATGATTTTGGCCATCACTGGATGTAAATAGAAAGATAGCTTGGGAGCTCGCGGATTAAACATCTGCAGCAGATGAGACTGTACCAGTCTCTGACAGATGTGTGGATCTCCTAGCTTTAATCAAGTTTTGAATAGTTTCTTGACTAAAAGTTTGAGTCCTCTCTTCCACTTTGGAATCTTGAGTCTCAGTAGTCTGAGCTATGGTCCAGGAGCATTAGCTGGACGAGTCACAGTCTCCGAAGGAGATGGGTGAAAGGAGGATTTAACAGAATCCACTACTTGAGATATCATAGTAGGCATTAAAGTAGCCATGGGTTCTTTGATCTATTCAGATACATTAGCCTCTTGCTGTTCAGAATCCACAAAATAAGCTGTCAAACACTCTTGACAAAACTTCTTTCCTCTCACAACTGTATTGTTGCATGTAGTACATTGTCGACTGGATTTATCCTTGTGTTTGCGTTTGTCAGCATGGCGAGATGAATCCCTGAAAGAAAAAAACATAAATTACTAATAGAAACACCCCCCCCACACCGAAATTACGAGGATTTCTCGTATTTTCGAGGATTTTTTCATTTTAATGGGTCCGCTCGCGTATTTTCAAATTTTTTCGAAAATTCGCGGATTCTCGAGCGGACCGGATTTTGCGAAGTTCGGACATCTCTAGTGTTGGAATGAATTAATATATTAAATAAAGGACGGTTTTACATTTTTTCACTATAAGACAGTGTTGCGGTCTGCTTTTTCTCTCTTATGATCATTATTGCCGGGACCGTCACAGCCCAATTGATCAGGTGAGGGAGCAGCCAGGTTAGAGGTCTAGGGGTGAGGCGTTTGCTTCCATCCACGCCAGGGACAGGAAAAGGACTGGAGAGGGGAGGGGAGAAAATTTATAGAGTTTGTTGTTCTTGTCCATGCCTGAGGCTGAGGCAAGAGGGGGTTAACCCATTAGTGACCACTGCCATTCCAGGATCAGGAATTGAAGGTTACAGTAAGTATAACCGCTAATCTGTGGTTAAGGTCTTCATCCTGAAAAATAAATGCTGGAAAGACAAGACAGGGAAGGTATTATTGTCCTTTAAAGGGTATCTCTGCCCTTAACAAAACCTTTTTCTGTATAGTGTAGGTTACCCTATTCCACCCCCAACCGCCAGTCTGTATGTCAAAAAAAAGATCAGAACTGTACTTACATGCCTTTGTTCCCCCAGTTCAGATCTCAGCCCTCTGCTTGCCAATCACAGATGTGGCTGTCGGTATTGCAGAACACCAGGGGAACGAAGCGATGCAAGTACAGTTTTGATCTTTTTTTTTTTTTTTTTACAATCAAACCTAAAAGGTTGGGGTTGGGATAGGGTGCCCTACACTACAGAAAAACGATTTAAAGGTAGGGCACCATTCAACACAGATAGATTGGACGGGAGAGAAGGAGTGTGTGTGTGTGGAGGGGGCTCCCCTGCACATGTCAAACACCTCAATAAGGACAAGGAACAGCAGGGACCAGATGACACACAGACAGCTCCTACACTTCACTTTCTGGGACTTTAAAGCACTACAAGAGAACCATTTGGAGCAGAAATGTAAGGTAAGGATTTTTAAACACTACACAGTGGTGCCAGTGGTGGGTTAAATTTTAGTTTTGGGGATGAACATGTCCTTTAATAAAGATTGTAAATAATAATCCATCTGGGGACATCATGGGAACATCAAGAGATAAAACTGACTCGACATTGATCCATTCAATGATCGAATGTCAAGCAATGTCATGCAGCTTTACCTCATCTGAATAAACTAAACAAAAAACAATCAAATGCACCAATTAATATAAAACTAAAACTAATTAACTCTAGGACTGAGTGGAATAAACATGATATAATTTGTTTACATATAAATTTCTATTAATCATTAACTGGTTTAATGAAGTCCCGAGTTTGAGTTTGTATGTTCTCCCCGGTCTTGCGTGGGCTTCCTTCGGGCACTCCGGTTCCCCCCACAATCATAAAGACGTACTGTGTCAAATGTGCTTAGATTGTAAGCTCTTCAGGGCAGGGACTGATGTAAAATGTATACATGTAATTGTGAAGCACTACGGAAGATGTTAGCGCTATATAAATCCACAATAATAATAATACATTTAGTTCAATGCGTGCAGCGCCTATTTTTGCGGATTAATAAATAAAAAGAGAAACAACAATCTACAATATTATGGCACATCTTTGAATATGCATAAGATGTTTTTTCTACCGGGTTAATGCAGTTAGATGACATCCAATTGGTTGGTGGTAGTTTAGGGGGTAGCAACTTTAACCAATAATATTTAAATGCAGCTCAGTCCTGAAGTATGTGTAAGAGTAAAGCTAACAGCCACCCCCTCCCACAAAATAAAGGAATCTATTTTGCCCCAAATTCCTCACTTTAATATCGTTTAAATGACTATTTGTTTCTTCCCTTCCCTATAAACTTATATCTAATTCAGTGGTGTCCAACCTGTGGTCATCCAGATGTTTGAAAAACTTCAAACCAAACACTCTGAAAACTACACAACCCAGCATTCCCCTGAATGCCCTTTCATATTGCAAACATCTGGAGGGTTGCAGGTTAGACTCCACTCCCTCGCTGCTCTCTACCATCACCTTTATGGCTTTGCAAGCTCTATGCGAGCCTTTTGTGGAATTGATGACTGCTACCACCTGAAAGAGTCGGGAGAGTGCAACAAGAGACTGTAAGACTTCAAAGTACAATATCTGGAATTATATCTGGAGTGCTGAGGAGAGTATTAGGAAAATGGGGTTTGGATGGTGCTTAGTGTATATTTAAAAGTTTTGGTAGTCGGTGAACAGGCAAGTAATCATAGTTGCCCCTCTTATTTCCTAGAACAGATACAGCCCCTGCCACAGATAACTGCTGTAGATGAGCAGTAAAGGCAGTGACATAAATATTTGGGGGACAAAGAGGGGCACAGAAATGTCTCTGAATGTAGCCTATTAGTAGGTGTGACAATCACAGCCACAGAGTGTGTTTTGCCTGAGAAAGCCATTAGGTGAAATGTGTTGCAAACTTTATCGCTACATATACACAGAATATCTGGAGTAAATTACTATCCCCTAAACATAGCACGGCCATACTGGAGCTCGATCCTCTGAGCAGACAGGTTTATGAAAAACAGCATGGCGGAGGTGTACCGAGTGCCACAGTTTCTCTTTACTACCTGGCCAGCTGTTGTATGTATGTAGAATTTTATAGCGCCACTTTGGTACACAGTGCTGTACATTATAAAACACAGATTATACAAACATGGGGATAAGTGCAAGCCATTATACAGATAAATTAAATTTAGATAAAGTTTCAATGGTTAAATTTTTATCTTTATCTGAATGAAATTATCAGATTAATTCATCCTCCCAGGTGGGACCCAGCCAAAGTCGTTTGCTGGGGGATGCTGCTGCCTCCTAATCACATTCCTGAGAAAGGGAGTCCAGTTATAGTTTTTATAGGAGGCTTGGTGATTTCTAGTTAATTAGAAGTGCTGCGTCATCTACCTAATTAACGGTGACCATACAAATGGACGATACTTGACAAATCCCATTGCAGCTGCCGGAATTGTGATCAGCTAGTATTGTGGCCCTTGGAAGCACGGTGGTTTATTGGTTAGCACTGATGCCTTGTAGGGCTAAAGACCTGAGTTCGAATCCTCCATTGGACACATCTGCATGGAGTTTGTATGTTCGCCCTGTGCTTGCATGGGTTTCCCCTGGGCACTCTGGTTTCCCCCACAATAATAAAGACATACTGATAGGTTGTATGTGTCAAATAAATGTGCCTAGATTGTAAGCTCTTCGGGGCAGGGATGTGAATGTATACACGTAATTGTAAAGCATTTCGAAAGATGTTGGCACTATATAAATCCACAATAATAATAACTAGAAAGCAAAAGTTAAAAAGCATAAACTTTGAATTTGGCTTGAAAGACCACATTTTGGAAGGGAATGTGTGTGTTTGTGCTGCAGATTTAAAAACTCAATAATGCCAATTATTAATAATAATAAGGCAGGTCAGTTGGTGTGTGTACTTGTGTCAGGTTGGGGGATAAAAGACTAACTTTTTTGATGATTGGTCAAAATGTGTTTTTTTTAACTATACTTACCCTTAAATATGATTGCCACATGAATGAATGGGTGCCTCAGTTGGTGCAGCAAACAAACATATGTACCCAGGCAGCAGGTCCTTAAATATATTGAACAGGCTCAAATTGTTTGGAGGGTTCACCAATCCCTTGAAACTTATAAATAGCAACAAATTGTCACACAAGAGCCCGAGTAACAGCGCTATCCATGATTTATTGGAGATACCAGCACGTCATGTTTCAGACCAGTGTGGTCTTTCCTCACCTTTTCTGCACCTGAGGAAAGACCACACTGGTCTGAAACATGATATGCTGGTATCTCCAATAAATCACGGATAGCGCTGTTACTCGGGCTCTTGTGTGACAATTTGATGCCTCAGTCGGTGTATGCTCCTGTGTCAGGTTGGAAGTTAAAAAAAACAAAATTTTTTGATTATTGATCAAAATTGTTTTTTTGACCATAGTAACCCTTTAAATATGGCTGCCATGAAAATGGAAGGATAGGTGAGTAGGCGTGTGTTCCTGGATCAAGTTGAAAGTTATAAAACAAACTTTTTTGATGATTGGTCAAAATTTGTTTTTTTATTTTAGTTATCCTTTAAGTATGGCTGCAACAGTAATGGAGGTGTAGTTTAGTAGGTGTGTGTACCTATGCCCTGTGGGGGTTAAAAAAACAAACTTTTTGGTTATTGATCAAAATTTATTTTTTTGACCTTAGTTACCCTTTAAGTATGGCTGCCACAGTAATGGATAAGTAGATCAGTAGGTGTGTGTACCTGTGTCAGGTTAGGGGTTAAAAAATCTTTCATGATTAGTCAAAAAAAATTTTTGACTTTAGTTACCCTTTAGGTAGGGCTGCAACAGTAATGGAGGGATAGGTCAGTAGGTGTATGTACCTGTGCCACGTGGGGGATAAAAAAAACAAAACTTTTTCGATGAATGGTCAAAATTAGTTTTTTTGACTTTGGTTACCCTTTAAGTATGGCTGCCACAGTAATGGATAAGTAGATCAGTAGGTGTGTGTACCTGGGTCTGGTGGAGGGGTATGTCTTTTTCGTGTTTACAACCATAAAACTATCTTTTATTGAGGATAAACCTAAATTAGTTTTTTTTTACTTTAATTACCCTTTATGTATATCTGCCACAGTAATGGATAAGTAGATCAGTAGGTGTGTGTACATGTGTCTGGCTGAGGGGGTATTGTCTTTTTTTGTGTTTAAAACCATAAAACTATCTTTTATTGAGGATAAATCTTAATTCGTTAGGGGGGGGGGGGGGGGACTGTGGTCTCCAAACAAGTTGAGTTTAAATGAAAGGCCAGTTTCCTACCTTTAAAATGAGCCATCAACCACCTCTCTACGTGCTCCACAGCCCAAGATACACAGAAATGACTGACCAGAAAGTCAGTCATTTCCTGATTGAAGTTAATTCCTTCAATCAGGAATTGAAGGTTACAGTAAGTATAACCGCTAATCTGTGGTTAAGGTCTTCATCCTGAAAAATAAATGCTGGAAAGACAAGACAGGGAAGGTATTATTGTGCTTTAAAGGGTATCTCTGCCCTTAACAAAACCTTTTTCTGTAGTGACGATTTAAAAGGTAGGCACCATTCACCACAGATGATTGGACGGAGAGAAGGATGTGTGTGTGTGGAGGGGCTCCCCTGCACATGTCAAACACCTCAATAAGGACAAGGAACGCAGGGACCAGATGAACAACCGACAGCTCCACACTCTTCACTTCTGGGACTTTGAAGCACTACAGAGAACCATTTGGAGCAGAAATGTAAGGTAAGGATTTTAAAAACACTGCACAGTGGGGCCAGTGGTGGGTTAAATTTTAGTTTTGGGGATGGACATGTCCTTAATAAAGATTGTAAATAATATCCATCTTGGGACATCATGGAACATCAAGAGATAAAACTGACTCGACATTGATCCATTCAATGATCGAATGTCAGGCAATGTCATGCAGCTTTACCTCATCTGAATAAACTAAACAAAAACAATCAAATGCACCAATTAATATAAACTAAAACTAATTAACTCTAGGACTGAGTGGAATAAACATGATATAATTGTGTTACATATAAATTTCTATTAATCATTAACCCCCATTAACTGGTTTAATGAAGTCCCGAGTTTGATTCCACCCTTGGAAACATCTGCAAAGAGTTTGTATGTTCTCCCCGGGCTTGCGTGGGTTTCCTTCGGGCACTCCGGTTCCCCCCACAATCATAAAGACGTACTGTTTCAAATGTGCTTAGATTGTACTCTTCAGGCCAGGGACTGATGTAAAATGTACATGTAATTGTGAAGCACACGGAAGATGTTAGCGCTATATAAATCCAAAATAATAATAATACATTTAGTTCAATGCGTGCAGCTCCTATTTTTGCTGATTAAAAATAAAAAGAGAAACAACAATCTCACATATATGGCACATCTTTGATAATGCATAATGTTTTTTCTACTACCGGGTTAATGCAGTTAGATGACATCCAATTGGTTGTGGTAGTTTAGGGGTAGCAACTTAAAACCATAATATTTAAATGCAGCTCAGTCCTCAGTATGTGTAAGAGTAAAGTACAGCACACCGCCACCCCCCCCCCCCAAAATAAAGGAATCTATTTTGCCCAAATTCCTCACTTTATATCATTTAAATGGACTATTGTTTTCTTCCCTTCCCTATAAACTTATATCTAATTCGGGGTGTCCAACCTGTGGTCATCCAGAATGTTTGAAAACTTCAAACCAAACACTCTGAAAACTACAACCCCAGCATTCCCCTAATGCCCTTTCATATTGCAAACATCTGGAGGGTTGCAGTTAGACTCCACTCCCTCGCTGCTCTCTACCATCACCTTTATGGCTTTGCAAGCTCTATGCGAGCCTTTTGTGGAATTGATGACTGCTACCACCTGAAAGAGTCGGGAGAGTGCAACAAGAGACTGTAAGACTTCAAAGTACAATACTGGAATTATATCTGGAGTGCTGAGGAAGTATTAGGAAAATGGGGTTTGGATGGTGCTTAGTGTATATTTAAATTTTTGGTAGTCGGTGAAAGGCAAGTAATCATATTGCCCCTCTTATTTCCTAGAACAGATACAGCCCCTGCCACAGATAACTGCTGTAGATGAGCAGTGAAGGCAGTGACATAATATTTGGGGACAAAGAGGGGCACAAAAATGTCTCTGAATGTAGCCTATTAGTAGGTGTGACATCACACAGCCACAGAGTGTGTTTTGCCTGAGAAAGCCATTAGGTGAAATGCTTGTGAAGGTCTCATCACATCCAGGTCATGGTATATCTGTTGTATTCAATTAGATCAACTGGACTTGAAATGTAGTTCTTGAAGACGTTTCGCTATGTCATCCGACTGGCTTTCTCAATTCAGAATGACTTGTACAAGAATCTGTGGCAATTATGTACCCTGGAGAATCCCAATTAGCATATCACAGCCAGGTGTAAAGGGTGTGATTAGATAGTGGCTAAGAGTGTTTAGGAACGCCCAGAGTAAGTGTTAAAACAGCATTGTACAATGGCAGACAGTTGGTGTCGAACCCCCCCACCTCTATTTAGGCTTGGTTTTCTTTATTTTCACATAAATGGCCTCCTTAACACCTCTCTTGAAACAGTCACGTTCCTTCGCCAGTATGTTAACATTACAATCTTCAAAGGTATGTCCTTTATCCTTAAGATGCAGATACACGGCTGAGTCCTGACCCGAGGAATTGGCTCTTCTGTGCTGGGCCATACGTTGATGCAGTTGCTGTTTGGTCTCCCCCACATACAAATCAGAGCATTCTTCACTGCACTGCCCTGCATATATGATGTCGCTTTTCTTGTGTTTAGGTATTGGGTCTTTCGGATGTACCAATTGCTGCCTCAGCGTGTTGCTCGGTTTAAAGCAGCAGGGATACGATGTTTTTTGAAAATTCTTCTTAATTTCTCGGAGACCCCTGCTACTATGGGATACCATGTTTCTTCCTCCTGTCTTGCTTTTCCACTTCACTGTTGGTATTTGTGTTCTTTTCTTTCCTTCTACTTCTTTTGACAAAGGCCCATCTGGATATCCACAAGTTTTAGGGCTCCTCTGAGATGTTTCATTTCTTTAGCCTTCGCCTCTGTGCTAGTGGGGATTTTCTCGCTCTGTGTTGCAGGGTTCTGATGACACCCAGCTTGGGATCTAAAGGGTGGTGGGAGTCAAACATCAATACTGATCTGTGTGTGTTGGTTTTCTGTAAACCTCTACTTCCAGTTTCCATTTTCCTTAACTTCTACCAAGCAGTCCAAGAAAGCCAGTTTGTTGTTTTGTACCTCTTCCCTTGTGAATTTAATGTTTTGGTCTACCGCATTAATGTGTTCTGTGAAAGCTTGTACTTCCTTCTGGTGGATTTTAACCAGACTGATCTCAACCCAGAACAGGTATGTTCCTTGTTGGACTTGTGCCTGAATACCACCTATTTCAAATACAGGGATAAGTTCTATAAGCAAAAACATGGATGTGCTATGGGATCTCCAGTTTCAACCTATTGTGGCCAACCTTTACAGGAGAGGTAGAAACACAGGCGCTGAATACCTTTAGGGCTTAGCACCCAGCCACTGGTTCAGATATGTTGATGACACCTGGGTTAAAATCCACCAGAAGGAATACAAGCTTTCACAGAACACATTAATGCGGTAGACCAAAACATTAAATATTCACAGGGAAGAGGTACAAAACAACAAACTGGCTTTCTTGGACTGCTTGGTAGAAGTTAAGGAAAATGGTAAACTGGAAGTAAGTTTACAGAAAAACCAACACACACAGATCAGTATTGATGTTTGACTCCCCACCACCCTTTAGATCACAAGCTGGGTGTCTCATCAACCCTGCAACACAGAGCCAGAACATCCCCACTAGCACGAGGCGAAGGCTAAGAAATGAAACATCTCAAGGAGCCCTTAAAACTTGGGATATCCAGACTGGGCCTTTGTCAAAAGAAGCAGGAAAGAAAGAACACAAATACCAACAGTGAAGGGGAAAAGCAAGACAGGAGGAAGAACATGGTCATCCCATATGTAGCAGGGGTCTCCGAAATTAAGAAGAATTTTCAAAAAACATCGTATCCCTGTCTGCTTTAAACCGAGCAACACCTGAGGCGCAATGTACATCCAAAAGACCCAATACCAAAACCCAAGAAAAGCCCATCATATATGCGGTGCAGTGCAGTGAGAAATGCTCTGATTTGTATGTGGGGGAGCCAAACAGCAACTGCATCAACGTATGGCCCGCACAGAAGAGCCAATTCTCGGGTCAGGACCAGCCGTGTATCGCATCTTAAGGATAAAGGACATACCTTGGAAGATTGTAATGTTAACATACTGGCGAAGGAACGTGACTGGTTCAAGAGAGGTGTTAGGAGCCATTTATGTGTAAAATAAAGAAACCAAGCCTAAATAGAGGTGGGGGGGTTCCGCCAACTGTCTGCCATTTACAATGCTGTTTTAACACCTACTCTGGGCGTTCCTATAACACCTCTTAGCCACTATCTAATCACACCCTTAACACCTGGCTGTGATATGCTAATTGGGATTCTCCAGGGTACATAATTGCCACAGATTCTGTACAAGTCATCTGAATTGAGAAAGCCAGTCGGATGACTAGCGAAACGTCTTCAAGAACTACATTTCAAGTCCAGTTGATCTAATTGAATAACAACAGATACTTAGTGAAATGTGTTGCAAACTTTATCGCTACATATACGCAGAATATCTGGAGTAAATTACTATCCCCTAAACATAGACGGCCATACTGGAGCTCGATCCTCTGAGCAGACAGTTGTTTGAAAACAGCATGGCGGAGGTGTACGACGATGTCACAGTTCCTCTTTACTAGCCAAATTGAAAGGGTATCTCTGCCCTTAACAAAACCTTTTTCTGTAGTGTAGGTTACCCTATTCCACCCCCAACCGCCATGTCTGTATGTCAAAAAAAAGATCAGAACTGTACTTACATGCCTTTGTTCCCCCAGTTCAGATCTCAGCCCTCTGCTTGCCAATCACAGATGTGGCTGTCGGTATTGCAGAACACCAGGGGAACGAAGCGATACAGTTTTGATCTTTTTTTTTTTACAATCAAACCTAAAAGGTTGGGGTTGGGATAGGGTGCCCTACACTACAGAAAAACTTTTAAAGGTAGGCCAACCATTCACACAGATAGATTGGACGGGAAGAAGGTGTGTTTTGTGGAGGGGGCTCCCCTGCACATTTCAACACCTCAATAAGGACAAGGAACGCGGGACCAGATACACCACAGACAGCTCCTACCTCTCACTTCTGGGACTTTAAAGCACTAAAGAGAACCTTTGGAGCAGAATGTAAGGTAAGATTTTTAAACACACTGCACAGTGGGGCCAGTTGTGGTTTAAATTTTAGTTTTGGGATGACATGTCCTTTAATAAGATTGTAATAATATCCCTCTGGGACATCATGGGACCATCAAGAGATAAAACTGACTCGACATTGATCCATTCATATCGAATGTCAAGCAATGTCTGCAGCTTACCCATCTTGAATAAACTAACAAAAAACAATCAAATGCACCAATTATAAAACTAAAACTAATTAACTCTAGGACTGAGTGGAATAAACATGATTAATTTGTTTACTATAAATTTCTATAACATTAACTGGTTTAATGAAGTCCCGTATTTTTGAAAGTTTGTATGTTCTCCCCGGTTTGCGTGGGTTCCTTCGGGCACTCCGTTCCCCCCACAATCATAAAGACAGTACTGTGTCAAATGTGCTTAGATTGTAAGCTCTTCAGCAGGGACTGAGTGTAAAATGTTACATGTATTGTGAAGCACTACGGAAGATGTTTAGCGCTATTAAATCCACATAATAATAATACAATTTAGTTCAATGCGTGCAGCCTATTTTTGCGGATAATAAATAAAAGAGAAACACAATCTACAATATTATGGCACATCTTTGAATATGCATAGATTTTTTTTCTACCGGGTTAATGCAGTTAGATGACATCCAATTGGTTGGTGGTAGTTTAGGGGGTAGCAACTTTACCATAATATTTAAATGCAGCTCTCCTGAATATGTGTAAGAGTAAAGCGAACCGCCACCCCTCCCCCCAAATAAAGGAATCTATTTTGCCCAAATTCCTCACTTTATACTTTAAATGACTATTGTTCTTCCCTTCCCTATAAACTTATATCTAATTCGTGGTGTCCAACCTGTGGTCATCCATGTTTTGAAAAACTTCAAACCAAAACACTCTGAAAACTACACAACCCAGCATTCCCCTGAATGCCTTTCATATTGCAAACATCTGGAGGGTTGCAGGTTAGACTCCACTCCTCGCTGCTCTCTACCATCACCTTTATGGCTTTCAAGCTCTATGCGAGCCTTTTGTGGAATTGATGACTGCTACCACCTGAAAGAGTCGGGAGAGGCAACAAGAGACTGTAAGACTTCAAAGTACAATATCTGGAATTATATCTGGAGTGCTGAGGAGAGTATTAGGAAAATGGGTTTTGGATGGTGCTTAGTGTATATTTAAAAGTTTTGGTAGTCGGTGAACAGGCAAGTAATCAAGTTGCCCCTCTTATTCCTAGAACAGATACCCCCTGCCACAGATAACTCTGTAGATGGAGCTAAGGCAGTGACATAAATATTTGGGGGACAAAGAGGGGCACAGAAATGTCTCTGAATGTAGCCTATTAGTATGTGACATCACACCACAGATTGTGTTTTTGCCTGAGAAAGCCATTAGGTGAAATGTGTTGCAACCTTTATCGCTACATATCAACAGAATATCTGGAGTAATTACTATCCCCTAAACATAGCACGGCCATACTGGAGCTCGACCTCTGAGCAGACAGTTATGAAAAACAGCATGGCGGAGGTGTACGGAGTGCCACAGTTTCTCTTACTACCTGGCCAGCTGTTGTATGTATGTAGAATTTTATAGCGCCACTTTGGTACACAGTGCTGTACATTATAAAACACAGATATACAAACATGGGGATAAGTGCAAGCCATTATACAGATAAATTAATTAGATAAAGTTTCAATGGTTAAATTTTTATCTTATCTGAATGAAATTATCAGATTAATTCATCCCCAGGTGGGACCCAGCCAAAGTCTTTGCTGGGGGATGCTGCTGCCTCCTAATCACTTCCTGAGAAAGGGAGTCCAGTTATAGTTTTTTAGGAGGGCTTGGTGATTTCTAGTTAATTAGAAGTGCTGCGTCATCTACCTAATTAACGGTGACCATACAATGACGATACTGACAAATCCCATTGCAGCTGCCGGAATTGTGATCATAGTATTGTGCCCTTGGAAGCACGGTGTTTATGGTAGCACTGATGCCTTGTAGGCTAAAGACCTGAGTTCGAATCCCTCATTGGACACATCTGCATGGAGTTTGTATGTTCGCCCTGTGCTTGCTGGGTTTCCCCTGGGCACTCTGGTTTCCCCCACATAATAAAGACTACTGATAGGTTGTATGTGTCTAAATGTGCCTAGATGGAAGCTCTTCGGGGCAGGGATGTGATGTTACACGTATTGTAAAGCATTTCGAAAGATGTTGGCACTATATAATCCACATAATAATAACTAGAAAGCAAAAGTTAAAAAGCATAAACTTTGAATTTGGCTTGAAAGACCACATTTGGAAGGGAATGTGTGTGTTTGTGCTGCAGATTTAAAAACTCAATAAGTGCCAATTATTATATAATAGGCAGGTCAGTTGGTGTGTGTACTTGTGTCAGGTTGGGGGATAAAAGACAACTTTTTTGATGATTGGTCAAAATGTGTTTTTTTTAACTATACTTACCCTTAAATATGATTGCCACATGAATGAATGGTGCCTCAGTTGGTGCGAAACAAACAATATGTACCCGGCAGGCAGGTCCTTATATATAGAACAGGCTCAAATTGTTTGGAGGTTCACCAATCCCTTGAAACTTATAATAGCAACAATTGTCCAACAAGAGCCCGAGAACAGCGCTACACAGGATTTTATGGGAGATACCAGCACGTCATGTTTCAGACCAGTGTGGTCTTTCTCACCTTTTCTGCACCTGAGGAAAGACCACACTGGTCTGAAACATATATGCTGGATCTCCAATAATCACGGAAGCGCTGTTACCGGGCTCGTGTGACAATTTGATGCCCAGTCGGTGTATGCTCCTGTGTCAGGTTGGAAGTTAAAAAAAACAAATTTTTTGATTTTGATCAAAATTGTTTTTTTGACCATAGTAACCCTTTAAATATGGCTGCCATGAAATGGAAGGATGGTGAGTAGGCGTGTGTTCCTGGATCAAGTGAAAGTTATAAAACAAACTTTTTTGATGATTGGTCAAAATTTGTTTTTTATTTTAGTTATCCTTTAAGTATGGCTGCAACAGTAATGGAGGTGTAGTTTAGTAGGTGTGTGTACCTATGCCCTGGGGGGTTAAAAAACAAACTTTTTGGTTATTGATCAAAATTATTTTTTTGACTTAGTTACCCTTTAAGTATGGCTGCCACAGTAATGGATAAGTAGATCAGTAGGTGTGTGTACCTGTGTCAGGTTAGGGGTTAAAAAATCTTTGATTATTCAAAAAAATTTTTGACTTTAGTTACCCTTGGTAGGGCTGCAACAGTAATGGAGGGATAGTCAGTAGGTGTATGTACCTGTGCCACTGGGGGGATAAAAAAACAAAACTTTTTCGATGATGGTCAAAATTAGTTTTTGACTTTGGTTACCCTTTAAGTATGGCTGCCACGTAATGGATAAGTAGATCAGTAGGTGTGTTACCTGGGTCTGGTGGAGGGGTATGTCTTTTTCGTGTTTACAACCATAAAACTATCTTTTATTGAGGATAAACCTAAATTAGTTTTTTTTACTTTAATTACCCTTTATGTATATCTGCCACAGTAATGGATAAGTAGATCACAGTAGGTGTGTGTACATGTGTCTGGCTGAGGGGTATTGTCTTTTTTGTGTTTAAAACCATAAAACTATCTTTATTGAGGATAAATCTTAATTCGTTAGGGGGGGGGGGGACTGTGGTCTCCAAACAGTTGAGTTTAAATGAAAGGCCAGTTTCCTACCTTAAAATGAGCCATCAACCACCTCTCTACTTGCTCCACAGCCCAAGATACACAAAATGCCTGACCAGAAAGTCAGTCATTCCTGATTGAAGTTAATTCCTTCAATCAGGAATTGAAGGTTACAGTAGTATACCGCTAATCTGTGGTTAAGGTCTTCATCCTGAAAAATAATGCTGGAAAGACAAGACAGGGAAGGTATTATTGTGCTTTAAAGGGTATCTCTGCCCTTAACAAAACCTTTTTCTGTTGTAGGGGTTACCCTATTCCACCCCCAACCGCCATGTCTGTATGTCAAAAAAAGATCAGAACTGTACTACATGCCTTTGTTCCCCAGTTCAGATCTCAGCCCTCTGCTTGCCAATCACAGATGTGCGTGTCGGTATTGCAGAACACCAGGGGAACGAAGCGATACAGTTTTGATCTTTTTTTTTTTACAATCAAACCTAAAAGGTTGGGGTTGGGATAGGGTGCCCTACACTACAGAAAAACGATTTAAGGTAGGGCACCATTCAACACAGATAGATTGGACGGGAGAGAAGGAGGTGGTGTGTGTGGAGGGGCTCCCCTGCACATGTCAAACACCTCAATAAGGACAGGAACACAGGACCAGATGACACACAGACAGCTCCTACACTTCACACTTCTGGGACTTTAAAGCACTACAAGAGAACCATTTGGAGCAGAAATGTAAGGTAAGGATTTTTAAACATACACAGTGGTGCCAGTTGGGTGGTAAATTTTAGTTTGGGGTTGAACATGTCCTTTAATAAAGATTGTAAATAATAATCCATCTGGGGACATCATGGGAACATCAGAGAGATAAACTGACTCGACAGGATCCATTCAATGATCGAATGTCAAGCAATGCATGCAGCTTTACCTCATCTGAATAAACTAACAAAAAACAATCAATTGCACCAATTAATATAAACTAAAACTAATTAACTCTAGGCTGATGAATAACATGATTAAGTTGTTTACATATAAATTTCTCATTAACATTAACTGGTTTAATGAAGTCCCGAGTTGGAGTTGTATGTTCTCCCCGGTCTTGCGTGGGCTTCCTTCGCGCACTCCGGTTCCCCCACAATCATAAAGACGTACGGTCAAATGTGCTTAGATTGAAGCTCTTCAGGGCAGGGACTGTGTAAAAGTATACATGTATTGTGAAGCACTACGGAAGATGTTAGCGCTATATAAATCCACAAAATAAATAATACATTAGTTCAATGCGTGCAGCGCCTTTTTTGCGGATTAATAAATAAAAAGAGAAACAACAATCTACAATATTATGGCACATCTTTGAATATGCATAAGATGTTTTTTCTACCGGGTTAATGCAGTTAATGACATCCAATGGTTGGTGGTAGTTTAGGGGGTACAACTTTAACCAATATATTTAAATGCAGCTCAGTCCTGAAGTATGTGTAGAGTAAAGCTAACAGCCACCCCCCCCACAAATAAAGGAACTATTTTGCCCCAAATTCCTCCTTTAATATCGTTTAAATGACTATTTGTTTCTTCCCTTCCCTATAAACTTATATCTAATTCAGTGTGTCCAACCTGTGGTCATCCAGATGTTTGAAAAACTTCAAACCAAACACTCTGAAAAACACAACCCAGCATCCCCTGAATGCCCTTTCATATTGCAAACATCTGGAGTGTTGCAGGTTAGACTCCACTCCCTCGCTGCTCTCTACCATCACCTTATGGCTTTGCAAGCTCTATGCGAGCCTTTTGTGGAATTGATGACTGCTACCACCTGAAAGAGTCGGGAGAGTGCAACAAGAGACTGTAAGACTTCAAAGTACAATATCTGGAATTATATCTGGAGTGCTGAGGAGAGTATTAGGAAAATGGGGTTTGGATGGTGCTTTGTATATTTAAAAGTTTTGGTAGTCGGTGAACAGGCAAGTATCATAGTTGCCCCTCTTATTTCCTAGAACAGATACAGCCCCTGCCACAGATACTGCTGTAGATGAGCATAAGGCAGTGACTAAATATTTGGGGGCAAAGAGGGGCACAGAAATGTCTCTGAATGTAGCATATAGTAGGTGTGACAATCACAGCCACAGAGGTGTTTTGCCTGAGAAAGCCATTAGGTGAAATGTGTTGCAAACTTTATCGCTACATATACACAGAATATCTGGAGTAAATTACTATCCCCTAAACATAGCACGGCCATACTGGAGCTCGACCTCTGAGCAGACAGGTTTATGAAAAACAGCATGGCGAGGTGTACCGAGTGCCACAGTTTCTTTACTACTACCTGGCCAGCTGTTGTATGTATGTAGAATTTTATAGCGCCACTTTGGTACACAGTGCTGTACATTATAAAAACAGATTATACAAACATGGGGATAAGTGCAAGCCTTATAATCAGATAAATTAAATTTAGATAAAGTTTCATGGTTAAATTTTTATCTTTATCTGAATGAAATTATCAGATTAATTCATCCTCCCAGGTGGGACCCCAAAGTCGTTTGCTGGGGGATGCTGCTGCCTCCTAATCACATTCCATGAGAAAGGAGTCCAGTTATAGTTTTTTATGGAGGCTTGGTGATTTCTAGTTAATAGAATTGCTGCGTCTATCTACCTATACGGTGACCATACAAATGACGATACTTGACAAATCCCTTGCAGCTCGGAATTGTGATCAGCTAGTATTGTGGCCCTTGGAAGCACGGTGGTTTATTGGTTAGCACTGATGCCTTGTAGGGCTAAAGACCTGAGTTCGAATCCTCCATTGACACATCTGCATGGAGTTTGTATGTTCGCCCTGTGCTTGCATGGGTTTCCCCTGGCACTCTGGTTTCCCCACAATAATAAAGACATACTGATAGTTGTATGTGTCAAATAAATGTGCCTAATTGTAAGCTCTTCGGGGCAGGGTGTGAATGTAACACGTAATTGTAAAGCATTACGAAATGTTGGCACTATATAAATCCCACATTATAATAACTAGAAAGCAAAAGTTAAAAAGCATAACTTTGAATTTGGCTTGAAAGACCACATTTTGGAAGGGAATGTGTGTGTTTTGCTGCAGATTTAAAACTCAATAATGCCAATGATGAGCCATTGTGTTTTTTACTTACCCTTTAAATAGGCTGTCACATGAATTAAAGGCAGGTCAGTTGGTGGTGGTACTCGTGTCGGTTGGGGGATAAAAGACTAACTTTTTTGATGATTGGTCAAAATGTGTTTTTTTTAACTATACTTACCCTTAAATATATGACCACATGAATGAATGGGTGCCTCAGTTGGTGCAGCAAACAAACATATGTACCCAGGCAGCAGGTCCTAAATATATTGAACAGGCTCAAATTGTGTGAGGGTTCACCATCCTTGAACTTATAAATAGCAACAATTGTCACACAGAGCCAGAGTTACAGTGCTACCCATGATTTATTGGAGATACCAGCACATCATGTTTCAGACCAGTGTGGTCTTTCCTCGCCTTTCCTGCACCTGTTGGAAGTTAAAAAAATTTTTTTTTTGATTATTGATCAAAATAGTTTTTTTGACTAAAGTTACCCTTTAAATGTGGCTGCCATGAAAATGGAAGGGTAGGTGAGTAGTTGTGTGTTCCTGGATCAAGTTGGAAGTTATAAAAAACTTTTTTGATGATTGTTCAAAATTTGTTTTTTTATTTTAGTTACCCTTTAAGTATGGCTGCAACAGTAATGGAGGGAGGGGTAGGTCAGTAGGTGTGTGTACCTATGCCCTGTGGGGGTTAAAAAAAACCTTTTTGGTTATTGATCAAAATTAGTTTTTTTGGCTTTAGTTACCCTTTAAGTATGGCTGCCACAGTAATGGATAAGTAGATCAGTAGGTGTGTGTACCTGTGTCGTGGTTTGGGGTTAAAAAAAACAAACTTATTTGATGATTGGTCAAAACATTTTTTTGACTTTAGTTACCCATTATGTAGGGCTGCAACAGTAATGGAGGGGTAGGTCAGTAGGTGTATTTACCTGTGCCACGTGGGGGGTTAAAAGTTTTTTGATTATTGATCAAACTTAGTATTTTTGACTTAAGTTACCCTTTAAGTATGGCTGCTACAGTAATGTATAAGTATATCAGTAGGTGTGTATACATGGGTCTGGTGGAGGGGTATGTCTTTTTCGTGTTTACAACCATAAAACTATCTTTTATTGAGGACAAATCTAAATTAGTTTTTTTTACTTTAGTTACCCTTTAAGTATATCTGCCACAGTAATGGATAAGTAGATCAGTAGGTGTGTGTACATGCGTCTGGTTGAGGGGGTATTGTCTTTTTTGTGTTTAAAACCATAAAACTCTTTTATTGAGGATAAATCTAAATTCGTTTTTTTGACTTTAGTTACCCTTTAAAGGGGGAACTGTGGTCTCCCAAAAATGAGAGGCCAGTTTCCTACCTTTAAAACGAGCCATCAACCACCTCTCTACTTGCTCCACAGCCCAAGATACACATAAATGACTGACCAGAAAGTTAATGGGTGGGAGGCTGACATGTGACATTCCTGAGGACTTCTCCTGCACAGTGCCACTGGAGAGCACAGCCTCAGACTCCCTCAGTGTGTGAGGGAGACAGGAAGTCCCTCCTCCTCTCTGCTGTGTCAAGGACCTGCAGCTGCAGAGAAGGTAAGGGAATCTACAGCCCTTTAGCAATTATATAGTTTGAAGAACGCACTCCTGTAGACCTTGCTCTTTCTTTATATGTTTATTAGTGACATGCGTGCACAACGTTTCGGGGTGTGTCCCCCTTCCTCATATATATAATATAAACATATAAAGAAAGAGCAAGGTCTACAGGAGTGCGTTCTTAAAACTATATAATTGCTAAAGAATATTTAACCCTGTATGTGGTGGACAGGATCTGAGGAACAGCACCCAGTAAATCTCTGAAGGAAAGGAGTGCGGGGATTAACTTAAACGTGTGAACAAATCTACAGCCCTTCTCTCTCAAAGTGTGAAAACAGCCTTTTCAGGCAGAGTGAAGGCTGTTTCTACAGAGTTTTCGGGGGGGGGGGGGGGGGAGGGGGCCCCGAGAGCCCCTGGGGGGGGGGGGGCTTAGGCACCCGTAAGTGGGTGGGGCTTAGTTACCTGCGAGTGGGGCCACGTGGCGCTGTAAGGGAATGGGCCAAGGGGGGCCTGCAACTGGAGGGACCATGGGGTCCATGAGTGGGAGGGACCAGGGGGGCTGCAAAGGGGAGGAGACACAGGGCAGGTTGACTGATAGGTTTCAGAGCAGGAAGCAGGAAGTGCAGGGGACCTGGTGATGCTGCTGCCATATCACACACAAAAATGTAAACATCTTCAAAACTAAAAAAATAAACAATGGAAATAAATTGCAAAAAACCCCAGGAGAGCAATTCCTATCAATTTACCTAAAGTAATTTTTGGACCACAGTTCCTCTTTAAGTATGTCTGCCATAGTAATGGATAAGTAGATCGGTAGGAGTATGTACCTGGGTCTGGTTGAGGGGGTATGTCTTTTTTGTGTTTACAACCATAAAACTAACTTTTATTGAGGATATATCAAAAATGTTTTTGTTTTTTTTTTTACTTTATTTACCCTTTAAGTATGGCTGCCACAGGAATGGAAGGGTAATCAGTAGGTGTGTGTACCCATATGAGGTTGGGGGTATGTGTTTTTGCATGTATGACTATATAACTAACTTTCATTGATGATTAATCAAAATTAGTTTTTTGACTATAGTTACCCTTTAAGTATAGCTTCCATGGGAATTGAAAGGTAGGTCAGTAGGTGGGTGTACCTGTGTGTGTGGGGGGTTGGGGGTATCACCGTTTGTATTTATGATCATGAAACAAACTGTTTTTAAATATCCACATTTGAGGATTGTTACCATTATATTCGATGGGGAAAAATGTCTCAAAATTCACTGAAAATGCCGTAACGTGTATGCCCTGCAGCTCTGTAACGAATTTTATGTCTCTAGCTCAAAAACTGTGGAGATACAGTCCAAAAAAGTGGAAGAATAAAAGAAGAAAGAACAGGAATTTGGCTTTTTCAAGCCAAATTAGTAATAAAGTAGAGGGAGCCAATATGTGTAATCATGCATATGGCTACCAACAGGTATTCCACTGTTCTCCATTTGCAATCATACTCACGTTAGGGCTACTAAAGTTCAAACTTTCCTTTCCTATCTCTCTTAATTATATTAGCTGGAGAAAGGTAACCTGTAAGGGTGAGGCCACACTGCAACGCACAGGAATCGCGCACAAAATCGCGAGCGTTATCGCACGCGATTGTGTGCGCGATTCTTGCTCGTTTCGCGCTCGCGTTCGCGTTTTGCGCATGCATTTTTGCCTTTTCACGTTATGGAAACGCATGCGTTAACGCACCAAAAATGGTGAACGCATGCGTTACCATAACGCGAACGGACGCGCAATCGCATGCGCATCGGAAATCGCGGGAATTTTTGCGTTCCCGCGATTTCCATTTTAGCGAAAATCGCGGGCGCAAACGCGAGCGCGAAACGCGTGCGCAAACGCGCGAAAAACGCGCTAGTGTGGCCTAGCCCTAATTCTCACTCTTAACTGGAAACCATCAAGGGCAAGTGGGGCACAGCACAAGGATAAATAGATACAATCAACTCAGTGCCCAGAAGGCAGAAACTGGTTTGGTACTGAATTTAGGAGATTTATGGTAAGGAAATGGATGGTTTCCAGACAGGAGGAGCTTATATTTAAAGTCTTATTATTGACTGATCTTAGCAACCTGACAGAGTTGTAGAGAAGACAAGTAAAATAACAATGTGGACTACGGCACTGGCAGCGCTTTTGGTTGTGACATCAATTAGTGTGGCTACAAACACCTCTCCAGGTAAGAGATTCATAACCATAATGGATTTAGGTTTTAGAGAACAAACACTAACAGCTCAATGTAGTGTGTGTTTTAGTTGGCTCTCATATTATTACTAGAACCCAGAATGTTTAGTCCTGCTTCTACAGACTAGAATAGTGTAGCTGAAGCTACTGTTGGCTCCTTGCCAGCTTCTGACCTAGGCCAGACATTGAGTTGACATTCAAACCTGCAACAATCCTTTCAGCTTTGACACAACCTTCAAAGTTCTTTCTCTAATCTCTTACTCTGTTTTTTTCTCATACTTAGTTTTCAAATAACCATTTGCTCAGTAGAGATCTGAGCATGTTTAACATATACAATGTAGGAAAACACATAAGCCACCATTTAATCAACATATGTGAAAAGCTGGTGTATATAATGTATCAAAATAGCTCTTATATCCTGACAGTGCTCACTACATGGCGGCTCGGGTGTATTAACCCCGAGTCGTGCGCTTTCAATAATCCATATCCTTATGGCAAAGCATTGTACATACTTCTCCCTCTCCTGCCGAATTCAGATAGGTGAAGGTACCATAATCAAGGTACCAAGGTACCAACCAAGGTACCAAAACCATATTGGACTCACCCTCGTCGTCGGGTGGTCCAGGTGCCTCACAGCCCTGGACCCTTCGCTATCGGTCCTGCAGTCAGCTTTCCACAGATTCCGGCTATGTTTGGGCTGTTAGTGTGAGACTCCTTACACAAAACTCCACATGCGACCCAGGTTTTCAATAAAAACTTCAATCCTTTATTTCGACATTAAAACTGATTACAGACAAAGAGGCTAACCGGCCTGACGCTTTTCGAACGTAACACACGTTCTTATTCATAGGCTAACATTACAAACTAAAAGGGGGTTTAAAAAGGTGAGCATGTGGTAATTAAGCTCCTTAATTGGATAGCCCAGTCACACCTCCGTATGACTCCACACTCTGATCCTCCTCCTCCCAGACCAATGTGATCTATACAAAATAACATTTAAAAGAGCCTTTGATATCAATGCACAATGCTACATAAAAACACACTAGTTTGTTCTAAGTAATCAGACTACTTTCATTGGGACCTTTCCTAATAATGCCATTTGCTACTTTGCACATAAATATAATGTGAACACCCCATAGATCTGAGTTTCATGAGCTTAAATTACCTCTGTTTCTTAGGAGTATAATATACATTCATTTCCTTAACGTCCGGAATGCACAATGTGGTCGGCAAATTACCTGGTTAATTCACAATAGAATGTTCTATATCAGTGTGAAGGAAAAAGATCTTGCTTAAACAACAAGGGCCCTCCCTGCACACTCATACATCCCCTATGTTAGTGGACATCCCAATGGCCCACAGAGCATGCTGGGAAAAGTAGTCCTAAACAGATCCTCAGCAGTAAAAAACTCCTCATATACCTGTGTATGCGTTGGAACAGTGGAGACATTAACTGCAGCCCCCACTGATCCTCCACATATTGCAACACAGCCTGTAGAGATCTCCTACCTTCACCCCTGTACACACCTCCCAGCAGCCTTAGGGGTTAACTCTTATACATATTGAATTCTCCATACTCCAATCATGTACACAACTCCCAGCAGCCTTAGGGAGTTACTCTTGTTGGGAAACACTGTCACAGTACAGGGTGGCTGTCATATACATAGAATATTAACCGCATAAACTTCATCATCTAATATAGGACTGATTATAACGTCCATACTTGTAAATGACATCGGTCACCGTCAGTGGCCTAAGTAACACGAAATGTCGCAAATGGAGTTCAAACCTTTCGGAGTTCGTGTCTCCAGTTTGAAAATCCATACTACTTCCATTTTAAGTAATATTTGTACTCGGTTTTTGTTACATAGTAATTAAGGTTGAATAAAGACGTCCATCAAGTCCAACCTATTTACTTTTTTTTTTTTTTTTTTTAACCCTACCTAACAGTTGATCCAGAGGAAGGCAAAAAAACCCAGCTAAAAAGGGGGAAAAAATTCCTTCCTGACTCCAAACGGCAATTGGAAAGTATCCCTGGATCAACCAGATCTATATGCATTAATACCAGTAATTCTCAATATTCTTTAGTTTTAGAAACTTATCCAGGCCTTTTTTAAAGTTATTCAATAAACTTGCCATTACCACATCTGCCGGAAGACAGTTCCACAGTTTCACCGTTCTCACTGTAAAGAAACCTTTCCTAACCTGAAGATGAAACTTCTTTTCTTCCAACCTTAAAGGATGTCCACGTGTCCTCTGATATGACCTATTAGTGAACAATGCACCAGAGAGTTCATTGTATGGGCCATTAATATATTTGTATAAGGTTATCATGTCCCCACGCAACCGCCGCTTCTCCAATGTAAACAGCCCTAACTTGTCTAATCTGCCTGCATATTCAAGCCCCTCCATTCCCCTTATTAATTTAGTTGCCCTTCTCTGAACTGCCTCAATTTCCAAGATGTCCCTTTTGTATATGGGATTCCAAAACTGCACCGCATATTCCAAATGAGGCCTTACCAGTGCCTTGTAAAGAGGGAGAATAATATTTTTCTCTCTTGAATCTATTCCCCTTTTTATACAAGACAATATCTTGCGCTTGCGCTTGTCCTTAGGAATATGTGATTCCCTAGATTTTAAAATACAGTGGAGGTATCTAGATCAACTCACATCTTTGCCTGGGTCCTGATAGATGTGTAATCTCTAATTGCATGTCATTAAAACGAATACAGAATAGCTGTTATTGGCATTCAGGGAAGACCTTTCTTTATAAAATCTGTATTTTTCTTTAACAGGAGAGAAGGGTGCCTCTGGGATGCTGCAGGGTAAGTGTAAAATTTATATTTAAAGGTCAACTAAACCCCATTAACAAAAACAGGCTTCAATGTGATACTGGTGCAAACTTACACCTACTTTACAGCTTAAAGTAAAGCAGGGAGAGGGGTGTAAATATGTTAATTCCCATCTTTCCCTACCAGGGATCTTGCAGTGGACCAGCTAATTTCTAGCAAACTAGAGAAAGCTGAATAGGCAATAGTGCCAGGTAATAATAGCGATAGAGCTGGCAGGATCTATAAAATTATTTGGGTTATTATTGATTTCCCCTTAAAATAAACGTTTGAGAGAGAATTTACAAACAATACCTCTCCATTTATCAGGAGAACTGAACAGCAATATTATTAACATTGATGACTATGTAGGTGTTGCCCTACTCTTTAACCCAACCTCCTCTATTTACATTACATGATTAGCCAAACCTATATTTTATGCCACACCCATAAACTGGCATCACAAGCCACAAACGATCGTTGACAAGAAGAAAGGCAGAATTTATGATAGAATTGTTTTAAAGGGACACTATATTGAAAAAATGAATTTGCCTCATCTTAATCTATAATTGAATGCATGTAAGTAGCACTTCTCTGATTTGCATGTGTTGCTGCATGCCTTCAATCCAGCACACATTTTGTTTAGGAAGAGTATCCCCCCTCCCTTTTTTAACCACTCCCACTTCCATCCGACCTGACTTTTTTTCCCACAAACCAACTGTCAAGCCTGCACACAACATACAGCATTTCAACTGTCAAAACTCTGTCACCATTCCAGCTACAGTAAAACTACTCACAGAAGAATAGTTTTTGAGCGCAAGAAACTTGATTGACATACAATAATTTTTTGATATCTAAAGAAATATGGGACAGATCAACAAAAAAATGATACAGTGGTGGTTGGGAAGAATTTTAGTTTCCTGTTATGGTCAATTTAATATAACCTATTTTTCAGTATAGATGCCCTTTAAGTATTATCATTGGAAAAAATATTGCGGGTCAGAATCCCATTCCAAAAATAATAAACTTATTATTATTACCTTTAAAGGGACATTTCAGTGGAAATTATCAATATTTGTTAAATTGTTAGTTTGTGTAATGCCTTCTTAGTTATTCTACATATTCTCTCCCATTTTGAAAAATTAGTTGATATCATACCCTGCTGTTGACATTAGTGAGCTGACATTTCGGGTTCTAACGGTCCTTCTTCTTCCCAGGATGCACCACTTCCTTGGAATGTTCCTAACAGTTATTTCTACTGATTGGCTGTTGGATGGGTCAAAGATGCTCAGATCTCTACTGAGCAACTGAATCAACTAAGGCGCTGGGTCAAGGGCAAGACCATAACAGTCTCTAGTAGGGGTCCTGCAAACAGGAAGTCAGTATTTCAGTTGCATTTATTTATACACAGAAAAAATGCTGGATTGGCAGATTAAGGTCATTGGGATGAAAAAATACTGCTATTTTTTCTGAAAAGTACATGTATTTGCACTGAACTTCCCCTTTAAGCTTCATCTGATGTATCATACACCATTTACTATGTACAGGATTCTATTGGCAATGGAAATTACATCATGTTGCCCTTTTTGATCATTTTTCTTAGCTGCAAAGAACTGTGTGGAGTTACTTTACATGGGGGAGGCTTTAAGTGGCTGGTACACAATATACCCAGAGGGTTCCCAACCCATGAAGGTGATGTGTGATATGGAAACAGATGGAGGTGGATGGATAGTAAGTAAAGCAGAATTTCAATGTTTAGTGCTAAGGCCTTGTTTCCCTGGTTTGAAATGGGAAATGATTAATGAACTGGGCCTTGTTATATATAAAAATGTTTCCCCCCAGTGTAATATTACTATAACCTGTTTATTACTGTAGGTTTTCCAGAGGCGTTGGGACGGATCTGTGGATTTTGTCCGTGACTGGAATTCCTACAAGATGGGCTTTGGCAACCACCTCAATGAATTTTGGTTGGGAAATGAAAATATTTATAAACTGACATCATCCGGTAATTCTCTGCTTAGCTCAGATTTGTCTTGTACACAGACATGTAAATTTACATGTGCTGAACTGCCTGATTTACATGTAATACGGCCTAAACATATAAAGCCATGTATCTGGCAATATATGGATTAACGGTCTGCATAAAATGCAGCAAAGCTCATGGCTGAGGTTGGAGATATATATTATCATGATCCATTACCCACTTGTCTGTGTGATCTAGTTTAAGAGGCACATACAGGGAAAATCTGATAAAGTCCACCCTGAATGCACTTTACTGAGCATTCTAAAGATTCCACTAGGTCTGTATGTGTATACATTACTTTACCACGCTTCCATCTTGCAGGATCATGGGAACTGAGAATTGATCTCCAGGATGTTGAAAATGGAAAATTCTTTATTAAATACTCCTCATTCAAACTTTTAGGAGAAGATCAGAAATACAAATTATCACTCGGAAGCCGTAAGGAGGGTAACATAGGTAAGAAATCCTGAGCAGGATTCCTGTGGGTAATGTCACAAACACTTTGCACCTCGGGGCAGGGATTCAGATTGCTGGATAGAAACATACTTTCATGTTTTAATAGAAATATATAATCTCTTTATAGGTAGTGATTGTTGTAAGGGCACCACACATAACAATGTAAATGTTACTATTACATGGCCAATATTAGCAAAGTGTACAGCTGCGTTTTATGTGCCCATATGCTGGAAACTTCATGAAACTGGCCATCCACATTGTTTGTTCTAGTAAAATTGTTTGATGTGGTCTAATCTAGTTAATCTAGTTATGTTTCTAATCCAGTAGAGGTTGTGCAGACAGAAGGGGGGGTAATGTGTAGATCAGTTAAGGTCCTTACACAAGTGCAATTGCAGACAAATGGAATTTGTGGCGACTATCGCTTAATGTATAGGCGTTCGGTCGGCTGTATGGACATTCGAACAAGCTCCCATACACCAAGTGCTAGTTGGCCACAATGGCCATTCATTTGACACTAGTGTGCCATGGGTGGGCCCGTGATTGCACCTGTGCTTTAGACTACAGAGATAAGGAGGTACAGGAAAGGGAAGAGTGCAATAATGATCATAGCTCCGTGGTTTCATTGTGGACTCCTAGTCAGATCCCTAGTTAGTTTGGATCAGAAAAATTGCTTGATGTTATTTAAAAAAGACCCTCCCCCTTCCCCTAATAATTGTGGATCTTTCACCAGGAAATTTCATGGATGCTCAGGTAAACATGCCTTTCTCTACCATCGACAATGACTCAAGTCCAGGCAAATGCGCAGGACAGTACCAAGGAGGTTGGTGGTACAACACCTGCTATCTTCCTAATGTTAATGGATTGTATCTGCTGGGGGACCATACCACCTCTGCTGATGGCATTAACTGGGCATCTGGAAAAGGCTACCATTACTCCTATAAATTTTCTGAGATGAAGATTAGACCTGCTAAGTAAAGCATACAAATAAAAATGGCAAAAGCAAACTAATTATTTATACATATTCTATCACAAATCTGTGTAGCTTGGGGTTTCAGACTCTTCAGAGAGTTCAGGTCATTAGTGACTGAACCAGCTGACTAAACAACTGTCAATACAGCTTGAACAACATACTGTAATACTGACCTCAATAATCTAACAAAGCTGTTAACTCCTTCACCAAAACTGTGATTTTTTTTTTGCAACTCAACAAATAAATGGCTCTTATCCTACTGTTAATGATACAGTGTTTTCTTTCATTTAAATGTACTGAGAAGCTCATAATAATAATAATAATCTATTTTTTATTATTACGCTTTAGTTTTGTAAGTTTTAGACTTTTGTGTGGAAATTTTATTTTTCACTAACTGGGGACAGGCATCGTGCACCTAATTGGACATGTATATATATAGTACCCTCTGATTGGCTGTACATATCAATGTTGATTAGGTCTATGACACAGCTGAATGCAATCAAAAGACCGTTAATCCTCTTGAGAAATTATATTACTGAGATATTTTTGTGAAATTAAGCAGAATTTTTAAAAACACTGTATCCCTGTCTGCTTTAAAGGACAACGCCACCCTCATAAGAACATATTTTAGAAAGAATGGCCTCTTTAAAATATGTTGATATATCATTCTTTGTCCTATGAATTCATTACTGTATGCCTGCTATGCTTCTGGATGCCTCGTGGAAACTGAGTAATTTAGAAACCGTACTGAGCCTGTACTGAGCCTGGGCATGCTCAGAAGAGGCAGATAGGGGATTAACATTCAGTCATTGGCTGTGATGTCAACTGCCAAATCCATAACTGACAGTTGCTAATTCGAAGAACCAGGAAGCAGAAACAGGGGCAACAGGACATTGTGCAGGATTTCAGGTTAGACTTATATATTTCAGATTTCACACTATTACCATTTAGGGTTTTGGGGGGTGATTTACCTATATGTAAGTTTTCATTTTGGGTCTGGACTTGCCCTTTTAAACCAAACAACACAATGAGGCAGCAATTGGTACATCCGAAAGACCCAATACTGAAACACAAGATAAGCCACATCATATACACAGTGCAGTGCAGTGAAGAGTGCTGGGGGAGACCAAACAGCAACTGCATCAACGTATGGCCCAACACAGAAGCGCCAGGGTCAGAATTCCCCCCACCACTGGCCCCACTCTGTAGTAAATAAAAATCCTTACCTCACATCCCAGCTCCAAATGGTTCTCACACATACCCTTTAAGAGCTGAGGCAAAATGGCTGGGTACTTTGGCTGGGTACTAGTATAGTATAGTATAGTATTTGAGGTTGAATAAAGACATACGTCCATCCAGTCCAACCCATCTAGCAATATCCTCATTTCCTGCCTAACTGTTGATCCAGAGGAAGGCAAAAAAACCCCACCAAATTTATGGAGGGGGAAAAAATTCCTTCCTGACTCCAAGTGGCAATCGGAAATTTCCCTGGATCAACTCTACTTTATGTATCAATACCAGTAACTTGTAACATTCCTTGTTTGCAGAAACTCATCCAGCTTTTTTTTTGAAAATGACAAATGAACCTGCCATAACAACGTCCACTGGAAGACAGTTCCATAGCTTTACCGTTCTCACAGTGAAAACCCTTTCCGAGCTTGAAGCCTAAACCTTTTTTCTTCAAGTCTTAAGGGATGTCCTCGTGTCCTTTGACATGTTCTATTGGTGAACAATGCCCCAGATAGTTTATTGTATGGCCCGTTAATGTATTTATACACAGTAATTGTGACGAACAGGGGTTCAATGTAAAACGCCATAGACGATATCTGAAATTGCACCCCAGTTTTCAATTATCTCACCCTAATGGCATGATCAAGCAGCATGGTAGCTTCCACATTGTTTCACTGTTCTGGTAATCGCAGAGTTAATTCATGTTTTCCCAAAGCCAGGGCCATTTGGTGTTAAATTAGCTGACTTAGCAGGAGGTCTGACTTCAATGGGGGAAGGTGTGAATTCCCCATAATAAACAAACAATGTCCCAGACAAATAGACACCAGAACTAGCAGGGAATCTCCTAGTAGAGAATTGAGCAGAAACCAACAGGCAGATGAAAGGCCATTCATATTCCTTAATAATCCAGGATGTAGAATTATTTCAGGTTTTCATAAATACTCCCAGTTTATCCAGTAATTAATTCTACATTTATAGAGACCTGACACAATATCATAGCCCGAGCCAACCTTGGGATATTATCCTTCTTAGGCCTAGGATACCCCAGATATGTCGTATTTGGTCTTGTTCTGTTGGGAAAAATTAGTTATAAACCATCATGATATTATTTTGAATGTGACATGTGTGGTTCATGGATTATGGCCGGGGGTTGGAATTCGATATTTGAAATTCCCTCCAAAACTTGGAACCAACCTTCTGGGGCAGAACCAAGTCCATCCCTCTAGGGACCAGACCACTCCCATTTTCTGAAGAAAGGATAAAAATGGAACTGGGTCTCCTCCCAAGGAGTCTGTCATAACATCTACAAGAACATCTGGAATAACATCTAGCCAACTGGACAGACCGTATTGGCTTAACGCAGGACTTTCCCATAAACTGGATTAACAAGTTCTGGATTCTTCTCATGGGCTATTCAGATGCCATTTATCCTTAAGTATTCCTTCTTTTACCCAATTCTACCCTCACTTGTGTTACCGCTTTATGTTCAGTGTTTTATTTTATTTTTCTTTATATTTTTATGCACTATTTTTAACAACTTTTAATAAATGATATAAAATCATTTATAGGCTATTGTCCTATTCTGAGTATATCCCAAAACAAACCTGTGTCTTCGAAGTACGCTACTATAGAGAGTATTGTGTAGGTATATAGAGATACTGTATAACTGTGTATAGAATATTAGGGTGAATAACCAATTTCCTTACAGGTTGTTAGTAGTACGCTACTATAGAGAAGTATTGTGTAGGTATATAGATATACTGTATAACTGTGTATAGAATATTAGGTGTGAATAACCAATTTTCTTACAGGTTGTTAGAAGTACGCTACTATAGAGAAGTATTGTGTAGGTATATGGATATACTGTATAACTGTGTATAGAATATTAGGGTGAATAACCAATTTCCTTACAGGTTGTTAGTAGTACGCTACTATAGAGAAGTATTGTGTAGGTATATAGAGATACTGTATAACTGTGTATAGAATATTAGGTGTGAATAACCAATTTTCTTACAGGTTGTTAGAAGTAGGGGTGTGGATATCCCCATATAGGTAACAGGTCATTCCGCTGTTTAATCGGGATGTGGTGGCAGTGAGTATATTGATATTTAGTAATATTAATTGTGTAATATATAGTTTGCTCACCAAACCCACCGGGTCTGATCTGTTCCGTCCGCCTGTCGGTTGCTTGGAGTGTGCTTTCCGGTAACGGATAGGTGGTTGGGGCGTTTTGGGACCGGGGGGTTTGTGACAGTAATCATATCCCCACGCAAGCGCCTTTTCTCCAGCGTACATAATTGTAACTTTTCCAGTCTCTCTTCATATTCAAGCTCCCCCAATCCCCATATTAATTTAGTTGCCCTTCTCTGAACCCTTTCCATTTCAAAGATGTCCTTTTTGTACACAGGATTCCAAAATTGCACTGCATATTCCAAATGAGGCCTTACCAATGCTTTGTAAAGAGGGAGAATTACATTTTCCTCCCTTGAATCCATACCTCGCTTTATACAAGACAATACCATGCTGGCTCTGGCTGTTGCCGCCTGGCACTGCTTGCTACCTTTAAGTTTGTTATCCACCAAAACTCCAAGATCCCTTTCCAACAGGGATTCACTTAACACAGAGCCATTTATAGTATAAGTAGCACAAGTATTTTTAAGTCCAAAATGCATCACCTTACATTTATCAACATTGAATTTCATCTGCCACTTAGCAGCCCAATGTGATAATCTATCTAGATCCCCTTGCAACGATTGCACATCCTCTGAAGTTTTTAATGGTCGGCAAAGTTTTGTGTCGTCAGCAAACACAGAAACCTTGCTGACAATACCCACTTCCAAATCATTAATAAACAGATTAAATAGAAGCGGCCCCAACACAGAACCCTGTGGCACCCCACTTAGCACTTTAGTCCATAATGATGAAGCCCCATTAACAACTACTCTCTGCATCCTATTCTTTAACCAATTTTCTATCCATGTACAAATGTGACTCCCCAGACCAACAGACCTTAGCTTATTCATTAGTCGCCTATTGCCTTTGCAAAATCCAAGTAAACTACATCTACTGCTATACCAGAGTCTAAATTTCTACTTACTTCCTCATAAAAGCCAAGCAAGTTAGTTTGACAAGATCTATTCCTCCTAAATCCATGCTGGTTACTACTTATAATGTCAGTCCTTGAAACATACTCTAGAACATGTTCCCTTATTAAACTTTCCAGGATCTTCCCCACCACTGAAGTTAAACTTACAGGCCTGTAATTACCCGGCTGTGAACAACTACCCTTTTTGAATATTGGAATAACATCAGCCTTTTTCCAATCCAGAGGCACACCACCGGACATGAGGGAATCAGCAAAAATAAGAAACAATGGCCTAGATAAAACTGAACTTAGCTCCTTAAGTACCCGAGGATGTATTTTATCCGGTCCAGGAGATTTACTAATATTAACCTTATTTAGTTCTTTCTGTACCATATCCTCGGTTAACCAAAGTGAACTTGAATCTTGTATACCTTTATTGCTACTATACTCTATGATATCTGTACTTGGATCTTCTATAGTGTATACAGAGGGAAAAAAAATATTCAAGACATTTGCTTTATCGCCATCCTCCGTAACTAACTTATCCCCATTAATTAATGGTGCCACATTCTCAGTCCTCATCTTCTTACTATTAATATACTTAAAAAAAGGCTTAGTGATGCTTTCTTCAGCTATCCTAATCATTATTAATTTTAGCTAGTTTGATTGCTTTCTTACACTCCTTGTTACAGTTTTTATACTCCCTAAAGGCCCTTTCCGTTCCCTCGGCCTTAAAGGTTTTAAATGCCTTTTTCTTCCTTACCATTTGCCTCTTTACATCAGAATTTAGCCACATGGGCGCGGTTCTATTTTTTTTACATTTATTTCCCAAGGGTATAAATTTAGATGTGAACTGGCTTAAAATCCCCTTGAACACAGTCCACTTCTGTTCAGTACCTTTACCTGATAATACATTATCCCAGTTGACATTCTGGAGAGCTGCTTTTAACCTGGGAAAATTTGCTTTCCTGAAATTAAATGTCTTTGTTAACCCAGCGCACTTTTCCTTTCGATAACAAAGTCCAAATGCCACTATTTCATGGTCACTATTCCCTAAGCCTCCAGTTACCTTTATATCTATAATGCGCTCCACAGTGTTAGATATTACCAGATCCAACAGAGCTCCTTTTCTAGTAGGAACCTCAACCACCTGTGAGAGAAAATTATCCTGCAGCAAATTCAGGAACTCATCGCCTTTTTCTGTGATGGCAGTTCCACCACACCAATCAATGTCAGGGTAATTGAAGTCCCCCATAATGAGCACACTCCCCAAACTTGAAGCCCTTGCCAACTGCATATGAAGTTGACTCACCTCCTCTCTGCTAGCATTTGGCGGCTTATAGCAGACACCAACAATGACATTACCCCCTTTCCTGTTGCCTAATTCCACCCATATTGCCTCCACTTTATCATCCATATCACCAGCTATCTCTTCTTTTAAATTTGGCTTCAATTCTTTTTTAACATATACACATACTCCTCCCCCTTTCCTTTTTTTTCTGTCCTGCCTAAACAAGGCATATCCTTCTATATTTACAGCCCAGTCGTGAGAACTGTTCAACCACGTTTCTGCTATACCTATTACATCATACTTTTCATTCAATGCCATCATTTCCAATTCACCCATTTTGTCAGCCAGGCTTCTCGCATTTGCAAACATACATTTTAGATTATGATCCTGTAATTTATTCGTACACTTTGATACACATTCCTCCCTATCCCCTATGCTAGCCCCACCCCCCTTTCCACCCACCACTGGCCTATCTACACCCTGCTTTCCGTGACGAAAGGGGTCAATGTAAACGCCATAGACGTATCTGAAATTGCACCCAATTTTCAATTATCTCACCCTAATGGCATGATCAAGCAGCATGGTAGCTTCCACATTGTTTCACTGTTCTGGTAATCGCAGAGTTAATTCATGTTTTCCCAAAGCCAGGGCCATTTGGTGTTAAATTAGCTGACTTAGCAGAGGTCTGACTTCAATGGGGGAAGGTGTGAATTCCCCATAATAAACAAAAATTGTCCCAGACAAATAGACACCAGAACTAGCAGGGAATCTCCTAGTAGAGAATTGAGCAGAAACCAACAGCAGATGAAGGCCATTCATATTCCTTAATAATCCAGATGTAGAATTATTTCAGGTTTTCATAAATACTCCGTTTTATCCAGTAATTAATTCTACATTTATAGAGACCTGACACAATATCATAGCCCGAGCCAACCTTGGGATATTATCCTTCTTAGGCCTAGGATAACCCCAGATATGTCGTATTTGGTCTTGTTCTGTTGGGAAAAATTAGTTATAAACCATCATGATATTATTTTGAATGTGACATGTGGGTTCATGGATTATGGCCGGGGGTTGGAATTCGATATTTGAAATTCCCTCCAAAACTTGGAACCAACCTTCTGGGGCAGAACCAAGTCCCACCCCTCTAGGGACCAGACCACTCCCATTTTCTGAAGAAAGGATAAAAATGGAACTGGGTCTCCTCCCAAGGAGTCTGTCATAACATCTACAAGAACATCTGGAATAACATCTAGCCAACTGGACAGACCGTATTGGCTTAACGCAGGACTTTCCCATAAACTGGATTAACAAGTTCTGGATTCTTCTCATGGGCTATTCAGATGCCATTTATCCTTAAGTATTCCTTCTTTTACCAATTCTACCCTCACTTTGTTACCGCTTTATGTTCAGTTTTTATTTTATTTTTCTTTATATTTTTATGCACTATTTTTAACAACTTTTAATAAATGATATAAAATCATTTATAGGCTATTGTCCTATTCTGAGTATATCCCAAAACAAACCTGTGTCTTCGAAGTACGCTACTATAGAGAGTATTGTGTAGGTATATAGAGATACTGTTAACTGTGTATAGAATATTAGGGTGAAAACCAATTTCCTTACAGTTTAGTAGTTACGACTATAGAGAAGTATTGTGTAGGTATATAGATATACTGTATAACTGTGTATAGAATATTAGGTGTGAATAACCAATTTTCTTACAGGTTGTTAGAAGTACGCTACTATAAGAGTATTGTGTAGGTATATAGATATACTGTATAACTGTGTATAGAATATTAGGGTGAATAACAAATTTCCTTACAGGTTGTTAGTAGTACGCTACTATAGAGAAGTATTGTGTAGTATATAGAGATACTGTATAACTGTGTATAGAATATTAGGTGTGAATAACCAATTTTCTTACAGGTTGTTAGAAGTGGGTGTGGATATCCCCATATAGGTAACAGGTCATTCCGCTGTTTAATCGGGATGTGGTGGCAGTGAGTATATTGATATTTAGTAATATTAATTGTGTAATATATAGTTTGCTCACCAAACCCACCGGGTCTGATCTGTTCCCGTCCGCCTGTCGGTTGCTTGGAGTGTGCTTTCCGGTAAGGATAGGTGGTTGGGGCGTTTTGGGACCGGGGGGTTTGTGACAGTAATCATATCCCCACGCAAGCGCCTTTTTCTCCAGCGTACTAATTGTAAACTTTTCCAGTCTCTCTTCATATTCAAGCTCCCCCAATCCCCATATTAATTTAGTTGCCCTTCTCTGAACCTAATTTCCCTGGATCAACTCTACTTTATGTATCAATACCAGTAACTTGCAACATTCCTTGTTTGCAGAAACTCATCCAGCTTTTTTTTGAAACTGACCAATGAACCTGCCATTACAACGTCCACTGGAAGACAGTTCCATAGCCTTACCGTTCTCACAGTGAAAAACCCTTTCCGAGCTTGAAGCCTAAACCTTTTTTCTTCAAGTCTTAAGGGATGTCCTCGTGTCCTTTGACATGTTCTCTTGGTGAACAATGCCCCAGATAGTTTATTGTATGGCCCGTTAATGTATTTATACACAGTAATCATATCCCCACGCAAGCGCCTTTTCTCCAGCGTACATAATTGTAACTTTTCCAGTCTCTCTTCATATTCAAGCTCCCCCAATCCCCATATTAATTTAGTTGCCCTTCTCTGAACCCTTTCCATTTCAAAGATGTCCTTTTTGTACACAGGATTCCAAAATTGCACTGCATATTCCAAATGAGGCCTTACCAATGCTTTGTAAAGAGGGAGAATTACATTTTCCTCCCTTGAATCCATACCTCGCTTTATACAAGACAATACCATGCTGGCTCTGGCTGTTGCCGCCTGGCACTGCTTGCTACCTTTAAGTTTGTTATCCACCAAAACTCCAAGATCCCTTTCCAACAGGGATTCACTTAACACAGAGCCATTTATAGTATAAGTAGCACAAGTATTTTTAAGTCCAAAATGCATCACCTTACATTTATCAACATTGAATTTCATCTGCCACTTAGCAGCCCAATGTGATAATCTATCTAGATCCCCTTGCAACGATTGCACATCCTCTGAAGTTTTTAATGGTCGACAAAGTTTTGTGTCGTCAGCAAACACAGAAACCTTGCTGACAATACCCACTTCCAAATCATTAATAAATAGATTAAATAGAAGCGGCCCCAACACAGAACCCTGTGGCACCCCACTTAGCACTTTAGTCCATAATGATGAAGCCCCATTAACAACTACTCTCTGCATCCTATTCTTTAACCAATTTTCTATCCATGTACAAATGTGACTCCCCAGACCAACAGACCTTAGCTTATTCATTAGTCGCCTATTGCCTTTGCAAAATCCAAGTAAACTACATCTACTGCTATACCAGAGTCTAAATTTCTACTTACTTCCTCATAAAAGCCAAGCAAGTTAGTTTGACAAGATCTATTCCTCCTAAATCCATGCTGGTTACTACTTATAATGTCAGTCCTTGAAACATACTCTAGAACATGTTCCCTTATTAAACTTTCCAGGATCTTCCCCACCACTGAAGTTAAACTTACAGGCCTGTAATTACCCGGCTGTGAACGACTACCCTTTTTGAATATTGGAATAACATCAGCCTTTTTCCAATCCAGAGGCACACCACCGGACATGAGGGAATCAGCAAAAATAAGAAACAATGGCCTAGATAAAACTGAACTTAGCTCCTTAAGTACCCGAGGATGTATTTTATCCGGTCCAGGAGATTTACTAATATTAACCTTATTTAGTTCTTTCTGTACCATATCCTCGGTTAACCAAAGTGAACTTGAATCTTGTATACCTTTATTGCTACTATACTCTATGATATCTGTACTTGGATCTTCTATAGTGTATACAGAGGGAAAAAAATTATTCAAGACATTTGCTTTATCGCCATCCTCCGTAACTAACTTATCCCCATTAATTAATGGTGCCACATTCTCAGTCCTCATCTTCTTACTATTAATATACTTAAAAAAATGTTTAGGCTTAGTGATGCTTTCTTCAGCTATCCTAATCATTATTAATTTTAGCTAGTTTGATTGCTTTCTTACACTCCTTGTTACAGTTTTTATACTCCCTAAAGGCCCTTTCCGTTCCCTCGGCCTTAAAGGTTTTAAATGCCTTTTTCTTCCTTACCATTTGCCTCTTTACATCAGAATTCAGCCACATGGGCGCGGTTCTATTTTTTTTACATTTATTTCCCAAGGGTATAAATTTAGATGTGAACTGGCTTAAAATCCCCTTGAACACAGTCCACTTCTGTTCAGTACCTTTACCTGATAATACATTATCCCAGTTGACATTCTGGAGAGCTGCTTTTAACCTGGGAAAATTTGCTTTCCTGAAATTAAATGTCTTTGTTAACCCAGCGCACTTTTCCTTTCGATAACAAAGTCCAAATGCCACTATTTCATGGTCACTATTCCCTAAGCCTCCAGTTACCTTTATATCTATAATGCGCTCCACAGTGTTAGATATTACCAGATCCAACAGAGCTCCTTTTCTAGTAGGAACCTCAACCACCTGTGAGAGAAAATTATCCTGCAGCAAATTCAGGAACTCATCGCCTTTTTCTGTGATGGCAGTTCCACCACACCAATCAATGTCAGGGTAATTAAAGTCCCCTATAATGAGCACACTCCCCAAACTTGAAGCCCTTGCCAACTGCATATGAAGTTGACTCACCTCCTCTCTGCTAGCATTTGGCGGCTTATAGCAGACACCAACAATGACATTACCCCTTTTCCTGTTGCCTAATTCCACCCATATTGCCTCCACTTTATCATCCGTATCACCAGCTATCTCTTCTTTTAAATTTGGCTTCAATTCTTTTTTAACATATACACATACTCCTCCCCCTTTCCTTTTTTTTTCTGTCCTGCCTAAACAAGGCATATCCTTCTATATTTACAGCCCAGTCGTGAGAACTGTTCAACCACGTTTCTGCTATACCTATTACATCATACTTTTCATTCAATGCCATCATTTCCAATTCACCCATTTTGTCAGCCAGGCTTCTCGCATTTGCAAACATACATTTTAGATTATGATCCTGTAATTTATTCGTACACTTTGATACACATTCCTCCCTATCCCCTATGCTAGCCCCACCCCCCTTTCCACCCACCACTGGCCTATCTACACCCTGCTTTCCTCCTGGACAATCTATCCCAGTGAGACTGCTAATACCCTCCCCCCCAAACCTAGTTTAAAATCTCCTCCAACCCTCTAGCCATCTTCTCCCCTAAAACAGCTGCACCACCATCAGTGAGGTGCAACCCATCCCTACTAAAGAGCCTGTAGCCGACAGCAAAGTCTGCCCAGTTCTCAATAAACCCAAACCCTTCTTCCTTACACCACTCTCTTAGCCACCCCCATAGTATGTTTGATGTAGCCGGCTGTATAGTATAGGGTTGTCACTTATAGGGAAGTTCTCTGAGTTGTATATATTTATTTATATATCATGTTTTGGCATATGCAATGTTATTCTATTCTATCCTCTTTCTTTTCTATGCTCTATCTATATTATGTGCTTTGATGTGTATAGGGGGTGTGTCCTATGGATACCTGTGTGTATTTAAGGAAAATATTAACTTATGAATAAGAGCCCTTGAAGATGATCCTTTAGGATAGTTGGTGTTTTACTTATGTTACAATAAAGGAATGTTTTTAGCATTTTGGAGTCCGGTTCGTTCCATCGGTGAGCACACCAGTTCATTGGATTTTGGTTGTTCATATATAGATAGATAGACAGATATGTAAATAGATAGATCAGACAGACAGACAGACAGACAAACAGATAGATAGATAGACAGGAGACCTGTCTCCCATGTTTTGGGAGATCCTATTAAGAGGTCACTGGAAGGACACAAATTAGCATACTTGGTTTGAATGACAGGTCTTTCCCTGTACATGCTGTTATTTAAAACTAGCAAAATACTAGTTTTAAATAAGATGTATTCAAATAACCTTTTTAGTAAGAAAGCAATAATGTATCAAGATTGCTGTAATCACTCGGCACTTGATAGATTAAAGAAAGACAATTCAATAAGCTTTACGATAATGCAACACTCATTAACTTTAAATTTAATATTATATTTTTTATTCAACTATGAAATTTTGGTGAAAATAACCCCCACCACCCCTCCCCGTCCGCCCCCAATACCCCCCACTATTCCTCTCTGTCCACCCTCCAAACCCTTCCCCTTACACCTAACATAGTAACATAGTAACATAGTAATTAAGGTTGAATAAAGACATACGTCCATCAAGTCCAACCTATTCACTTTTTTTAAAAAATTTTTTTTATTTTTAACCCTACCTAACAGTTGATCCAGAGGAAGGCAAAAAAACCCAGCTAAAAAGGGGGGGAAATTCCTTCCTGACTCCAAACGGCAATCGGAAAGTATCCCTGGATCAACCAGATCTATATGCATTAATACCAGTAATTCTCAATATTTTTTAGTTTTAGAAACTTATCCAGGCCTTTTTTAAGTTATTCAATGAACTTGCCATTACCACATCTGCTGGAAGACAGTTCCACAGTTTCACCGTTCTACTGTAAAGAAACCTCTCCAACCGAAGATGAAACTTCTTTTCTTCACACACTTAAAGGATGTCCACGTGTCCTCTGATATGACCTATTAGTGAACAATGCACCAGAGAGCTCATTGTATGGGCCATTAACATATTTGTACAAGGTTATCATGTCCCCACGCAACCGCCGCTTCTCCAATGTAAACAGCCCTAACTTGTCAATCTGCCTGCATATTCAAGCCCCTCCATTCCCCTTATTATTTAGTTGCCCTTCTCGAACTGCCGCAATTTCCAAGATGTCCCTTTTTGTCTATGGGATTCCAAAACTGCACCGCATATTCCAATGAGGCCTTACCAGTGCCTTGTAAAGAGGGAGAATAATATTTTTCTCTCTTGAATCTATTCCCTTTTTATACAGACAATATCTTGCTAGCTCTAGCTGTTCTACCTGCATTGTTGCTACAGCTAAGTCTGTTATCTACCAGAACCCCCAAATCTTTTCCATTTCAGATGAACTTAACACAGAGTTTATTATGGTGTAGATGGCACAGGGATTTATTATATCCCAATGCATCCTTACATTTTCTACATTGAATCTCATCTGCCATTCTGCTGCCCATTTTGATAATCTATCTAGGTCTGCTTGCAGCACTTGCACATCATTGGAAGTTTCCAAAGCTCTGCATAATTTAGTGTCATCAGCAACACAGAGACCTTGCTCTCAATCCCCTTCTAAGTCATTTATAAACAGATTAAACAGAAGCGGCCCCAGTACAGAACCCTGAGGCACTCCGCTTACAACTTTTAGCCCACATAGATGTAGCTCCATTAACCACCACTCTCTGTTTGCGGTCCAATAACCAGTTTCTCTATCCATGAACAAAATGTTTTCTTCAAGGCCAACAGTCCTCAGTTATTACATAGTCGCCTATGTGGCACGTATCAAAGCTTTTGCAAAATCCAATATACCACATCCACTGCTGTGCCTGAGTCCAGCTTCTTACTCACTTCTTCAAAAAAACCCATTAAATTTGTCTGGCATGATCTATTCTCATAAACCATGCTGACTACTACTATAAGATGATCTCTGGAGACAAAGTCAAGGAATATGATCCCTTAACAAAGTTTCCATCACCTTCCCTACCACTGATGTTAGGCTTACAGGTCTATAGTTACCAGGCTGTGAACGACTACCTTTTTTGAATATTGGTAATTACTTGGCTTTTTTCCAATCCAGCGGCACATCCCCAGACAAAACGAATCTGAAAATATGGTCTAGCTAAACTAACTCTTTTAAAATCCTAGGATGCAATCCATCTGGTCCTGGCGCTTTATTGATATTAACTTTGTCTAATTGTTTCCGTACCATATCCTTCCGTTATCCAATGTGAAAACTCTTCATTTCTTCCCTGCATATTGCTACAATCCCTACTGTAAGGACAAGGATTCTCAACAGTAAAAACCGATGTAAAAAAAACGGTTTTAAGCATATTGCCTTTTCGGCATCCTCTACAACCACCTCAGCTCCATAATTTAATGGTCCCCACTTCTCAGCCTCATCTTTTTACCATTTATATACTTAAAAAACAGTTTGGGGTTGGACCTGCTTTGTTCGGCAATCCGTATCTCACTTTCTATTTTTAGCTAGTTTAATTGCTTTCTTGCACTCTTTATTACAGCTTTTGTACTCCTGTAAGCCTGTTCTGTGCCTTCTGTTTTTTAAATTTTAAAGCCCTTTTCTTTTTTTCCATTTCCCTTTTTACCTGAAATTAAGCCATGCAGGACTGGACCTAATTTTTTTACACTTGTTACCTAAAGGTACCGATTTGGAATGTAATAGTTTAATACCCCTTTAAAAGTGGTCCAATCGCTCATTTCTTTACCTAGAAACAGTTCCCCCCAGTCTATGAGCAGGAGCGATTCCTTTAAAAGCATAAAATAGCTTTCCTAAAGTTAAAAGTTTTTGTTAAGCCAGTGCACTTTAGTTTTTGTGCAACCTATACAATGACACTATTCATGGTCCTATTCCAAAGCTTCCCATTACCTTCATCTCCATAATGAGCTCAAGGTTATTAGATATCACCAATCCAACAACGCATTCTGTCTAGTAGGAACTTCTACCCATCTGTGAAAGAAAATGCTCATATAGAAAATTTAAGAACTTTATACCTTTAGAGGTGCTGGCAGTTCCCTTACTCCAATCTATGTCAGGGTAGTTAAAATCCCCATGACCAGAAACTGCCCCATACTGTTAAGGAACATATATCCCATACATCTATCGCTTTAAGCTTTAGTTTAATTACATAGAAAATGTTATTTTACTGTCTCATTACTATATTTTAGTTGTTTTATTCTTCTAACCTTGATGATTCAATATTATATGATATGCTCAGCTCTTGTTTTCCTACTCAACTGATAAACATAGATATCATACGCTTAGCTTGCTAGATGAATGTACAAGGGATCTCCCCACAAGGACAAATATTTGTGATGTATGATGCTTCACAGACGACTCCTGGAGAAGAACTACAATAGCCTAAATCAGCAAATATATGACCCTTGCCAGACTAATTGTGCCAATCAACCCCCACCCCAACCTTATAGCCCGTTGTAATATACAATAAATCAGAAGGAACATTTTTTACCTACTGAACAGCTCTGTGTCAGTGTGTTCTTTATAGTTTCTTCCCAGTCTAGACTGTTATACAATTGATAACAATTTGGAAGGGAACAGATAATTCCTGGACTTAGTTTAGTCCATAACAATTGGCGCCCAACGTGGGGCCATCAGGCTCTGACTGACCCCAGCCGATGCCAGGACTCCAGTGAGCCAGCAGTGAACAGACGGAAACTGATCACTTCCGAGACACAGGTAAGACCTATGTTAATAGTTTCTTGCTTGTGTCATCCTGTTACACTGTTGGACTCTGGTGTCTATATCGGCTGTTAGCAGTTAGCAAAGACAGGTAATTTCTTGCCTGGTGGCATTCCCATAACCTGTGAAGGATTATCTGTTGCCTGGTCTGTGTTTTGTCTGGTTGAGCAGAACTCATTAAATAGAGACAGGATATGTGTATGTGAATATAGTGTTCCCTAACCGACTGATCTGCGTGTGCTGTCGGTGGGGGCTTGGTGGTTTGTGGGTAATATTCACATAAACATCCAGGACAGGGAAGGTCCTAGACCGATTGATCTACGTGGGCTATCGGTGCGTGAGGACAAAGTGCTCCCTAACTGACTGATCTACGTGACTGTCAGTTCTGCGTGGTCCTGAAGAGCAGTAGAGAACTACGTGTGCTACTGTTGTATTGTTGGGTTCATGTTCTGTAGTTGTTTGTAACCCTTCCCAGGGTTTAGCTGAGATAGAACCAATTGTAATTCAGAGTTTACATATACTCAGGTTCTCTGTTTTTTTTTTAGAGTTAAATCGTGCTTCAGATACTCCCACCATTCCTGAGGGGGGAGGATATGTGTGTGTGAAGCTTTCCAGGCAGATAGTGTGGGATATCCTGAGATATTCCACTGAACGTAATAAATAAACTGAACGTAATAAATAAACTGTGTGAGATTTTACATAGTGTGATTCACCAACCGTACAAAGTAACTGCCTGTTAATTTCTGTTTAGTTAATATCGTAATCATTGTCCCGTATTTTCTGCCATTGCCATGGGTCAAAATAGTATTAAATCATATGAATGTGAAGGGGAAACTGCATTTACACTTATTCGCTCTAAAATGGGGAGTAAATACGTAAAAAAGTATGTTAAACTTGCCAAACTATGTAATCTGTCAGTAACTGCTCCAAGATTACAACCAGAACAGTGGCGTATACTTTTAAGGGATAAGGGGGGGATTTACGAGACAAAGGTCTCCTAGAGATTGCAGAAGCATGGTTTAAAGTCTCAAGGGAATTACATGAACATAACTGGTCTGAACAAAGAGTGATTGGTAAAACTGGGAAGATCACATATTTGTATCACAAAGAGTCCCCTTTCCCCTGTGTTTAGCCACCACCATATGAGGGTGCAAGGAGGGTTCTTACTCCAGTACAAACATCTAACGTTGAAGCCACCGCCCATGAAGCCACCTCTGGCGGCCATCTTATGGATACCCCTGTCCCCAATGGTGGCAGCCATTTTAATTCAGACAACACCCTTCTTCATGGTGGCAGCCATTTTAATTCATCCAGTTTGAGTACCATGCCCCTCCCAAATAACCCTTTTATTCAAGATTGTCCATCATCCAATCAGGTTGTCACTCCTTTATACCCAGTATTGACCACTACCGGCCAACTGTATACTCCACCCACTATTAAGCCATTAGGAGATGATGAAGTGGTCACTTCTTCTAAATTGGATGACTCCATCCACCGGCAACAGGTGGCCACAGAGAATTTAACACGCCAAATAAATGACATAGCTGACCAACTAAAAGACATTAAGAAAACAACAGCCATAGACAAAAAGAAAATAATGAAACAATTACAGACAGACAAGTCTCAGGTCAGATGTTCCCCCCCCCAGACCTAAATCCTATCATGGTGTTAGGGGATGATTCTGATATAGAATGTGACAGCAGTACACAGGGTGCAGTAGGGGGCGCTAGGCCTAGAAAACCTACTGATAAAGATTTAGAGCGTGAAATATCTAAGACAATTAATCATCTAATGGACCTTAGGGAAATGACACTTAAAACACCCAGAGACTACCGACCCAAGAGGGTGAGAGAACTCCGTACAGATGAGTTAGGGGTCAGCCAACATTACCGCCTACAGGATGATACAGACTGGATGACTGTAGATAATGCTGAGTCCACCCCCCATCCATTCTTAGGTCCAAGTGTCAAAACTAGGGATCAATCATCCTACTATCCTGACTGATCTACGTGGCTGTCAGTTCTGCGTGGTCCTGAAGAGCAGTAGATCAGAACTGCGTGTGATGTGTGCTACTGTTGGGTTCATGGATTAGAACCCCTTTTGTCTCTATTTGGTACAGAATACTGTTTCAGATATTCCCACCAGACATAGAAAGGATATGTCATGTGCTGATTGTGTATGTGGCTTACTGTTTGGAATTAGTCCACAAGGTCCTTATAAAAATAAGTAGACATTCAAAAGGCTACCCCTCATCATATCAGGGATACAAGCCTGCACTGTGGGCGTTTCCCCAATTTTGCCCATTTTTCAGTGGAATCAGATTGTATTGGTTTAAAATTCCAAGAGCCCATTTTCTGTGATTGTAGACCCCCGCCAAAGGTTTAGCCTTCAGATTTAATTATAAACAGCTAAAATAGGTCAGAATAAAAGTAAGACGAAGGAGGAAGACCTTGAGGGTGTCACTGTATTTGAAATTATTGCGGGGAGGGTGGGAAAGAAACATATAAAGAATTATGCTAGAATTGCTCAACCAATTAACCAGTTATAGAACGGACAGTGTGGTCCAGTTCATTAGAAGTCCGAACTTCTGAAGAGATATTTTTCTGAAGAGATATGTTTTGCTAGCTAGCATTATACGGAACATTAAGAGACCTTACCTTTGTATGTCTTGTGTGTTTTATGTGTAACAGTTTTATCTGTCAAATTTGTTAATTTGCTGAGCTTGCTTGCTTTGCGCTTATTGTTAACTTTCTTGCTTACAGGATGGAAAGTTTCACAGCAAAGGTGTCTGACCCAAACATGATAAGTCATTTAAAGTATATTAAAGTGTTTTAATTCTAAGTTTACAGGTTTCCAATGTGTGGGAAAATACTGATAACAAGACTGGTAAAGAAGTTCCGAAGAATTAGGTGATCCGTATTGGCAATCCATGGTTTGATAATATATTGGGTTGGATAAAAGATGTATATTCTTATTGTGAGCTCTCTTAGTGAATTTTATTATAAATCTGATTATATTAATAAGTAAAGTTTAAATTTAGTTAATGCTGGCTTCACTTAGAATGTTTTCTATTATAAATGTAAGGTAAAGTTCTGTGTCTAAATCATTTTCTGCAGTGTCTGACACCCGCTTCCCCCACCCGCTTCCTCCTCCTCTCCTTTTTGTTTTGGTTCACTGGAAATGAAAGTAAATGTCATGATTTAACTAGTTAAGTGGAAATTATATAACTGCATAGTGATCTTAATTGTTTTGCATCAGTTTAAGAATAAAAGTGTTAGATTGTGTAAGAAGGTTCAAGAAGGTGTTAATGGAAGAGGAAAGTTATCAGGAGGAAGGTGGATAGTCGAATGGAGGTAGGAATGTCTACGGAAGTTTTTGTTATATATTACAGAGGTTTTTGAGAAAGTGAAGATTTAGAAAGTAGAGGGCAAGGATCTGGTAGAGTTTCTGTTGGTTTTTAAAGAGGAGTTTAATAATAGTAGATATGTTATTTGTTATAAATTAGATCATTAGTGAGACCCGTAATATCCATATAGCTAAGTAGGATGTGAAATACAATCACAGATAGATATCCCCTATGATGGCAGTTGTGATGGATTTTCCCACAAGTGATTCCCTTGCTGTGGTACAGCTCATGGACAGAATGTGTAATCCAATGTGTAATCCTATTTGTGTTCTTCATATACGAGGTAAGCTGTTTAATTCTTTTTGGTGATACAGGGACTATGTGCTTCTCTATTAAAGCTTCCTTACATTAATGGTCCCTCAGCTGATTGCAAGTCTTTTGTAGAGATTTATTGGGGTACTTGCAGTACTTGCAGAGATATAAAATATGTGTCACTAATAGGGACAATGGCCAATTGTTATTGTCTTATTTTTCCTTTGAATTATTACCAGATTACCCCATTAACTTGACAATACAGGATTTAGTAAGTAAATTGTGTATCTTAATTTTCTTTAGTGGCATAACTTGTTGGAAGTAAAAGTTGATGTATGGATTATTTTTTTTTTTTTTTTTTATGCCCCTAACCCTTTTACAGGATATAATTAATAGTATTCTGCCAATGGTTTGTACCTTTGTAGAGCAATGAGTAATTATAAAGACTATCTTCCTATTTTATACCCCTATTATAGTCCGCTCATAATACAGATAATTCCTATAGTGTCGCATATTAAAGTCCTTCTTATTAGCATTTCTGCCAATACCCAATGATATACAGTTGTTGATTTTGAGATATGCCTTTTTTCTGCATGTCGGCTGGTGCTACGGCTCAGTCTTTTTGTATTCATTTTTTTGAAAAGTCCCAATTTATGTGTCACTGTTTGACATAGAGATTTGGTGGACTTGCCAGTGACAGACTCTATGGCTCTCTGTGAAGTGCTAAAATAATAATGGGTTCAGCCACATGGTTCTAGGATTATGTGAAATATGTTAATTGTCAAATATGTTAATGTGGTTATTGTGTATCCAGAGCATGGAGGTATATAAAAAGGTTTCTCTCTCCTCAATTGTGCTGCATCAAAAGTTTCCAGAAAATACAATATTGCAAAGACTCAGTTCAATATCTTGGTTGTATAATATCTAAGGGTGAATATCTGGTCAGCCCCGCCAGAGATAAAGACATTTTTTTTTGCGTTTCAAACACCCTGTGATAAAGCTGAATTGGTCAGCTTCATGAACTTTTACCAACAATGAATCCCAGCCAACTCCCACTGGGACCAAATGCTCCAAAATGCACCATTAAAGACTGTCCAAACATCATTCTATGGACATCAAAAATGACAAAGAATGTTTAAATAATTGTAATAACATTTATCTCTGCCCCTGCTCTGAGCTTTGTGAATTATGATAAATCTTTTCATTTGTATTGTAAGAGAACATTGTAAAATCATGGTGGCAGTTTTATCACAATATCACAGAGACACCTTGAAACTAGTCACTTATTTTTTTTTCTCTCTAAGTCATTGGCAATCACTGTTCAGAGAATGCATCTCTGCAGCTTGTACAATGGCTGGTGAGGCCCCAACTTTATTATATTGGACACGGAGAATGTTTAATTAACATCTAATCATGTTTATAAATGCTAAAGAATAGAATATGAAACTAACCCTTACCCTTGTGAATCCCACCTCCACAGATGCAGGTACATATATATTAGCGGCATGGGCTTTTGGTAAGACTGCTTCTGTATATAATGGTACATTCTTCCTAAAAGATATGTATAATTCAGCAGAATCTAAGGATCTGAACAAAAAGGAGACAAAACCTACGAATCTTATTGTACCAAACAATATGAGGGCTATAGCAAATCCTACTTTGGAAGATACAATATCTATCGAAACTGGATTTAGTGATGCCAATGTTTGGCTGGAATGGATGAAATATAGTGCCGTCCAACATAATAAATCCAACTGTTTCGTTTGTGGGGGAGCACGCCCCCACTTAGGCACTGTTCCACTTAATCTCCCACCCCAAATTGAGCAATGTTTCCTTAGCCTGTTCAGTAATGTTTCCACCAACCAGACAATTTGTGAGACGTGGAAAACCACTTACCCAATTCTTAAACAAACTCCTCGCCAAACTGAAGGTATAACCATATATCCCGGAAATTATACCTGTTATTATAACTACCATCATTCTGGCAAAGCCATGGGCAATTTCACTACAGGATATTGTGAAACGTATAAAGATGGCTCTAAAAGCCCTCTGCAGAATCAAGTACAATCACTTGGTGACATTTACTGGATTTGTGGAGACATGAAAATCAGGTCCCATCTCCCCACTTCCTGGAATGGTGAATGTGCCTTAAGTAAGGTGATTATGCCCCTTCATATCATCCCTCACTATCCATCAAGTGTACCCTTTGAACCCCCTCATTGCGCTAAAAGAGACTTGACTCCAGGTGGAAGTCTTGATCCACACATATATATTGATGCCATTGGAGTTCCTAGGGGGGTACCCGATGAATTTAAAGCCCGTGATCAGGTTAAAGCAGGGTTTGAGTCTTTAATTCCAATAATCACCGTGAATAAAAATGTTGATTGGATTAATTACATTTACTATAATCAGCAGCGATTTGTTAACTATACTAAAGATGCACTCCAGGGTTTGGCTGATCAGTTAGGGCCAACTGTACAAATGAGTTTCCAAAACAGGATCGCCTTAGATATGATGCTTGCTGAAAAAGGAGGAGTTTGTAAAATGTTACCAGACTCTAGCACTTGTTGCACTTATATCCCTGATAACACCGGCCCAAATGGTAAAGTCACTCTTGCTATTAAGAAACTTGAAGATTTGTCAATCAAATTAAAGAAGAACTCTGGAATAAATAGCCCATGGGACCAATATTTTGGATGGATGACTGGGTGGCAGAAAACCTTGGCCCAGATAGGAGTGACTGTATTGATAGTTTTAATATTGGTCTCTTTCTTAGTTTGTTGTTTTATTCCATATATTAAGAAGCTAGCAAAACAAGCTGCAAATGTATCCGTCCCAATGTTTGTAATGCATGAATACAAACCTGATTTTATTCCTGAGTCTCCTTACACTCCCATGCAACCTACAGAGCTTTCCGCTTACAATTCTCTACAGGGATAGTTAGGGTATTGGAGTTGGAAGGGTTGGTCCCTGGCATTGCGCAGGTCTCCCGAGGCCAAGCTGAACAGCCACACCCACCTCTAGGGTGGACTCCCTCTGGGGCAACTCTGATAACCCTTGTTAGGTAGGGACAGCAAAATAAACATTTTAGGGGGGACTGTTAAGGAGACATATATCCCATACATCTATCGCTTTAAGCTTTAGTTTTAATTACATAGAAAATGTTATTTTACTGTCTCATTACTATATTTTAGTTGTTTTATTCTTCTAACCTTGATGATTCAATATTATATGATATGCTCAGCTCTTGTTTTCCTACTCAACTGATAAACATAGATATCATATGCTTAGCTCTGCTAGATGAATGTACAAGAGGATTCTCCCCACAAGGACAAATATTTGTGATGTATGATGCTTCACAGACGACTCCTGGAGAAGAAGCTACAATAGCCTAAATCAGCAAATATAATGACCCTTGCCAGACTAATTGTGCCAATCAACCCCCACCCCAACCTTATAGCCCGTTGTAACTAACAATAAAATCAGAAGGAACATTTTTTACCTACTGAACAGCTCGTGTCAGTGTGTTCTTTATAGTTTCTTCCCAGTCTAGACTGTTATATCAATTGATAACCAATTTGGAAGGGAACAGATAATTCCTGGACTTAGTTTAGTCCATAACAATACCAGCAGCCTTTGCCAACTGCATATGGAGATTCATTTCCACCTCTTCCTCGGAATTTGGCGGCTTATAACATACTCCAACAATTAATTTACCTACCTTCTTGCTTCCTGTACACAGTTCCACCCATAATGTTTCTGCCGTATCGTTTGCTCCCCCATCTATTCCATCTTTTAAATTTGGCTTCAATTCCTGTTTAACATACATAAATACTCCTCCTCCTTTCTTATTAACTCGGTCATGTCTAAATAAGGAGTACCCTTCAATATTTACTGTCCAGTCGTGTGAATCATTAAGCCATGATTCTGCTATACCAATTACATCATACCTTTCCTTTAATGCTATTATTTCAAGTTCGCCGGTTTTTCCAGCCAGACTCCTTGCATTTGTAAACATACATTTTAGATTATCAATTGATTTACTTCTATACATGGTCGTACATGCCTCCTTATCCTCTATGCTCCTCCCTCCGTTGTGTTACTAGCCCCCAGATCCCTAACTTCTCTATCTACCCCTGTGTAGTTAAACATTCCCTCCCCCCCCATACCTAGTTTAAAATCTCCTCCAACCCCCTAGCCATCTTCTCCCCCAAAACAGCTGCACCATCACCATTGAGGTGTAATCCGTCTCTACTAAAGAGCCTGTAGCCAACAGAAAAATCAGCCCAGTTCTCTAAAAACCCAAACCCCATCTCCTTACACCACCCTCTTAGCCACGCATTTATACTCCTGAGCTCCCGTTGTCTCCCTAGCGTAGCACGTGGCTGCGGTAGTATTTCTGAAATCACTACCCTGGAGGTCCTTGCTTTTAACTTGGCCCCTAATTCTCGGAAATCATTTTTAAGGACCTCACCTCCACCTCTAACTTTGTCATTGGCACCAATGTGAACCAAGACCGCCGGGTCACTCCCAGCCCCACCCAATAATCTGTCTACACGATCCACTACATGTCGAACCCTAGCACCAGGCAGACAACACACTGTTCGGCATGTAGGGTCTTGGCGACAGATTACCCTATCTACCCTTCTAATAATGGAGTCCCCTACCACTACCACCTGCCTATCCTTCCTAGCCCCCAGTTCTCCCTCCCTTGTATTGGAGATGGCCGTCCCCTGGGTGCTCAAGGGAAAGGCCCGCTCCATACATGCTGCTTCCGAGCCATCGTCCTCCACATCTTCGCCTAAAATGGCAAATCTGCTGGGATCGACCAGCTGGGAAGAAGCGCCCCTATCCTTCCGTCCCCTACTTCCCCTGGTGACCCTTACAAATCTATCTTCCTTCTCCACCTTATCTGCCCCATGTCCACCCTCCAGTTTACTGGCCCCTGCCAGTACCTGCATTTCCCCCAGATTTGCCAAGCCCTGCAATGCTGCAAGTTTACCCCTTAGACTCTGGACCTCAGATTCCAAATGGGCAACCCACTCACATCTGACACATACATAGGTCCCCTGGGGCGGCTGCTCCAAGATCCCATACATGCGGCAGGATGCACATTGCACGGCCCCAACAAAACTGTCCATACTAAACAGCAATACACACCAGAGACACAGGAACAGCAATACACACCAGAGACACAGGAACAGCAATACACAGCAGAGACACAGCAATACACAGCAGAGAAATAGCAGTGTTGTTCTTAAAACGCTTTCTTGTTTTAAACGCTTTAGTTTTTTAACGCTCTCAATTCCCTTAAAAACAGAAAATCGCTCAAGAGCTTGATCGCTCTGTAGAAATGACTTAAATGAGGTTCAAAACCACAGAGCCAACAGCTCTCAGCCAATTTAAACCAATTAGCTACACCCCCATCCAATCAGTGAAAAGGAAAAAAAAATGCCTTTCGTTTGTCTCTTACCAACCCCCGCTCTACAGGTAACAGTGCTGTTTAAACACCAGTATTTGTTTCAGTAACCCAGTGCTCTGAGTTTACTCAAACAATTCCTACTACCCTATTCAAGCAGTAAGTAGTAAAAAACAAAAAACACACCAGTGATTAATTACTTACACAGGCACACTCCTAGAAATAAATAGTGTTAGGTTAGTACATTTACTAGGCTGCAAACCACAGTTAATAAACGCTTTAGTTTTTTAACGCTCTCTATTCCCTTAAAAACAGAAAAATCCCTTTAAAACAGAAAATCGCTCAAGAGCTTGATCGCTCTGTAGAAATTACTTAAATGAGGTTCAAAACCACAGAGCCAACAGCCCTCAGCCAATTTAAACCAATCAGCTACACTCCCATCCAATCAGTGAAACGGACCTCAGCCAGTCCCCGCACACACCCTGAAATTTTGGTAAAAATCGGTCCAGCCGTTAGTGTGCAGGAGTTCAAAATTCTTTTCCCCCCCCATTTATGGCAAAGCTGGTTGCTGGCCATAAGGTTTGGTACACACAAGCAGTGATTGTGAGGGGCGGTGCTAGCTGATGTCACACATTCACTCGAATCAGGTAAACAGGGGCACTCGGACATGTTGGAAAATCACAGCCGATTGTCCGGTCTTGTCTCCTATGGATTACATGATCAGTCACAGTGAACTGATATATGCTGTGAATGACAGTGATTCTTCCCAGCAGACCGGTTGATATCAGCGAATGGTTGATCAAGTTCGGGCGTGTGTACCCAGCCTAAATCTAATCGTCCAGGGATCAATAGAAAAACTGCCCTAATAAATGTTTGTTTTTCAGTTGATTTAAGTTTGAGTTTTGAGTTTTTTCTGGTAAATCTCAAACAGTTGTATATCTTTTAAGTGACACTAAACCCATTTATTCAACTAAGTGGCTGGGGAAACTATAATACCACCCAGCAAACAAACTATAATGCACGGGGAGGTAGTAGAACATATTCCTATTTCCTTGTGTGCATTAAAATGTGAGTGATGCAACTTACCACAAGAGTTGTTCTCGCTCCTTCTTCCACCTGTCCTTAAAGATTCCAGAAGTCCTCTTTTATTCGGATTCGTCCTCTTTTTGAAAATAAGGAACAAAGACTTCTGGGTAATTACCATGTTTCCATGGAAGCTTTTAGGAAAGCTATATTTTTAGAAAGACTTTTACAGCATTCCACAAGCTAAATGCAAAACTAGAGCGCCAACTACAGACCGGTTTTGGCTTTACTGAGCCATCATCAGTGTAGTACAGGCCTCAGGTTTTACAGTGTGAAGAGCATATAGACCGACGTCACAAATAAATTAAATAGGATATTGAGAAAATAAAGGCTTTGAAAAGGGGAGTTTCAAAGCCTTTATTCTCTCCCTATCCTATTTAAATAATTGGTGGCGTCCTCTTTACACATCCAGGGTCCAGTATACAAATGTTAGCCAAAATGTCCGGCTTTTCACTCACTCATTCGTTTTGACAGATTTTTTTTAAAGTTTCCCTTGCTCACAGCCAGAGTCTGTTCCTGGTGTTGAGGGAGGGGGGCTGGGCTGACTCCTCGTTGCAGGGGAAAACTGGGACCACTCCTTTGAAAGGCTCGGTTCTCAGCCTGCCTGGCCTGAACTTGCCGCCTCCCCATGAATCCAGCATCAGGAAAGACCAGGAAAAACCTGGGGGTGGTGGCACGCTTCCCTTTCCTGTCCTGGACCCTGTCAAGCCCCTTCAGTCCATGTGAGGGTCTGTCTGTGTCTGTTTGCCTGTCTGTGAGTGCCTGCATTTGCCTGTCTGTGTGAGTACCTATGTGTTTGCCTGTCTGTGTGAGTGCCTGTGTGTTTACCTGTCTGTGTGTGTATGTGTATTCCTGTCTGTCTGCCTGTGAGTGTCTGTGTGTCAGTGTGAGTGTCTGTCTGTGTTAGCCCATCTGTCTGTGTGGGTTTGCCTGTCTAAGTGCCTGACTGTGTGTTTGCTGTCTGTGTGTTTGCCTGTCCGTGTGTGAGTAGTCGGTGTGTGGGGGAGGATTGCCTGTGTGTTTAAGTACCTGTCTCTGTGTGTGTGAGTGCCTGAGTGTGAGTACCTGGTACAGTGCCTGTCTGAGAGAATGTGTGATGAAAAAGTGCATGTTTGTGAGGGGGGTGTGAGTGCCTGTATGAGCAGGGGCAATGCCTACCATGAAGCACACAGAAAAGATTGCTCACAGCATGCTCCTGTGGTCCCCTAGAAAGGCAACAGTCAGCTGTACATGCAGCAGTCCTATTATGCAGCCACTTAGTAACTGTTCATGTAAAGTGTCTCTGTGACTTTGTCGGCAGTGCAAGGCACATTTTGTTTTCAAGTCTATGGGAGCTGAGCATGTTATATGTACCAATCTGTGTGGACTGGGGATGAGGGCATTTTATATGTATCAGTCTGTTTGGGCATGGCATGAAGGCATCTTATATGTGTCAGTCTGTGTGGGCTGAACATTACATGAGGGCATTTTATATATACACCTGTGTTGGTAGGACATCTTATATTTACAAGGCTGTGTAGGCATCTTATATTTCCAATAAAGTACACTCAAGCACACCCCCTTTGGCAAGGCCTTCAATTGGTAGGTGCAATCCTCCCAGCCCTCCACCTCAAGGGCCACAGCAATATGGCAATGCAAATAAGTTGGAGGAGCATACTACTTCATTTCCAGTGTTTTATTGAGCAAAAAGCAACATACAACGTTTCGGGGGATATGACTTCCCCTTCCTCAGGCATCTTATATTTACCTGTCTGTTTGAGCTGTGCATCTTAACTTTTAAATCCCCGCAGTTCATTAGCCAGTGTAAGTCAGCTCAAAATTGTAAAATGACAATTGCAGTCTTTAAAGGGCAAGTCCAGCCCTAAAATGAAAGCTTACATACAGGTAAATCACCCCCCCCAAACCCTAAACGGTAATAGTTTAAAGGGAAAGCCCAGCCCTAAAATGAAGACTTACATACAGGTAAATCACCCCCCAAAACCCTAACCGGTAATAGTTTAAAGGGAAAGTCCAGCCCTAAATTGAAGACTTACATACAGGTAAATCACCCCCCAAAACCTTAACCGGTAATAGTTTGAAATGAGAAATATATAAGTCTAACCTAAAAATACTGCACAATGTCCTGTTTTCCCTGTTTCTGCTTCCTGGTTCTTCGAGTGACAGTTGACATCACAGCCAATGACTGACTGACAATCCCTTCTGCCTCTTCTGAGCATGCACAGGCTCAGTACAGGTTTCTAAATTGCTCAGTTTCCATGAGGCATCCAGAAGCATAGCAGGCATAGAGTAATGAATTCATAGGACAAAATAAGATATATCAACATATTCTAAAGAGGCCATTCTTTCTAAAAGAGGATGGAGTTGTCCTTTAAAATCAGAAATATAGAAGTCTAACCTGAAATCCTGCACAATGTCCTGTTTCCCCTGTTTCTGCTTCCTGGTTCTTCCAGTTAGCAACTGTCAGTTATGGATCTGTCAGTTTACATCAGACAATGACTGAATGTTAATCCCCTATTTGCCTCTTCTGAGCATGCCCAGGCTCAGTACAGGTTTATAAATAGCATAGCAGGCATACAGTAATGAATTCATAGGACAAAGTATGATATATCAACATATTGTAAAGAGGCCATTCTTTCTAAAAGATGTCCTTATTGAGGGCGGAGTTGTCCTTTAAAATGGGCGTTACCTCAAAAGTTAGGTATAGCTTTGGAAAAGCGTGTGTTGACAAAACGCGTGCCCACACATCTTACATTTGTCCTATATTTTGGATTTCAAAATCTGGAAACCCTATATATGAAGCTTTAAGATCAGTCAGTAATTTTCACAGCCATAACTCCCATCAGCCACTTGATGGTGGACACTATTGTGGCCTTAAATCAACTTGAAACTAAAACCAATTATTGTGTGCAGGGAAACGAAAACAGTCTGCCTTATTCTGAATTTAAGAACAGAACACATGTTCTGCAACGCCCCCTGGTGTTTATTTCGTTTATTGCAGCGCTTTAGGCGTATTAGGAGGACTCATCGTCTATGGTCTTTTTTAGGGGAAGTTCATTTTTTGCCGCTCGGAGGTTACTCGATGGTGTTTCCTGGCTGGATGTTGAAATGCAGTTGACAGTGAAAGCCCTAAAAGGAAGAGAGACCATTATCCAGGTACTGTGGGGGGACAGCTGATGCAGTGCATGGTATACGGACACGGGGATTTTCACTGTGGGTGGGGTTGTTGGGACACTTTAAATCTGGTATTATCCTCAGCTGGTGGGTGACTGGCGGGACCCAGTTAAATGGACGTCAGTGGCCTGGTTGGTTTCTGGATCTTGGATGGAACCGGAAGTGGGGGGGGTCACTTGTTTTTCGCTTTATTCTCATGATCTGTCTGATTAGAAAGGGAAACCTTCCAAAAGGTGTTCTGCAGCAGCTGAGTCACTGGGAATGTTGCTGGTGGAAGTGTAATTGTGGCCCCTGGACAGCTGGGTTCGTTTCACACATTATTTCTGTCTGTATTATTACCCACTAAAGAGTGATTTAAAGGTGAAGGCAGAACATAGGGAGATTCAATAAAAGTTCTTATCCTTAAAAATGGTGCTAATTTTGCCCCAACCAATCAGAGATTATTTAACATTTAAAGCTAACATCTGATTGGTTGGGGCAAAATTAGCACAATTTTTAACAAAAAGAACTTTTATTGAATGACCCTGTTAGTGTACTGTATGGATTTATTTTATTTTACTAAAACTATTGTGCATTGCTTACAATCATCCATTGATTTACATATATCCGTGCCCTAAAGAGCCTCCTATCAATTATTATTATTGTGGGTCTATATAGTGCCAACATCTGTGCAATTACACGAATACATACACACCAGGCCCTGCCCCGAAGAGCTTACAATCTAAGCACATTTATTTGACATCAGTATGTCTTTATGATTTTGGGGGGAAACCAGAGTGCCCGGAGGAAAACCATCCAAGTACTATGAGAACATACAAACTACTATCTAAGCACTTTATATCACACACACCTAATAGAATGTCTTTAGGTTTGTTGGAGAAACCACAGTGCCTGGAGGAAACCTGTGCAAGTACAAAGAAAATAAAACCTCTGTAGATGAGTACTGAAAGAAATCTGTGATGAGCCACTGTGCTGCTGCCTGACGCAAACACTTTATCGCTTTAATGTTCTAGTGTGTTCACTGACATCACTGAGTTACTTATAAATTCCTTACCCAGTGGGTTAAAGTAACACTAAACCGCCTGTTTTAACAATTTACAAGGTATTCCTTTGTAATTTACACATAAATGTGACTAGAGATAACTCAAAGTAAAATACTAAGGATTTTTATTACTAGTGCTGATGCAACCTCCCCCACACAATGTTGCAGGGGCAACTTGGCACGTCCTCAGTTGTAAGTGTGTATTCCTTTCTCCCTATAAGTACTAAAAGAAAAGCAGTGCCGCGGTGAAGTAACAGACAAGAACTTGCTCTGATAGCATGGAATTACTTTTTAGGGTATTTAGTGAAAAAATAAAACTCCCACCTCCGGTACTTACCTACTTTAGTGTATGCACATTAAGGTCCTTTTTCCTATGGGCAACTTAAAGGGTATGTCCACCCAAAAATAAACTTTTTATATGTTCTTTATATAATAGCACCAACCTCAAACGCCATGTTCATTTTTCTAAAAATCATTTGCCTTGCCTGATATTTAATGAGATATATATCAGGCTGCACTTCCTCTCCCCTTCCTCTTTAGATGACCCCGAGCTGCAGCTTAGGAAAAAAAAAAAAAATTCTTGCCTGTGTGTGTGTGTCTCTCTCTCTCTCTCTCTCTCTCTCTCTCTCTCTGGGCTGGCTGTCTGCAGCTGTTGATCCTGGATTTCTTCAGTACACATAACTTTACAGCTGTGATTGGTTGAGAGGGAAAAGAGGGAGGGATCCAGGGGTCAGACCATTACTGATGCAACTTCCTCTGTTCTCACTGCTGGATGTTAACAGACATGCTCAAGAACATGAAAAGAACAGAGGCAAGGTAATGTAACCTGTCTCTGTTCATCACTGTATTGGTCCATGCTGCAGGATTAAGCCAGCTACAAAGGTCTGTAACTTTTGAACCACTGGACCGATTTACATGCTGTAAAGTTTGTTTTGGAGCACTTATTTGTGCCAAATAAATATAAAAAGTTAGTTTTGGGGGTGGACATGCCCTTTAAGGAGGGTAAACACAAGGGGACTTTTTGTCCCGAGCAAGCGTTCGTTACTAGCAAGCACAAATGAATGTCTGTTGCGGCAATAGGTGGTGCATCTGACAGTTTGCGGGACTGATCGTGCTGTCCTGTGGGGAACCGCACGATTGGCTCTGATTTACCAACAGTTTGGACGAATGGGTAACTGAGCTCGGTCGCAGCCGCCCCAAACCATTGTATCAAAACTAATTTTTTAGTTATCTGTCGTTTGCGTATGATTGACCATTCAGGTGAATTCTAAATCATTTCTAAATATTTCTGTGAACCAAAAAATCATTCAGGCAAAGACAGCCAGACAAACTAGTCGGTGCAAACTACACTGTCAAATCTATATAGGATCTTTTTTAAAGAAGCAGTGTTTGCTGTATTGTGAAACCACATCTTTATTGCAGTGTACATTTCCGGTTGCAATGGTAATTAGTTTTTCAGATTGGCTGATTGTAAGCTTTTATAACATGGTTGTAAAGTAGCATTCTGTATCAGCATTTAACAACTCTGTCAACATAGTTGGTAAGGAGACCTAGTGCACAGCGATACCGCTGCTTTGTAAATAGGCCCCAGAAATTAGTATAGTATAGTATTTGAGGTTGAATAAAGACATATGTACATCCAGTCCAACCCATCTAGCAATATCCTGCTAGAAATGGGTCTGTTGGCAAAAAATCTTTTTTTGGATAACAAACAATATGACATATATATTTAAACCAATCTCTTGGAATGCATAAAAAGATTTAGAGCATTGACCAGGTCCAATTCACAGTAGTTCCCCTAGATGCTCAAAATAAAGGTAGTAATGAGAAAGCTTCAGAAAGTTATTACAACTTTTAATATTTCTATGTTTTATATAACTCCACATCCGGTTATAAAGGAGAAACAAAAGGATATATTGCTTTGGTATCACTTAGCACATGCTTAAGTTTGGTGCTTGACCATTGATAGGAAAAGAATGACAGACCAGAAGAAGGGGTGGTAAGGGGAACTAAACGCAAATACTAATATTTAAGTATTTAAACCCTCACAACTCGTACTTGTATTTAAACCCCTGTGCACTTGATTAGGTAATCAAGTAACGCGAGAATTCCCGCGATTTCCGATGCGCATGTGATTGCGCGTCTGTTCCCGTTTCGGTAACGCATGCGTTCACATTTTTGGTGCGTTAACGCATGCGTTTCCATAACGCAAAAAGGCGAAAACGCACAGGAATCGCGTGCGATAACGCTCGCAATTTGGTGCGCGATTCCTGTGCGTTGCAGTGTGGCCTCACCCTAAGAGCTCATTAGTATTTATGCTGATGCCTGGAGGCTGTAGAAATTCAATTGACATTCTTTTGTTTATAAAGGCTATGTGAATTATTAATGGCTTACCTGAATGTGCCTTGTGTTAAAAAAATATTTATTTAAAACAGACTTGCTATTTGTAGGTCTCTGAAAGTGACACAGTTTTGTCTGTGAAAAGGCTTGTAGAAGAAAAACTGCAAGTCCCAGTGTCCCAGCAACGCTTGTTATATAGAGGCAAAGCCCTAGCAGGTAAGTTTGTATCCATCTGCTGTCTATAGTGCACCATTCATCAACTATCTCATCAAGCCTTCATCATCAAATGTTAGTTTTTACTGGTCTTACTGCAGTTAAATAACGTCTGTCCCAAGAGATACTTAAGGGTATGTCTACCCATAATAAAAACTTTTAATATGTTACTCATCTTTCCCCCAAAACATAGGTTACATTTTACTTAAAGGGTATGTACACTGTAAATCCAACTTAATGTTACTAGATAGCTTAGGCTATAAAGCACCCTGCCATACCCTACCTGTCTTACTCATACTGTCTCCTCCCGTTTTTAGCTCCGCCCCCTCGAGATTGTGCAAATACTGTGTCCGCTCGCAGAGCTCGCTCCTGATGTCAGTGAACATGTGTGTTGTGGCTATTTTGCTGCGATCGTGTGCGCACGTGACATCATCACGCCGTGAAGACGTCAAGTGCGTGTATGCACGCTCGTGGCGATGTTGATGCAACGTGCATGCACACTGATGTTGCGTTTTGTGCGCCTTATATGTTGTGTACAATAAGCCAAACTTATTATGGTTTACATGCTCTTTAAAGGGACATTACACCCAAAAAAATTACCCTTGTTTAATCAAAATTATAATTCAAATGGAGACAGGACCACTTTATAGTTTGTAGTTACCCTACTTCACTTCAGGTGTTGACAGGGTGAGGACACAAAATCTAACTCCTGGGAATTCATAGATTAGGTGTGTACTTTCCCAAATCTTACAGCTCCTGCCTCATCTGGCTTCACACGCTTCATTGATCAACCAGGTCAAGAAAGTGGTAGACATGCACTCATGTCCCTCACTTGCTGGCCCAAAGGAAAAAGCAGGGCAGTGTCAGCAATTTTGACAAACCGTGATCTTGAAGCAGAGTCGGAGGGTTGCTGTTTTGTAAATAGTGTGATCTGGGGTTAGGGGGCAATATGGGAAACAGGACAAGTGCTCCTGTCTCCATTAGAATTATAATTTTGATTAAACAAGTTTGATTTTTTTTGTGTGTATAGTGTCTCTTTAAATCAGCTAAAGCTACATGTGTCATCAACTTAAAGGAGAACTAAACAAAAAATTTTACACTCCAGTATCTGAACATATCCCCTTTAAAAACACCAAATAAACTGTAAAATAGAGTAAATAGCATTAAAGTAAATGTTACCACATGGATGAAATAACTGTGTATGTACAGTGACTGTCCACACCTCTGATCTCAGTCACATGGTTCCTTGCCTATTCTGCCCTGTAAAGGGATTGGCTAGAGGGTACTAGTGGGTGTGACCAACTGTAAAAAGTTCCTGCAGTATCCTAGGACTGAGCATGTGTAAACAACATAATGGTCAGTGACCACACTGCGATACCAGAACACTGGGAAATAAGATACAAACCTCATGTTAGAAAGTTAAATTTCTCAACAACCATATTAAAATGAGAGGTGAGACACTGATTACTGCTTTTAGAATAAGGAGATCTGCAATTTAAAAGACAACTAAAGCCTCAGAACAACATTAATTTAAAGTTAAAGATGCATGTTTCTGCAACATAGGCTGATAATACACTTTTATTTTATCTTTATCAGATGAACATAGTCTTTCTTACTATTCCATTGGCCCTGGATCAAGGTTGAACCTTATGGTAAAAGATCACATGGCCCAGGAGAGCCCAAACGGAGGGAATGCTGTATGGAAATCACTGGGCGTCCTCCTTAGGAATCATTTTAGTCCTGCTGATGCAGAGAGAGTGCTGGAGTGTGTGCAAAAGGTAAGGCTCATACCTAGATGTAAACGTTTGTATTTTACCTATTGAATGTACATTAAAGGGTATCTATAACTTTCAAAATGTATACCTTTTAGATACAGCAAGATCTTACTACTTTAAAAGATTTTCTGATTTTAAATCTGAGCTGTATATTTTAAGAAATCATCATTTGAAATCACAGCATATATATAGGTAACCTGTCACTCCAGAAGCAGACATTATAATGTGTCCTTTAATCATTTAATGACAAAGCAAGCACAGATAACGAGTACCACCATATACTCCTCTCAAATTGTAGTTTCAGATAATGTAAAGTTGTTAGGGTGAGTATAGTGACCCTTTAACCCTTGACTGTAAAAATGAGAACAGACTTGTTTAGCCAGCAAGATATGGTCTTGTATTAAGAGATGTAAAGATTCAAGGGAGCGAAATATTGTTCTCCCTCTTAACAAAGCACTGGTAAGACCTCATTTGGAATATGAAGTGTATTTAAAGAATCCTGTCAATTAAATGCAGAGGGTTCAGAGAAGGGGAAATTAATTAATAAGGGGAATTTAGGAGCTTGATTATGAAGACTGATCAGAAAAGTTTATCAAATAAATCCTGGGAAGTCATCAGATTGGGGGTATACTTTACCCAAATTTACAGCTCCTGCCCATCTGGCTTCACACCCTTGACTGTGGCCGAGGGAAATTTTCGGTCCTTCCCAAACAACCGCAAGGCCACCCAAACCTTTGGTGGGCACGTGCTCGTTTGGAAATGCCACTACACACACACTGCCAATAAAGCCCCAATACAGTCGGATACGATGGTATTGGGGCTTTATCACTAGTGTGGTTCCAAGCTTAAGAGGTGTTGTTGAAACTGCCATGGGTAAGGTGTCAAAACAGCATTGTACATGGTAGACAGTTGGTGTCGTAACACCCCCCCATTCAGACTTGGCTTCTTTGTTTTCACATAAATACAAGTCATTCTAACTTGAGAGAGCCAATCGGTTGACTAGCGAAACATCTTCAAGAACTAAACTTAGAGTCCAGATGATCTAACTGAATAGAAACACTAAAATATGCTAAGCTTTTTTTTAAATGAATAACGATCAGGAGCAGGCAGGGAACACTGAAAACGTACCCTTGCATGCGCATACATTGCAAAGCCCGATAGCGTGTACGTTTTCAATGTTTCCTGCTTGAAGTACGGGAGGTAAGACAGCTCCTTTACCACCCATTCTTCAATTAAACTGATAAAAGCTTAGTATATTTTTAAGATTCCCTTTATATGATTTTTTTTAAAAGAAATAAGTTTGGTCTACAGGTTCAGAAAGGGTTTTGAAATATTAAAACAGAGCATCTTTGTGTAGAAGTGCTAATGGAAGGTTCATTGGATAGCTTCACTACTATGTTACATATAGTTATATTTCTGAAAGGCTGTAATCCACCTTTTCTACTGTAAATTGCATAGAATTACTTTGCGGTGCAGTGATTCTCTCAGAAATAGAAGTACGTTATCTGTTTCTTCCTTTCAGGACTATGAACGCAGCCTCTCCCTTCTCAGCCTGGATGACATAGAACGACTAGCTACACGTATTCTACACCCACAGTTTTCAGAAGCCATAGATCTTGGGTTCTTGGACTGATATAGCTACATATTTATAACAATGCTCTTGTTTATCTTAATGACAGCACAAATAAAGTGTAAAGGTGACGAGGAGGTCTACAACTTAATTTCAGGACTTCTCCTAGACAAATTACTTTTTTGTCCAGAGAGGAAAATGTAATTACTGGAGCTGTCAACACTGAGGTTTGTTTTATCTACACGTCATTCCATTTAAATTGACACATGGTATAATGGAATCTATGTATAGGGGATGGGTTGTATAATACATAAATCTTGTAAGTTATTTCCTCATCATACACAAGAGCCATGAATATCCTGTGAATTATATCCTTATAAACGGTGCCTAGCTATGTCATAGGTTATAAGCTGTGCTTAGCTGGCCTGTGTTCAAGTGTTTTTACATAGTCATGGAATTCCTTGGTAACTTCAAAAATATTTACATTTTACAATAGGGGGAGTTTTATTTCACTTTATAAATAGTGCTTAGTTGTGTCATGAAGTGTCACATGAATCACTAAAAAAAACATAGGGAATAATGAAAATCAAGGGTATTAAAAGTAATCTTGAAGTTAATCCACTGCAAGCATTTTTAAACATCTTTATGTTCTTTAAGTATCTTTAATGGCTTCTTAACTATAAGCCCTATCAACAATGCAGAACAATTTGGAATTACCAGGCCTACAGAATATGTGGGGCTTAATCATGTTCAATGTTTATACAGAGATGAATGGGAGCTTACATAATAACTTGTTTTAAGGTGTGCAATGGCCTACAGTAAAACAGTATGTTATAAAATGTGTTGCTATACTGACAATGCATTGCAAAGCCGAACAAGTAATATGGCAGCTTCCACATCCATGCATTAAAATTGTGTGGCAGATTGGCTTTGTGGTCCTAACAAGCTATATACCATTTTACAACATTTTATCATATTATCTTGATTGAATCTTCTTTAAAGCATGTTCTTTATGGCTTTAACATGCAAACGTCATGTTTTCTTTTTAACACTGTGTATGCAAAAGGTCATTTATCAAGGTCAAAAAGGGAAACTATCACAAAACAATAGATTTTTATATGTTATGAGGGATGTTAAAAATTGTGACAATGTTTAGAGTTAAATATTCTGCCCTGGAGCTAAAGGCTGTGATTTAGAGATGGAACCTGCCTGCCTTACTAAACTAAAGCCACCTGCACTACAAACATGTTTCTAGGTGACCGAACTTTCTGTAAATAAATAACTTTCTGTAGTGCTTTAAGTGTTCCATATCAGTTGCTCTCAGAAAGCAACAGGGTAGGAATTCAAATGTCCAGTAGTTTATACATTTTCTCTTAAGTTAAGCAAAATTATTTTTTCCAGAAACCCCCTATAGTTAATTATACAGCAAAGTTCCACCATTAGAGGGAAAAAGGTATTAAGCCAATTACTATGTGATAACAGGCTGCTTTGAGTACAGAGCTTTAATGAAATGCCCCCCTCCCATGTGTGCATATGCTAAAAATGATTTTTTTTTAATTGCTATCTTTTATTTAAGTACATTTTTAATGAATCATAAAAACCTTTCAACTGAAATCATTGTATTAAAATGCATTATTTTCAAATGAATTGAAGAGATTCAGAACAAAATAAGAAAATAAGGACACAAGGTTTATATTTTTTCACCCAGGGAGTACTTGGTTCTAATAAATTGATTAACTTGCATACCTGACCACCATTGTTTGTTTCCATTGACTGGCTGAATAGTACTTTACTCCTACATATTTATACTTCTTTGGATACTGGACAAAATCTGTTTTCTAGCTGTTGCAGACTGCCATTTTCCCTTTAACACAATTAACTGAACAATACCAAGGCTTCTACACACGTTAGATAATTGACGATTAAATCAGCTGAAAAATTACCTGTTTGGTTGACTTAGTAACTGACTTTTGTAAATACAGATTGGACCGTTCCTCCAATAATCAGTATTTACAATCATATCTAGCATATGTACATGGCTTAAATTTGGTTTCACATGCATACCCGCAGAGATCCACATTTTCACTCACAAGTTGCCAGTCTGCTTAGTATGAGGCTCGGGGTAGTGAGCTTAAGAACTTTAGTCCATACCAAGCCTTAACCATTGAACTTAGTGCAGTTAGAATCTTGAAGGTAATTGGCTGCAATTAACTACTAGAAAATAAAGTTCAGTACAGTAAATGCCTAAAATCAATATAATAGAAAGCATCCTTCTGTGGATTTCCATCTTACATGGCAATTTTACCTTTAAATGTTGCCAAGAAGCATATTACCCTGAATGAAAGATTCCAAGTGCACACCAGTCTTAAATGAACAAATTGTGTTTATTCACACAAAGATGTATCTTAGGTTGGGTACACAAAGTACCAATCTTTCAAAGACGACAAAGAATCTGTAAGATTCGACTGTCATTTTTGAAAGATGTGGCTACACAATCACAAGCGTTCTCCTATAAATGTATAGGGAGATTGCTTGTGACTGCCATACAGCTAACAATCGTGGTAGACTCACTATACTTTAGTACAGGAGGATGACCACGACCGAGCAAATGTCGAACAGTCGTCGCTATCAGAAATGGTCGTTACTGACCTACACACACTACCAAAAAAAGGCCAACACCATCCCCCAAAAAATCATGCTTGTTAAAATTCTAAAATCATGCTTGTTAAAATTCTAAAATCATGCTTGTTAAAATTCTAAGGAGAAAGGAGCACTTGCGCCCGTCTTCAATATTGCTCCCCATGCCCAGCTCTCACTACTTGCCAAACCACAGCGCTGCTGTGTCTCTTTTAGGGGGGGGAGTTGGAGAAGAGCCGACAGCAGTGCCCCAGGATCGTGGTTTGGTAGTGAGATATGATCAATATTGGAGATAGTGCTCCGGTCTCCATTAGTTATTTTTATTAAATAAAGGTGATTTTGGGGTAAAGTGTTTCTTTAAGATAGGCTTTCTGGCACAACCCAAATCTATAGCTGTACCTTTTCATGGCTTTCTTAAGGCCAGCAAATACCTAGCTGCCATTAAAGTTATTTATGGGGTTTAGACAAAATCTGCTATACCTTCAGTGCATGATAATAGGGGTACACTGGAGAGCTTTTAACAGGCTCTTGGTGCATCTCTCAAAGTACAATCTTAAAGATTGCTATGGATATCTCAGTTAACCAATAGTTATAACTTTACTTTCGTTCAATTTGTTCAAAAGACACAAAATAAAGCAAAAGCTATATAAATTAGATATGTTCATTGGCTACTAAAAGCAATTATTGTGAATGAATCATTTGTTATATTTGTGGTTTATCAATACAATTGATAACTTTTTAGAAATCCATTGCCAGTCTAATACTAGATGGCTGGGTAAACTGGTACACTCAAGCAGATTTTCAGGGCCAACCATTTGATATTTCTGTAAATTGGCCAGCCCAAACAATCTGCACTTTTGCGGGTGGCCTCCACTGTTATCAATCGCCCATTCGTACCAGACGCAAGTGTGGTCTCCTATAGACTGCACAATCTGTTGCGGCAGAGACAAAAAATTGTTAAGCGTGTACCCAGGCTACCCAATAAAGCTTTCAATCCAAATCATGGAAGTCCAAATTACATTTTAAAAAATAAATAACGATAAGTTCATTCAAAGTAAGCCAAAATAAAGAAATAAGCTGTTAAGCAAAATGTTATTTATGTACACAATGCACCTTTAAAACAGATACCGGTAGTACAAAAAAGTTGTGCTAGAATACAAGCAATATTTCTGTTCATCAGGATGAAATAACACATTTCCTGAAAGCCATTATAATGACAAATGACAAAATCAGTTGAAAAATGAATAATACAAGTCAAAACTTAACTGACACTGCATATTTTTGGTTCAAAATACAAGAGACGAGACCATTTTAAATACCAATGTCTGGGTTATAAGGCAAGAAAAACCTGTTTTAGCTTTTCCTTTATGCTATTTTACGTCTATATCTTTTGACCAAACTATACTCAGAAAAATGTACTTATAGATGTTAAAAATGAATGTATGGAATATTGGACATCTGTAAGACCAGCAGATCTGCAAAACAAAACAAGTACTGAGCAGAGAATGAAACCAATTTCTACACCAGGAAGGTGTAATGGTAAGAGAAGAAATAATCCAACCAAAGATTATAAAAAAAAAATTGGACAAGGCACGGTGTCATGCATTGTGAAAAAAAACAAAGTGATAGTAGTTTCCTTCTACATTCAGCTGATTGGTTGCCATGCTAACCCCATTTTCCAAGCCCTTATTGCTTACATACTACATGTGCTGCTTGCTCTTCCATGACTCTGACTCTATGGAGGTTTCCTGGGAAAGTGCGAGGGGGACCCCCTCGCACTTTCCCAGGAAACCCTCCATAATAAATTAAATTGTACCTTGTAAGTATGATCTCTCTGGGAGCATATTTTAATAACAAACTTTTTTAAGGGACCTGCTTATTATATTAAAAGTTTTTTTCTAAGGTGTGCCCTTTAAGGCTCTAGTTCAGGACTGCCTGCAGCCAGAATAATTTGTAAACATTTCATATGGCTTTGGTTTCAGAGCGTAAATGGGGAAAAATGATGTGAGGGCTAGGCCACACTAGCGCATTTTGCACGCATTTGCGCCTGTGATTTACACTAAAATGGAAATTGCGGAAACACAAATATTCCTGCGATTTCCAATGCGCATCCGATTGCACGTTCGTTTGCATTTTGGTAACGCATGCATTCACCATTTTTGGTGCGTTAACGCATGCATTTCCATAAAGGAAACCGGCAAAATCGTATGTGCAAACGAACAAGAATCACGCACATAATTGCGTGCACGATTCCTCTGTCCTCAGCCTTATTTGGCTACACTAACATCATATGGTAATGCATGTGAAACGTGCAATCCCAATTTATTGTGTTTAACATGCATTTCACATAAAAAAATGGTGATGCCCAACATATCGCAAAACGTGATCTTAAGTGCGTGAGAAACGCACCAGTGTGGCCTAGCCCTTAAAGTCTTTAAAAAAATAGTACAACATATGACACTTGGTGGAGATTTACCCAAAGCCGCTATCGCTATTAGCGATATTAAAATCATTCACAAACCCTGGAAGTGCGAGTGTCTTTTACATAACCCGCGCATCCAGCACAAATATGGAGTTTAACATGGCGCTAACCGGTAGCGAACCAGTTAGCCTGACTTTAACTCCATATAATTGCCCAGTACTGTGGGTAAATCGCCCTGTTAAGGTAGCCATAGACACAAACCTGATCGATTGGGACTATTATTTGTATGGCCAACTTTAGTCTTATAGGGAGTCACCAAACAATGAAAATGAATCCCTGTGAGTCAGCTATGGGGATTTAATATTGTGATTGTGGCTCTCAGTGAATACATTTTTCGTGTTTCCTCGAGTTACTGAAACACCAGCCACAATATTAATCACTTGCAGTGGTTGCATGTGTTCATTTTCTAAAACACAGCCACCACATTTGCTATCATAAATGGGTTATCGTCAATTTAACTCTCAGTAATTTTACACTAAATCTCCCTTTTTGTATCTCTTAAAAGCATTCTCTGTCTTTGTCCCCTAACATCAGGCTTTCTGCCATAGTCGTACTGAGCCAGGGAAGAATGGCTTTACTGGTTGAGCTGCTGTTTGTACACTTGAGGAAAAAACATTTTTTTAGAATAAATATCCTTTTAAAACTGGTATCTTAAGAATTCAGTCCTTCTGTCAATAAGGTCATGATATGTATTTCCCCAAAGAAAATATACATGCAAACACATTAAATAAAATCCTGTTGTGGAAAGGTGAGAGATTAAGATATTAGTACAATATAAGCAAGGACAATAACCTAAAAACAGCAACATCAAGCATGGGTCAGAAAACTTTATACATTTTATCTGTGCAAGGGCATGATTGTGCTTGTTGAGAAAATAGAATTGAACTTTTTACTAATATAGATAATAATGTCTCATATTATCCTGAAATAGTTTATATAAAAATGTAAACACTATGACCATATATTGTGAAGATTTGTAAGATTTATAATCCCATTCTTCAATAGGTTTGAAATCACTCGCCTATGGCTGATAGCTTCACCGCTTCTGGTCACTGTGACTCCTCTGTTCTTTAAAGCTAAGTAAAAGTACTGGTGGCCTACAAACGTAAACAGGCTTGAACGAACATTGTTAAATAATCCATCCAGTTGTATTGTTTAACAATATTGAGGGCAGTCCTATTGTCCTTCCTCATTGTGGGCGTTTTCTAGATTGCCATGTCCTTCCTCATTGTGAGTGTTCTCTAGATTCCCTCGCCCTCCTCTCTGGGGGAAGGTGTGGTAAAACTACATACTGAATAATAACACAACATATTGGAGCTACACTACATGCCCATAAGAAGTCTATTTTGGCAGAATATCAATTTGCTCAGGTTTGACGACTGGTTATGTATCTTGTAGTAAGCAAATGTTTTCTTTCACTATAAGCTCTCCATGCCTTCTGGATGACAATTGCAGCATGTTTTTTTTGCTGGAAGAGTTGCTTTCTGGCTTTCTCTCGTTCTACCAGCTGTAGTCTTGCTTCTAATGGAATGAGCTCAATATCCATATTTTGCCAGTTATTGTAAAGATCTCCTTCCTTTTTGGCATTTCTAGGATGTAGGGTTTTTATGGCTTGTCTGACAGCAATGTGACTAGCTGGAGAAGAATTGAAATGTGTACGGTCAGTGGTTGGTAGTGTTATTTGACTTGATAATAAAGAAGATGGACTCCGATGTGGTTTTCCTGATGGTTTGTGAGTGTCTGTAAATGACCTAGCTTTAGCAGAACTTTTTCTTTCCTGATAGACCTTGTTTGGTGTTTCTCTATGGTGGGCCGAACTGATGCAGTCCTCCCTTCTTTGGATCACTGGATTTGAAGTTACTTTATCAATTTGTAATAACCTTTCATTGTCAGCTTCTGTAGTGCTACATAATCCCATTTTAGAGACAACAGCTGATTTTCTATGTCCTATTTTCTTGCATTTTTCTGCTATATCGACATTGTTTGAAAAGTCTTGTTCACTTATGTATGATCTAGAACCAACTGACTCTTTATGTCCGTTACTTTTTTTTCTTTCCTCCTTGTGGGATTTCCTGCTGCACTCTTTTTGGACTAAATCTTCTGCTCTGTGAATTACTAAAGCTGGAGATTCCATTTGATATCTTGTGTTTCCCTTCCTTCTAGCTTGTTTCTGACTGGAGCCATTTTCACAATAAATTACTTTGTTAGTTTCTAGTGGACAGGATGGCAAAATTAATTTATCCCTAGGGCTCATTCTTGTTTGTAAGGAGTTTATTGGTTCATTCTCAGAAGAAGGACTTTGCATATGTTTTGTTCTTCTAGGGCTCATTCCTGTTATGTTGTTAGCATGCTCATTTTCAGAATTAGAACCTTGTATGTGTGATTGTTGTATATGGTTCGTGCCAGGTAATATTTGGTTATTGTTGTTGTACGTTAAGGAGTGCTTTAAATGCTTAGGTTCTGCAGATTTTGTTTCCCCTTGATAATTTCCCCCTGTCTCATTTGAGTTTATTTTTTTTCCAAACCACTCTTCAGAGCATTGTATATTACCCTCCTCATCTTGAATCTGTTTATCTGAATTATTGTGAGTTGTCAAGTGCCTTTCTTCTTTCTGTCTTTCATCTGTCTGCCCAGCTCTGACCTTCCTCTTGTTCTCACATTCCCTTTTTTTGGCTGCTGCATCCTTTCTTAGTTGCTCATGTTTCATTAGCAAATTCTTCCTGTCCTGAAAGGCTCTCCGTACTTTATGGCCCTTGTACACTGCTTGGATTTTAGAGGCTGCGATATCCTGAATAGCAGCAATTGAAAGGGCACCATGTTCTAACATGAACTGTATAACTTCTTGGTGACCTCCAAGTAAGGCATAATCTAGGGGTGTATATCTTTCCTCTGTGATCTCCATTTGGTTAGGAAAAGCACTGTACCTAAGAAGGAGCTTCACTGCATCTAAGTAACCATTATTACAGGACCAATGTAAGGCTGTTCGACCATTTTTGTCTTGGATGTTGGGATCTGCCTTGTTTTCCATGAGAACCTCCATGCAGCCTATATAACCACCATATGCAGCACACTGCAAGGGTGTCCGTCCTTCAAAATCTTGGGCATTGGGGTTAATGTTATTTTCTATAAGAATTTGGCAGACATTTGCATTGCCTCCTAATGCTGCCCAATGGAGTGGAGAGCATCCATCTTTGTCTACAAGATGCACTTTTGCACCCCCCTTAATAAGAGTATAGATCACTTCCCTGTGACCCATTTCACATGCTCTAAACAGCGGTGTGTGTTTCATAACATCTACTGCATTAACTTGAGCACGACTTTCTAGCAGGATGCGTACTGTTGAAATCTGCCCAGATAATGAGGCTGCATGTAGTGCAGTTCCTCCATATTTATCTGTTCTGTTAACTTCTAATTCAGGATCTAGTTCAAGCATTGATTTTAGTGCTTCATCGCTGCCCTTGCCAGCAGCCCACATAAAAGCAGTTCTTCCTTCCAAATCAGCCTCGTCCCTCACAGATGGATGAGCCAGCAGCACATGTACTGTATCTGGGCAATTTCCCTGGGCAGCATAATGTAGTGGGGTTGCTCCCTGACTGTCAGAAGGGATGTTGGGAGAATTATTCCTTTCTAATAGTAGATGTGCAATGGGGGTGTGTCCCAATAGTGCTGCCCAATGCAAAGGTGTGCGAAATAGATTGTCATAAGGCACTACATTGCAACCCCTGTAAGAAGTCAAAAGGCGTACTACTTCTTGGTTACCATCCCCAACAGCAAGATGCAGAGGTGTGCGACCTTCATAGTCCTGCCAGTTTAGCAGGGATTCAGTGGGAGCCGCTTCGAGCAAACAACGTACAGTCAGTGCTGCCTCAGGATCCTTGTGACCTGCAGCCCAGTGCAAGGGTATTTTTCCTTCAAAATCAGGGATGCCAATGTTGGACCCATGGCGCACTAGCAACCTTACATGGCGTGGACGGTTGTAATAGGCACTCCAGTGAAGCGCTGTCTGTTTTCTCTGGTCCTGAGCATCCACCTGACCTGGAGGTGTGTATTTTAGCAGCAGAGCAAGGCATCGTGTATCCTGGTGACGGGTGGAAAGGTGTAATGCTGTAATCTCACGCAGATCTCTATGGGTACAGTCAGCCTTGCGTGAAAGGAGAAGCTTCAGCAAACGATGGTTGCCGCTTTGGGCAGCAAGGTGCAGGGCAGTCCTCCCGCTCCTGTCAGAGTGATTCACTAGGGCCCCATGTTTCAATAGTGCCTCTGCAACACATTTCCTGTCACCCAGCACACTGTACATAAGAGGGGTCCTGCCCAGCTGGTCCTCTTGGTTGATAAGCTCTGAATTAGAGCTAATAAGCCTCAGCAGTGTAGCTTTGTCCCCAGTAATGGATGCTGCATGTACAGGGGAGGCCAATGAGGAACCGTGGGGAGAGCAGCTCATTATAAACTGGACCGACTTGCCGCTCCACAGTCTCTATGGTAAATCCAACAACCGCTAGAGCCCGTTTCAAATTTTACGTGGAAGCATATTCGCCAATAATTCTGACATCTCTATAGCAACAGCACTCTACCCGCCAGGTCTCCTCTCTATGGTATATAGGCAACATTAAGGCGCATGCGCTCCTTTGGAAGTCTCGCGAGAAGCATGCTGATCCCTTTATTAACGTCTGAGTGCGGAAGCGGCTCTGTTATTGCTGCGGCGTTGTCATGGCGGCGTCTGGATCTTCTGTGCCGTCCTCGGTGCCTCCATTCTTTCCAGGTTACCGACCCTTTGAACCAACATCTGTGGGACTGGAGCCTACCTTCCGGCTGACCTCCTTTTCAGACTTAAAGGGCTGAGGTTGCAAAGTCCCGCGGGAGACGCTGCTCAGGCTCCTGACGGGACTGGAGGAGGATGAGACGACGGAGACCGGAGAAGTTGAAGGCGGAGGACGGGACCAAGAGGCTCAGTGTGGGGGACAGGAAGGGGGACCCCCGAGGCTAGGTAATGGTCAGACACCATGTGTTTTTTTTAATAGGAGCTGATGTAATTGGCGTTTAAGTTTACCCATGGTATTAATATGCAGCAACCAATCCGAAGTTATCTTCCTGCAGTTGCCCGGTAAAACGCTAAGTGATAATATTGCAAGTAAACTTTGCACAGCTTTTTAATTTAGTTACTTAAACAGGTAAAAAGGGGGACAGACCGAGACCATATTGTGGTGCCTTCAATCATAAATGGACCCCAATTGATTTAAATGGCTATGGCTGATAACTGATGATACTAAGTGTACCACCAGCTTACAGTTGTGCAGGTCGGCCCTGTGATTGCACGTCTGTATGGATGCCTCGATATTATAGGGTAGTTCTGGGTATTGGGGTGTTTTAGTTATCAGGTGGGCAGAAAATAAGTAATCAGCAGATTTCTATTGCCGCCTTGAAAGTCTCTTAGTCTATTGGTGAAAAGCTTGTTGGAGGCGGCTGTTGAGAAATGTAAGTATTGTAGATTTAAAAAATATATCAATTGTAGTCCCCATAAGTTAGATAGTGGCAGGCATTAACACCTGCCAGTATATGTCTACTTTGTACATGCATTTGAAATGTGTTTTAATCTCCTTATAAGGTTAGACTAATTTAGCCAGATGTCTCTCCATTTGGCTTATGTCTCTTGCAGCGTAGGGTTGCGAGATCCTTTGGTCTAGTAGGGACACTCTTAATAAATGTAATTATCAGGGCAGCAGTGAAGTGATTGCACTTAAAATTCATTAATTCTATCTTGGCCATGCTGCATGTGTGTTTTACATGTGTCCCTACCTAATTTACTGATCTGGCATCTTTTTGAGATTACAGTAGGAGAAAAACATTTTGATTACATTGTAAATGCACAATACCTAGGGTTATCTAGATCTGCTTACTGAAGGTCATATGAAGGGTGATTATAATTGTGGGTTATGGTGCATTCATTTTTACACAGCCTTGTGTGTCTTTTAAATGGGTGTTAACTTTTCACATAGCTGGCAATCCTGCTAGCACCTGGTATATATTCTGTATTTGTAAGTTTGGAAATTTTGCATTTGGTTCTTGTTGTGTCTTGAGCGATTGCTTAATTTTTAAGAGATCTTGTGCCTTGTAGGAATTGGATTGGATTCCTGTGTGATTCCTCTCAGACACAGAGGACTTTCTCTCGTTCAAACCACTGATTTCTTTTATCCATCTGTTGAGGATCCCTACATGCAGGTGAGGTGTGTGTGTGTGTGTGGGCACTGATATATGAAAATGTACCTGTGCTATTGTACATATTGCTTCTTAGGACTTTCAACCCTATTCCCTGACCCACAAGGAAGCGGTTTACTGATGTGAAGGTTACAAAAGTTTAATTTCTCCATACACATTGTATGTTGTAATTTGCTGAGTCACTTCATTCTGTTGCAATCTGCAACAGGAGGAAACTTGCTTGTTGTCCTGTCAGTAGAATTATAAATGGCACGGCCCTAAAATGCTTTATTTACTTTTTTTTTTTTTTTTAATGGTTTAAAAATTAATTGTAGTAAGTTAACAGACTCTTTGCAAAATAGCCTGTTGCAACTGTACAAATAGAAAGCATTGTTTGAGTATGCAGTGTTTAGCTGTGTTGAAGGGCATGTCCAAAACTAAAATTTAACCCACTACTGGCCACCCTGCGTAGTGTTAAAAAAAATCCTTACCTTACATCAACAGGTACTGCAGGAGAACCATTTGGAGCAAATTTCCAAAAAGTGAAGAGTAGTAGCTTTCATTGATTGATCCGGTCCCTGCTGCTTTCTTGTCCTCAGAGGTTTCTGGCATGCCCAGGGGAGCCCCCTTCCCATCAGAGGCCAATCTTATCTATAAAAATAAATTATTAAAGGGAATGTCTACCCCTCCCAAAACATTTACAGGTTCAAAAGAAAGCTGAATGAGTTTCTGAAAACAAGGAATGTTGCAGGTTACTGGTATTGATACATAAAGTAAAGAGTTGATCCAGGGATATTTCCTATTACCACTTGGAGCCAGGAAGGAATTTTTTTTTCCCCTTACTTCTGGTGTTTTTTTGTTTTTTTTTGCCTTCCTCTGGATCAACAGTTGGGCAGTATATCTGGTTATTGCTGAGTAGGTTGAACTGGATGGACGTATGTCTTTATTTAACCCCAAATACTATACACTTGCGTTCGCTGTCCCGGGAAACCCTGACCTCACTGGCATTTCTAAGGCAGTTGTTTTTTTAGCTTGCGGTTATACATCCGGTTTGTCTGTCCTTTCTTCTGTTATCATTCTGGCGCAGCTGTGACAAATAACATCACGGCCAAAGATTGACTGCTGTGGACTGTTGCCTCCTCTGCACGTGAAAGTTCAAGAGGAGGTGGCAACAACTGGCAAAGAGAATGATTGAATTTGGTCTAAATATCGGTTTTTAGGAACTGCCAGGGAGGTATGTTCCTATTGCGAGGTCTTGGTGGGGAAGGTAAGTATGAACATTTTGGAGTGGACATTTCTTTTTAGCATGAAACTTTTCCAAAAATATTTCAAACGTTTATTTGTGTAAAAAAACTCGTGTTCACTTTTGCATGAATGTAATTTCTGATTATTTAGTTTTCCTCTTTTCTTAGGGTCGCATTGCTTGTGCAAATGTTCTGAGTGATTTGTATGCTATGGGGATCACAGAATGTGACAACATGCTCATGTTACTGAGTGTCAGCCAGAAGATGACAGACGAAGTGAGTTTCTGGGAGTAGTTTAACTGTCATAATTATGCAGTGCTGCCAATTTTGGTTATGTCTGGTGAATAAGCCATACATACCGTATTTTTTTGTGATAGCTGTTGGTTTACTGTTCATACATTGTTAGTCCATGAAGGTCATCAGTCTTATTTTACATGCAATGTGTTCGTTTTCTGTTAAAAAAAAAAATTCCACTGTGCAGCATGTTGTTTGGAAGAATGAAACAATTGTGGCCGCAAGTTAAAAGCCCAATTTTTTTTAATGAAATGCTTTATTGTTGCTGGAAAATCTTATGATTTAGATGTGCAAGTGACATTTATTTTCAGTGTTCAATTCAGTGCAAACGAGGTGGCAAAAGTTAATTACATTTTAAGCTTGTGTGCTTTCACAAATAGAAAAAAAACATGGTGAATATATATTCTATTTTCTGTACACTAGGAACGTGAGAAAGTGACTCCACTAATGATAAAGGGGTTTAGAGATGCAGCAGAAGAAGGGGGCACTTCTGTTACTGGTGGACAAACCGTGGTTAACCCATGGATTATCATTGGAGGAGTGGCTACAGTTGTTTGCCAAGAAAATGAATTCATCATGTGAGTAATTTCTATGATTTCAAACCTCCCCTTTAGCAGTGTAAGTTTCACTTTCTTTTATGCAGAGAGAAAGGGAAAAAAGTGTTTTCATTTAATCAAAATATAGAACATGCCTCAAATATTTCCATTGCACTCCAAATATTGTACAACCTCGGGAATTGATGGGTTTTTATTATCAATGGGGAACTGCAGTCTAACCCAAACATGTTTTTCAAAGTCTAAAGTCTTGTGTTTAAAATGAGCTCTGTATCGCACCTCTAACTGTAGAATTTGAGATGTTATATTGCTGAAAAGGTTAATACTTTTTTGATTCCAAAACCCTCTGAGCATGCTCATTGAAGACCTAATGCTGGGAAAAACAGGAAGTACCTGCACAGTCATTGATGATAGAGGTCATCTGTGTTCTTCCCTAAACCTCTGAATATTTTTATAAACTGAAATGGGACAATAAAATGTTAATTTTTTTTTTTTAGCATTATTACATATGCAATGTCAAATTTGCACCTAAAGGTAAGACCAGAGGATTTTATTTAACCCTACCTTGGAAACTACAGTTTCCCTTTTTAATTGGCAAGAATAGTAGTGCGTTAATGTTCTGTCTGTTTTAGGCCACAGAATGCTGTTGCAGGAGATGTACTTGTTCTTACCAAGCCTTTAGGGACACAGGTTGCTGTTAATGCACACCAGTGGTTAGACAATGTAAGTGGAAGGGGGTCTATGTGGGATTTATTTAAATCCCCAATAACATCTCCTTTTCATCGTTTTGGCTTTTTTTTTTTTTTTTTTCTGCAGCCAGAACGCTGGAACAAGATACGTTTGGTAGTGACCAGAGAGGATGTGGAGCTGGCCTATCAGGAAGCCATGTTCAATATGGCTACTCTTAATCGTACTGGTAAGGAAGAGACCAATCTTCCAGTTGTCATTTGAATGGATGGGGAAATGCAATTTTTTGAAATAGCTTTTTGATCAACAGATTAAAATGGTAAAGGTATAAAATTCTTTGCTGATAATGCGAATGTAGCCCAAAAAGCAGACCATATTGTATCCAGTGGCACCTTACTTGCTAAAATGTGGTTATAACATTTTACATAGGATTTGATTTTGATAGTTTAGAGAAATAGTGGGTATAATAGGGTGAACTTCACTGCCATTGCTTCTTTTGTCTATGCTAAATAAGTTTTTCAATTTTTATCCCAGCTGCAGCACTGATGCATGCATTCAATGCTCATGCTGCTACTGACGTAACCGGCTTTGGAATCCTGGGTCATGCTCAGAACCTGGCTCAAGAGCAGCACAATGAAGTCAGCTTTGTAATCCACAACCTACCCATCATCGCTAAAATGGCAGCTATCACTAAGGCCTGTGGGAGCAGATTTGGACTGTTACAAGGGACTTCCCCAGAAACATCAGGTGAGTAATATTAGGTAAAAGATGTGCCTAATCTTTCGACTTTTGTGGGACTAACTCAAAAAAAAAAAAAAAAAATCCCCAGGAATATATTTCATTAAACAGACAATTTGAAATGTTTGCCCCTTTAAACAGTAGTTAACTCGGTAATTTGTTTGTGAAAACCCATCCCTCCCCTAAAATGCTAGGTCCTTTCCCTTGTTGGTACAGCTGGTAGATTGGGTACTTACCTTCTTGGTACTCTTGCTGGTCCTCTTTGGACCCTGCCCCCCTCCTTGCAGCCACCAATTCATCTTATACGCTTCTGATGGTCTTGTGAGTCCTTCATTGGTTAAAACTCCAGCTTATGAAGCTAGCTGGACCATATCGGAATGAAGCCAATGAAGTACTAGCCATACCCTTAGTTGTAGCTTGCAGTTTTAGGTTTCTGGTGTTAATCTATTCCGTAACTTCATGTACCGAACAGTGTTCACTAATTTTGTAGTTTATTTTAAATATTTACAAAAATCTACAATAAATTTGTAGCTATTCATCATTTTGCTTTAGTTCTGAATTTTTCACTAAATGCTTGTAGTAGTTCTGGTGTGAGATATCAAATAAGAATTCTACTCCTGTTTTCTTTATGGACAGGTGGGCTACTAATCTGTCTTCCACGAGAGCAGGCGGCACGTTTCTGTGCAGAAATCAAATCCCCCAAACATGGAGAGGGACACCAAGCGTGGATAATTGGCATTGTAGAGAAAGGCAATCGCTCGGCCCGCATCATAGAAAAACCAAGGATAATTGAGGTGACCCCAAGGGGAGCTGGTACCAGTGATAACAGCACCACCACCCTCAATTTAGATGGGACATGTTAAAAAGACAAGCAGGCTAGTGCCTGAAAAAAGGAACTAAATCTACATGCGACACATCCAGCATTGCAAACAGCTGTATTTAGGTTGATCGATCTTGTGGTTCTACTTCAACAGTTCTGTGTTGTTCAACAATATTTAATCTGGTAGCAATGGACCTTTCTATAGCACTTCTGTACTTTGGCCAGAACTGAGCAGCTGGATTCTGGAGTACTGGAGGTATAGGGATGTGAGAGGGCCGTTGTATTTCCAGCCTTCTACTTCTTTTCATGAAGCAGCTTCCTATTAAACCCAAAAGGGCTGGAAGAGGCGGAAACTAAATTAGAAGAAGAGGGTTGGTAGGACTGGGGTGGGGGGACAAAAGCTTTCAATAAAAATCTTGCTTTGTAGAACCAAATCTTGGATTGCTTAGTCTTTCTTTAAAAACATATTGGAAAGATTTTCTAATAACCTGTCAGAACACTTAGTAAGAGCTAGGCTGCTCTGTTGCATTTTACAAGTGCTGTGGGTGGCTAAGTTGCATGCACTGCTATCCATTTTTCGGAGCACATACGATCACACTTTTCATGCTCTTTGGTGTCTGGCATAGTGTGGCCTCAGCCTTAGAACTTATTAATCTGATGTAAAAGCATTTCTCACTATGAGCTAAACTGTTTGCAGCAAGCAAGTCTTGTGTAATGCAGCCTTAGAGGCATCTAAGCTTGATTACTGTTAAATGTCACAGTGCAGCTGTTCCAGTAGTGCTCTCTAGATTTGGCACTGCTGCACCTCCACTACTACTAGAATGGCTGTACTGAGAGTGACCATGTATCCTGCTCTTTAGCAGTAAAACAATTCGTTTAAATGCTATTTACTTTGTACAAGAACATGGTCTTAAAGGGCATGTCATCCCCCTAAAATTTGTATATAACCTAAGTAACCCCCTACAAACTTAGACCTTGCATGGTTTAAACTTACCTACGAGGCTTCTTAATATAATTACCAGCCCTATTCCCTCAGCTGTCTTTTTTCGTGCACGGCAGTATCAGAAGTGGCTGCAGCCACATCATTGATTTAGCCAAGACATGAAGTCTCTGGAACTGGCAAGGTAAGTGACTCTGGAACTGGCAAGGTAGTCTTGCATGATCACATGGGATCTCCAGTGGGTATGGGTCCCAAGATCCGTCTTCTAAATGTGACTGACCATCTCCCAAAAGACAAATTTCATAGAATATTTGTGATCCCTGTTCCTCGCTAAAAAGCTGTTAGCCAAAATGTGGATTCAAGCTACACCAGTGTGTAAGAAATTTGAGAAATAGACGGTTGTCAGCCACTGCATGAGCAACATTTTGACAGCTCACCACTGTATAAGACCACCTGGATTTCTGTCACTCCATCGGCAGCTATTCACCAACTGGGAGGTCCCCACTGGAATTGACAGGAAGCGCACCAAATAAAAACCCTCCCATACTCCGCCCCCTTTCTTTGTGCGTTTCCTGCTGGATTAAGAAGCACCTTGTGGCAAGCGGTGGGCTTACCTGCCATTGTGGCACTTCCAATGGGAGTTCTCTATCCTCTCTTTCCTGTTGCAGCTCCCCTTTTAGTTGCACCTCTGGTGGCCTAGGGGAGAGCCTAGTGACCAGGCTTTAAGAGTTACAGCTGTTTGCTCTGCTCTGCTTTGTTATGCTCCTGCTATATTAAAAAAAATAAAAATCTGACTTTGACTTCCGGTTTCGGGACCGGAAGTGACGTCGCGGCAAGATTTGTTACCTTTTCCGGCCTATTGCGCGGCCCAGAATGCCGTTTTTCGCGCGTTTTTTTTGGTTTTGACGTCAGTGCACCCTCCCCATCATGTGGGATAAAGGGTTGCACGCTACAGAGACTTCCGGAAAACCGGAAGTGACATCAGACGCCTCTGGGTATGTGTTTCTGCTGTTTGTATGCAGAATCCAGGTTTGGTCTTACTTCCAAGAGTCTCAAGTCTGATTTTTCTTTACAGGCTTCTTTGCTGGGTTTCTGCCTGTTGCTGCCAAGCTAGTACAACTGCAGTTTCTGTAAGTAACTTTTATCTTGGTATGCATACTTTCTTTTACTAAATCAAGGTATTTATATTGCTCTATTCTATGTCTAGACTCCATTTCATATGGAAGGCGAGTCAGTGAGCAAAGGTCACCGACATAAAAAAATTAGGTAAGCCTCAGGTGAGTTGTGCTAAAAGAGAAGGATATTGAGGACTAGATTCTAAAAACATTTTTTCTTTTCTCTTGTGTTTTATTATAGTGCCTCAACCTCTGAAAAGTCACCTAAAAAGGTTGAAGAGGATAAAATTGTTCAGGAGCAAGCAGGCAAATCAGATGTGCAACTAGTATTGCCTGAAAAAAATTCTATGGACTCCCTCCTTAGTCTCATTAAAGACACAGTATCTCAAAATATGTTAGAGTCTAAAAGTCAAAAAAGAAAGTCAAAATCTAAGCACCTGGATATTTCTGAGACGGAAGATTCAGAAGATGAGAAATCATCCCCTTTAAGTATATCTTCGGGGGAAATATCAGATGAAGATGAGGCTGAGGATCAAGGAAATGTTTTTGATGTTTCTATCATAGATCCTCTTATTAAGGCTATTAGAGATACCTTATCGTTATCTAATGAGCCTACCATATCAGCTTCGGCTGATAAATTTTTTCCTGCAATTTAAAAAGAAACTAATTGCGTTTCCGGTTCATGAGTCGATGAGACAAATAATAAACAGTGAATGGAAGAAGGTGGAGAAAAGGCCTGACATTGGTACTAGGTTTACAAAGAAGTACCCATTTGATGATGCGGACGCAGTAAAATGGGAATCATCTCCGAAAGTAGACTCGCCAGTGGTTCGTCTATCTAGAAGAACTACTCTACCTATTGATGATGCTGCAAATTTTAAAGACCCGATGGATAGACGCATTGAGTTTAATTTAAAAAAATCATATGTTACGGCGGGTGCAACATGTAAACCATCTATGGCGTTGACATCAGTGTCTAGGGCCATGAGAATCTGGCTGGCAAACTTGCAAGAAGCAATTGATAATAGAGTAAAAAAAATCGAAGCTTATACGAATGATTGAGGAATGCAGGATGGCGGCTGAATTTATTTCAGAAGCTTCCACGGATCTGGTGAGGCTATCAGCTAGATCTGTGGCTTCAAGACGGGCCTTATGGTTGAGAAGTTGGGTCGCAGATACCCCCTCCAAAGCTTCACTTTGCCAGTTACCTTTTGAAGGTGTTATGTTATTTGGGGATAGATTGGACGACATAATTAAAAAAATTTCTGGGGGAAAAAGTGCTTTTCTTCCCCAGGATAGAAAATTCAAACGTCCAAGGTTGGAGACAAGCAACCTCAGAGGGAAAGAAACCTTTTTTCATAACCCCAGGCAGTATCGTCCAGGCAAAGAGACATACAGACAGCCAACCTGGAAGGTTGGTAGACAAGTTAACTTCCCTAAAAGAGGTTCCAACTTCATGCAAAAGCAAAGTGATACACAATGATGGTGTTCAGGTCCAGACCATGAAGGTCGGAGGAAGATTATCCACCTATGCAAAGGTCTGGACCAGATCAATATCGGACGTATGGGTTCAAAATACGGTGACAAGTGGTTATCCCCTAGAATTTTTAAGAAAACCCAGAGAAGACCGTTTTTGTTTCTCCAAAACAGCTAAAGAATTTAAAGGAGAAAGAAATTATTTATCAATATATTCAAAAGCTCTTAAAATTAGGAGCAATACAAAATGTTCCAGTTCATCAACACAAGAAGGGATTTTATTCAAGAATCTTTCTAGTACCAAAAGCTTCGGGCGAGTGGCGCCCAGTCTTAGACCTGAGAGCCTTGAACAGATTTCTGAAGGTGAGGAAGTTCAAGATGGAATCGTTGGCCTCGATAATCCAAGCTATACAGAAGGATTGTTGGTTGGCAAAGGTGGATCTTCAAGATGCCTATTTTCATATTCCCATAATAAAGAACCATTGGAAATATCTAAGATTTGTCGCTCTAGGTCAGCACTTCCAGTTCACTTGTCTGCCGTTTGGGCTCAACCAATCACCAAGGGTCTTTATGAAGGTCCTCATAGCTCTGGTGGCGGAGATAAGAAAAAGAGGAGTCCAGGTTTATCATTACCTCGACGACATTCTAATAGTAGCAGATACAAAACAAACAGCTCTGCAACATGTGAAAGAAGTCATTCAATATCTAACCAGTTTTGGGTGGATTATAAATATGGAAAAAAGTCAACTAATGCCTTCCCAAGAGTTAATTTTTCTGGGAGCTCTTTTTCAGACAAAAGAAAACAAAGTCCACTTGCCTATCCAAAAGTGTCACACTATCATCCAGAATGTTACCGATGTAAGAAAGGCTTCTACCATCTCGGTAAAGGAGTGTCTAAAGACGCTAGGATATATGTCTGCTGCAATTCCTATGGTGCGATGGGCAAGATGGAGAATGAGACCACTACAGAGTTTCCTCCTAAGATCGGTAAAAGACCCTCAATTGAATCTACAAAGAAAGCTAAAAATACCTCAAGAGGTAAAAATATCCTTAAAATGGTGGACAAAGTTACAAAATTTGTCAGTAGGAAGACTCCTGGAAGATCCCGTAGAGGTGTCAGTAACAACAGACGCATCAAGCTTGGGATGGGGAGCTCATTGCAGAGAGCAGCATGCTCAAGGTCTCTGGGAAGATCCAAAGGAGTTAAATTCAAATGTATTAGAGATAAAAGCCATTTGGGAAGCTATGAATGCATTCACGGAAAATATCATAGGAAAGCATGTGAGAATTATTTCAGACAACGCTACAGCCGTAGCTTATATTCGAAGGCAGGGGGGTACAAGGAGTCGTACCCTGCAGAAGGAGATCTCTCCAATCTTAAAGTGGGCGGAAAAGAACCTTCTAAGTCTCTCGGCAATTCATATGCCAGGGGTGCAAAACAAGGTGGCAGATTTCTTAAGTCGGAAAACAATAGATCCAGGAGAGTGGAGTCTCCATTTAGATATATTCGAGGACATATGTCAAAAGTGGGGTCATCCCCAGTTGGATCTTATGGCCACGGCAGAGAACGCAAAATGCAAAAACATTTTACGCAAGATGGGCGGATGCCCAAGCACTAGACAGGGATGCTCTGTCACAGGATTGGTCGAAACTCCTTCTATACATTTTCCCTCCAATCCCATTAATATGGAGAGTCCTGAAAAAGATCATACGAGAGAAGGCGGATGTGATAGCAATCCTACCCTTTTGGCCGAGGAGGCCTTGGTTTCCTTTATTAAAAAATCTGAGTGTTCGGAAACCAATAGAAATTCGAACCTTCCCAGGATGGTTACATCAAGGTCCGGTAGATTATCTGTTACACAACGATCTCAGTTTGATGGCTTGGAGATTGAAAGGATGAAACTAGCTAATTTAGGATTCCGAGAGGAAGTTGTAAGCTTACTTTTGTGTTCCAGGAAACTATCGACATCTAGGCAGTATTATAAAGTCTGGAGTAAATTTCATTCCTTCTGTGAAATTACTGGTACCGATCCGTTCAAGCCAGAGGGAACCTGTGTAGTTAAATTTCTATTTTCCGGATTTCAACTAGGTTTAAGCAACAGCACCTTGAGAGGGCAGGTTTCTGCTATATCGGCATTAACTGACAAAGCTTGGGCGGAAGATAAATTAATTAAGAGATTTTTTTAATGCCCTGGTTAGGGTTAATCCACAAGTTAGGTCCTCATGCCCTTCTTGGAGTTTACCGATTAGTATTACAAGCACGGACGGGTAAACCATTTGAGCCGTTGGAAAAAGCCTCTATCTGGAACTTGACATTGAAAGTCGTTTTACTGGTAGCAATCACCTCTGCACGTCGGGTGGCAGAATTGTCATCCTTATCAGCCAGGGAACCTAATACGACAGTATTTCACGATAGAGTTAACTTAAAACCTACCTTTTAAGTTTCTTCCAAAAGTGGTAACACAGGAGCACTTAAATTGGGAAATCAATTTACCGTCCTTTTGCCCTCAACCATCTAATAAGAAAGAGGAACGTCTACATACTCTAGACTTAGTAAGATTGATTTCTTATTATTTAAAGATCTCAGATCCATGGAGAAAGACTGATAAGCTCTTCGTGATTCCAAAAGGAGTTAGAAGAGGAGAAGCTCCAACAAAGAGAACATTAAGCAAATGGATTGTTCAAGCCATTGTTAAAGCTTATGAGGTCAGAGGTGAGGCAGTTCCTCAAGGTCTTAAAGCTCACTCGACTAGATCGATTTCTACTTCGTGGGCACTGCAGGCAAAGACGCCGTTGGAAAAAATTTGTAAGGCAGCAAATTGGTTATCCTGTTTTATCAGGCATTATCATCTAGACGTGGCTTCAGTCCAAAAGACACAATTTGGTCAAAGAGTATTAGAAGCAGTATTACACTCTTGATCATAAATAAATTTGTTTTTGTGATTAGCATTTTGGTGTCCCTCCCTTTTATAAGCTCTGGTAAATCCCAGTTGGTGAATAGCTGCCGATGGAGTGACAGAGAAAACCAGAAATTGTTCCAACTTACCAGTAATTTCTGTTTCTTGTCACTTTCCACGGCAGCATTCACCAAAATTCTCCCTCCCTTTTCAAATCATATACTAATCCTTACAGCTATAAAACAAAGACAAAGGGGGCGGAGTATGGGAGGGTTTTTATTTGGTGCGCTTCCTGTCAATTCCAGTGGGGACCTCCCAGTTGGTGAATGCTGCCGTGGAAAGTGACAAGAAACAGAAATTACTGGTAAGTTGGAACAATTTCTGGTTTTCCTTCCTCAATGGGGAAAAAACTTTAGGATTTAAAAAGGTTCTTTTGAGGCATGGTTCTCCTTGCATATAAATTCCTTTTTAGCAGCTGTTAGTAGATTTATATTATCTGTACAGGTATACAAAATTACATTTTGTGTACTACATACTGTGGTGCCTATATTCCGCTAGGTTTTTGATTGCACCATTTTCTACCACTATTCTTGTTCTACTATTTGAGTAGCAGCATAGAGGGAGCATTATTGCTGAGACACAGAAACCGATAATAAAAGACTGAAATACAATTTAGTGGCTTTTTAAAATCTGCACCATAGAAAAATAATTATAAAATAAGCCAACATAATAAAGATAGATTATGATAGGGCACTAGCATATAGTAGCATTTCATATATGAACCATATAATAACCCAAATAGTTAAATGGGGAGGTGAAGTGGGATATAAATTCTTCTAGAAGTGGGATATACAAGGAAAAGAGAAAACCATATCCCATAAAAGTACTCTGCACTCTCTAATGCTTAAATATTAATTTTATATTATTATATTAATTAATATTAATATATAATAAAAATCTTTATTGAGGGGGGACAAATAGCAAAAAAAAAAAAATCCATAAAAACACTTAAAAAAAAAAAAAAATACACCGTGTACTAGGAAAATAAGAAAACATCTGACCATAGCACTTCTACATTTAGTCTAAAGGGTTGATCTGATTCACCTATTCCTACTAAAATTACTGTAGGATAAGGGGATACCTTATGGACTAAGGGTGAGGCCACACTGCAACGCACAGGAATCGTGCACAAAATCGCGATTGTGTGCGCGTTTCGCGCTCGTGTTCGCGTTTTGCGCATGCATTTTCGCCTTTTCACGTTATGGACACGCATGCGTTAACGCACCAAAAATGGTGAACGCATGCGTTACCATAACGCGAACGGACGCGCAATTGCATGCGCATCGGAAATCGCGGGAATTTTTGCGTTCCCGCGATTTCCATTTTAGCGCAAACGCGAAACGCGTGCGCAAACGCGAGAAAAACGCGCTAGTGTGGCCTAGCCCTAACAGTTCATCTTTACAGACAAGCTTTTGAGAGATACACTTCTCTCTTCCTCAGGTCAAGCAGGACAAAAAAACAGGGTACAGCACATCTTATAAATTGAGTTACAACCTTGTTTTTGGAAATCCTATTATGTTGGGAATGTAAAACAAAGATAAGCATATATGATCCAACCCGCCTTTCACGCTCCACTGCCAATCTATTTACAGCCTACCAATTCCCGTCACCTCATGTCTCACCCCCATTTCCTCTAGTCTGTAAGCTCTTTGAGTAGGGTCCTCTTTCCTATTGTATCACGGTATTGCTGTAAGAAACTCCACACTCTTGTTTTACTTATGTATTACCTGTGTATGTAATAAGTATGACTTTGTATAACATGTATTACCCTGTATGTAATGTATGACTATGTAATTGTAAAGCGCCACGGAAGATGCTGGCGATATATAAATCAATAATAACTAGAAAGGGAAAGTTTAAGTATAAACTTAGAATTTGGCTTAAAAGACTGCATTTTGGAAGGGAATTTGTGTGTTTGTGCTGCAGATTTTAAAACTCAATAATGTCAATGAAGAGGATATTGTTGTTTTTTTACTTACCCTTTAAATATGTCACATGCATTAAAGGTAGGTCAGTTGGTGTGTGTGTATTCATATCAGGTTGGGGAATAAAATACTAACTTTTTTTGATGATTGGTCAAAATGAGTTTTTTTTTACTTTAGTTACCCTTTACGTATGGCTGCCATAGTAATGGATAAGTAGATCAGTAAGTGTGTGTACTCGTGTCGGGTTTACTGTTGAGAATCCTTGTCCTTACAGCAGGGATTGTAATAATATGCAGGGAAGAAATGAAGAGTATTCACAGAGGATATGGTATGGAAACAATTAGACAAAGTTAATATCAATAAAGCCCCAGGACCAGATGGATTGCATCCTTGGATTTTAAAAGAGCTTAGTTCGGTTCTATCTAGACCACTGTTTCTCATCTTTTCAGATTCGCTTTTGTCTGGGGATGTGCCGCTGGATTGGAAAAAAGCCAATGTAATACCAATATTCAAAAAAGGTAGTCGTTCACAGCCTGGTAACTATAGACCTGTAAGCCTAACATCAGTGGTAGGGAAGGTGATGGAAACTTTGTTAAGGGATCATATCCTTGACTTTCTCTCCAGAGATCATCTTATTAGTAGTAGTCAGCATGGATTTATGAGAAATAGATCATGCCAGACAAATTTAATTGTTTTTTATGAAGAAGTGAGTAAGAAGTTGGACTCAGGCACAGCAGTGGATGTGGTATATTTGGATTTTGCAAAAGCTTTTGATACTGTGCCACATAGGCGACTAATGTATAAACTGAGGACTGTTGGCCTTGAAGAAAACATTTGTTCATGGATAGAGAACTGGTTATTGGACCGCAAACAGAGAGTGGTGGTTAATGGAGCTACATCTATGTGGGCTAAAGTTCTAAGCGGAGTGCCTCAGGGTTCTGTACTGGGGCCGCTTCTGTTTATTCTGTTTATAAATGACTTAGAAGGGTCATTGAGAGCAAGGTCTCTGTGTTTGCTGATGACACTAAATTATGCAGAGCTTTGGAAACTTCCAATGATGTGCAAGTGCTGCAAGCAGACCTAGATAGATTATCAAAATGGGCAGCAGAATGGCAGATGAGATTCAATGTAGATAAATGTAAGGTGATGCATTTGGGATTTAATAATCCCTGTGCCATCTACACCATAAATAACTCTGTGTTAAGTTCATCTGTAATGGAAAAAGATTTGGGATTCTGGTAGATAACAGACTTAGCTGTAGCAAACATGCAGGTAGCAACAGCTAGAGCTAGCAAGATATTGTCTTGTATAAAAAGGGGAATAGATTCAAGAGAGAAAAATATTATTCTCCCTCTTTACAAGGCACTGGTAAGGCCTCATTTGGAATATGCGGTGCAGTTTTGGAATCCCATATACAAAAGGGACATCTTGGAAATTGCGGCAGTTCAGAGAAGGGCAACTAAATTAATAAGGGGAATGGAGGGGCTTGAATATGCAGGCAGATTAGACAAGTTAGGGCTGTTTACATTGGAGAAGCGGCGGTTGCGTGGGGACATGATAACCTTGTACAAATATGTTAATGGCCCATACAATGAGCTCTCTGGTGCATTGTTCACTAATAGGTCATATCAGAGGACACGTGGACATCCTTTAAGGTTGGAAGAAAAGAAGTTTCATCTTCAGGTTAGGAGAGGTTTCTTTACAGTGAGAACGGTGAAACTGTGGAACTGTCTTCCAGCAGATGTGGTAATGGCAAGGTCATTGAATAACTTTAAAAAAGGCCTGGATAAGTTTCTAAAACTAAAAAATATTGAGAATTACTGGTATTAATGCATATAGATCTGGTTGATCCAGGGATACTTTCCGATTGCCGTTTGGAGTCAGGAAGGAATTTTCCCCCCCTTTTTAGCTGGGGTTTTTTGCCTTCCTCTGGATCAACTGTTAGGTAGGGTTAAAAAAAAAAGTGAATAGGTTGGACTTGATGGACGTATGTCTTTATTCAACCTTAATTACTATGTTCTGGGGAAAATATTGAAGTTCGCCCCTAGCCAAAAAGCAGATAAGTTTAATGTTTATATAGGATTACAAAATTGTATGCGAACGCTCATTTTAAAGAAATATTTCATTAATGTGGATAAGAAACGGGACGTGGAAACACTGCAATGTCTTAAGAAAGTGGGAATTGTATATCCATCTGATTCAGAGAGAGAAACTGTATCCACTCTGGTTGAACTATTAGATGAGCAAGAGTCCCTATGCAACACTCCGTTCAAACCTAAATCTGTTTTTAATCCCATAGGACTACGGGGGCCTCATGTAGATCTGGTGGAGAGAGATCTCAGAAATATGAAGGATTCTAATAAGGGGTATATGGATAATCTATCCAAAAAAGAGAGGAAAATATTGAAGGAATTTAAGAAGGAGAGAAATATTTTTCGAGCTGCCGATAAAGGAGGGGGACTTGTGATACAAAGTAGAGAGAAATATATAGATGAAGCCCTTCTCCAGTTGAATGACAGGAATACCTACTCTAAAGTAGGATTGAACCCCTTGAATAAAATCAATATATTGCTTAAGAGGGTCCTCCAGACAGCTGTAGAAAAGAAAATTATCTCTAAAAAGGAATTTGGTTTTCTGTGGAATCCTAAGCCTTAAAGTGCCTATTTTTTATCATCTCCCTAAAATACACAAAAGTCTGGAGGACCCTCCGGGGAGACCTATAATCTCGGGGATTGGTTCCCCTACTGAAAATTTATCTAAATTTGTAGACTATTTTCTAGTCCCGATAGTTAGGAAATTACCAGCTTATTTGAGGGATACGATGGAGGTTTTGAATTCCCTCGATAAGGTTAAATGGGAACCTAATTATATATTGGTTACTATGGACATTGTTTCCTTATATTCTGTGATACCACATAAGGAGGGGAGGGAAGCTGCAGAATATTTCCTTAAAAAAGAAGGGAAATATACTGATGTTACCATAGAGTTTATGACATGCATAGATTTTATTTTGAGTAATAATTGTTTTACTTTTGAGGGTGACTTCTATATCCAACGTACTGGGACAGCGATGGGTACTATTTTCGCGCCCAGTTACGCTGGTTTGTTTGTGGGGTTCTGGGAGGAAAGATGCATGTGTGGTGCCCACAGACAGAGGGATTGCCTCTATTGGAAAAGATATATAGATGACATCCTTATGGTGTGGACGGGCACCCCAGATGCACTACAGGAATATCTTCTGTTTATTAACAAATCCCATAAGTATCTTCAATTCCAAAGTGTTCTAAGTACAGAAAGGGTGGTCTTTCTGGACCTCTTAATACAGGTTAAGGAGGGTGCTCTTATTATGAGTACTTCATTTAAAGAGGTCGATAAAAATACATATATTAACTTTGATAGTGCCCATAAACCTTCCTGGTTAGAAAGTATTCCGGTTGGGCAAATGCTGAGAGTAAAACGCAACTGCTCAGATGAAAAGATATTTCGGGAACAAACTGAAATAGTAAGAGAGAGATTTAGGGAAAAGGGATATCCCGAGACATGTATAGATAAAGCAATAGCTAGAGCTAGTAAAACTGATAGACACTCTCTGCTGATCCCAAAAAATAGAAATAAAAATAAGAGCAAACCAGAAAAATTTTTATGTGAGAGGAGGAGATGTGGACCAAGAACTTTTAAAGATGGAACAGCGTTTTATATTCACATACCAGACTATGCAACCAAATGGCCTCAATGATAGATGCCGTAGAGGGGAAAGACCAGCAGTAATCTATTGGTTTTGGAAACTGTAATAAATCTAAAATAAGATAAAACCATTATTGGAGATGGAAAAGAGTTGGATGTGTCGATTTGTCCAATCTTCTGGTGATCAATAAAGTTCCGTGAAAGAACGAGCCCTATAAAAAAGAGGGAGGAGTAATATGATGTCACTACCTGAAGAAACTCCTATTGGAGTGAAACGCGTAGTGGTGACACCTCCACACCCGGCATGCTACAGCTGTTTGTATACACACCGACGTTACTTTGACCGCATGTATATGTGCTAAATCCCGGGAAGATCTCAAGAGCCGATGGCCACTGCCGGTCACTGAATTGGACTGCCAGGGAGATCGATCAACAAAGGAGTTGCCTGGATGTTATAAGCACTAAGGTCACAAATATCTAGCAGACGTCTATCGCACCTCCGAGAAGAGCTTCATCGGAGGATACATGCTAGCATCTGGAACGGTGTAGTATAACATTTGCCTATATTGTATCCGACTGTATCTTATGGCTGCCGAGTGATTGGAGTTTTTTTCTTCTGTGTGCACACTCATTTTGTTATTTTTTTTGATATTTTAAGACTCTTTCCCTTGCAGGGGCGGCTTTATGAGGAACGGGACTTGCCTGCACGGATCCGTACTTTTATGATATTGCAACTGAATTTTATCTTCTTTTATGGTGGATTTTATTCTCACGGTATACAGATTTGTTTTATATTGCTGGCATCTATCCCCCCCTATATATATATGTGTTAGAAAGGGAGTTTCTCGTATGGTTATCTGTGCAGAACTAGAGTTAATAGCGTACCTTGTGTGAAGCTGGCCAGCTATGTTTTTATGTATATATGTGTAATAAATATGTGTTTTTGATAAATATACCTCTATTCCTGGGTTGGGATTTTGTTGTGTTTTACATGCTCCCTCATTCAGTGTGTATTCTATATACTATTGTTAGCATAAGATACAGAGTAAGTTCGATTAGAGAGATAGGATGGAAACCAGGATGCCACTTCATTACGAATGCCCAAAGAGTGAAGTATCTGCATTAGGAGGGAATGATAGACTGTGTCAAAAGCAGAGGAGAGGTGGATAAGAATAGAAAAGTGACCATTGGCCTTTGCAACCTGCAGATCATTCACAACCTTACACAGAGCCGTCTCCAAGGAATGCGCAGGACGGAATCCAGATTGCAAAGGATCCAATAGTTTATGAGCATGCAGGTAGGTAGCGATATGGGAGAAGGCTAATCGTTCTAGCAGTTTAGATGCTATCGGTAAGAGAGAGACCAGGCAGTAGTTAGGTAAACAAGTGGGGTCTGGCAAGGGCTTTTTTAATATGGGCTTAGCATGGGCATGCTTAAAGATGGAAGGGAAAATTCCATGTATGGGAGGCAATGAATATGAGGGTGAATATAGGGGTAAGCACATGATTACAGTGTTTCAGTTATACAGAGGACATGGGATCAAGAGCACAGGTCGTGAGTGGACATGATAGAAGCAGACGAGAGACTTCTGAAGGGGTCACAGGAGCAAAAAATCCAAGAATAGCAGAGAGAGCCAAGGGCAACGTAATCTGAGAGTCATCCCTAGGACGCACGCAGATGGACTCCACTTTATATTGAAAATAATGTGCTGGGGCGAGTGCGGAGAAAGGAGAGGATCAGGGGGAGAGGGGCACAGAAGATGAAGAGTAGAAGAAAAAACTATATATACCCTAAACTACAACTCCCAGCAACTAAAGCATGCTGGGAGTTGTAGTTTCAAACATCTGGAGTGTCAAGGAATTGGGGGTTATTGTATGGGATTACTGTCCATTTAAAGGGCAACTAATGCCTCAAAACAATACAGAATCAAGAGGATGGTATCTATTGTTAAAAAGATTGCCTTTTGATTCTGTATTGTTTTGAGGCTTTAGTTGTCCTTTAAATGGACAGCAGAATTTGGCTATTACTGTATGGGACTACCGTATGGGAATTCTGCTGCCCATTTAAAGGGCAACTAAAGCCTCAAAACAATACAAAATCAGAAGGCAGCAGTGGTCTGAATTTCAACCCTTGGCTTATACTCGAGTCAATCGTGATTTCCTAATTTTCCAGGTAAAAATAGGTACCTTGGCTTATACTTGGGTCGGATTATACTTGAGTATATACAGTAGCCCCTTTAGAGCTTAAATTTGAATTTTTAATTCTCATCCCCCCATTGGATATTCAACAATCTATTTGTATTAACCAACCAGATGTTAGCTTTTTGCAATGAAATTCATTCACTCGTGGCTGTCCTGAAACTTGAGCATCCTGGTATTAGGACTAAGGATTTCTAAAGTTGCTGACTTTAACAGGTAAAGTTTCTGTGTACACACAGGATCCTTAGTAATACAATTGGAGGTGGGACAACAACAGCTGAGACACACAATGGGTAGAATAAACTACATTTGTATAGAAAAAACAACACAGTGATGTCAGCTAAAAGCATAAACTTTGCCCAGCAGCCTGTAATAACACATATAGGGCCCCCGGAGTCCTAGTAGTAAACTGCACCCCACTGCACTGCACCCCACTACAGGACAGGTTACCAGAACCACAACCATGTAGTAGTAGATGACCACATATACTCTTTGGAGGGATCTACCACATGACAAATGACAAAATGATCTGAGTTATAAGGGGTTTTGGAGGTGCTTAGTGTTTGGTTAAATGTTTGATAAAGGGGTGAGCATGCCCAATAAACGCCTGGCATTGTCCACCATGAGACCACAGGTGCAGGTTACCAGATCATCCGATCTGAGAGAGACGTGCTTGATAAATGTAATTAGCGGGGCTGCATTGGTTGCAAAATGATTGTAATTTTAACTCGGCGACTACTGCACGCTTTTAAATAGGCGCCCCTTAATTTCTTACTGATCTAGTAAAGTTTGCCCTTGTTATTAATCCGCAGCAACCAATCATATATTATTTTTATTATCTAACTGCAGTAACCCAATAAAAAGCTAACATCTGATTGGTTGCAGAAAATTAATAGCACAGGCAAACCTTGTCACCACTTACAGCACTGAAAACTGTTAGTTGAAGCACCTTTATAATTGCTATGTCAACCGAGAGAAATACGCTAGCATATAACAATATTAATAAGGAGCCGCTGATAAATGCATTCTGTGCAAGATAATATGGGATTTGTATGAAGTCTGCATAATAGGAGTGTGTTCCCCGTAACATTCCATTTAATGGCAGTATATCTAAATATCCTTGAGCTAAGTATTTGCTGGAGCGATGTCAAAGTGTCGAATCACCTTTGTGAATTTAAGACAATCTCCAAATACATGTCCCTGCCTGTCGTTATTTAGTCATGCTTTAGCACATGTTTACCTGTTTCCGTTGGTGGTGCAATTCCCCTGATTTGTTTTGAGCGTTGTGGCTGCAGGTGTGGAGCTCTGGAGATCCAGTGTCTGATGTGCTCTGTGGGTGATGGCAGGAGATCTATGAGAGCACCAGACCAGGAAGTGGAAAGAGCAGGGCTCAGGGAGAACTAGAATTTCCTGCTTTAACTGTCTAGGTGCTCTTCTCTTGTGCGTTATTGACCAGTTACGGTGCAATCAACACACTTTTGGTAATATGTCCTACAAAAACAGACTATACTCCTGTATTGAAATTTTAAAGAGAACTATGGTCAAAAAACACATTTATGGCTCAGAAACTTTTTATTAAAATAAATATATATATTACCTTACTAAAGCTATACCTGCGAGAAATCTTTCACCTTAACTTTTTCCTCACGTTTTTTTTTAAAGAAAAAGTAGCAGATAGGACAGATCCCCACTTTTCCCCTGAATGCACACTGAGCATGTCTGTCTCGTTGGGAGAAGGGAGGGGCATAAGAAGTAACAATGCTTTTTCTTATTTCACACAGGTGTAACAGGTGTCAGAAAACTTGAAAATATTAATTTAATTAGTTTTCTCAGTTATGAACAAGGATAAAATGTTTTTAATACCATAGATCCATTTTAAGACATAAAAAACACATTTTCAATAAAGGCAGCCTGCTGCCACCTAAAGTCACGACCAGGGACGGTTTTTATAGGCATACGCCACCTAGACAAAGAGCTAGGGCGCCTCTGTTAAACCAGGGTGCCCAGTGTTCTACCTAGGTAGCATATCCTTGTCAGCTTTAAAGGGCATGTCCACCCCCAAAACTATAATCCCCCCAACTACTGGCCCCATCATGTAGTGTAGTGTAATCCTTACCTCACATCCCAGCTCCCACCTCTCTTAAACCAGTCAGGTTCCTTTGCCAAGATGTTGACATAACAATATTCAAAGGTATGTCCTTTTTCCTTAAAGGGTATGTCCACCCTAAAACCCACAGGTCGTGAGTGGACATGATAGAAGCAGACGAGAGACTTCTGAAGGGGTCACAGGAGCAAAAATCCAAGAATAGCAGAGAGAGCCAAGGGCAACGTAATCTGAGAGTCATCCCTAGGACCAGATATCTGCACGCAGATGGACTCCACTTTATATTGAAAATAATGTGCAAAGTCCTGGGGCAAGTGCGGAGAAAGGAGAGGATCAGGGGGCGAGGGGCACAGAAGATGAAGAGTAGAAGAAAAAACTATATATACCCTATTCTTTTGCTATCATTGTGTAGCAAAACCCACTACTCTTTGCCTCAAACCAAAATACTGATCTGAGCCAAGTTCCCATGTGGATTTTCAACTTCTTTTAACTGTCTTTTATGCCCAACTTCCAAGTTGGTTAATCATTGACCAAACATGATCATATTGTGAATGACAAAAATTAAGAAAATTACCCAGTTATACCCACCCCCTCCTCCTTTTCACTTAAAGGGTATCTGTTGTATTGAGTTAGATCAACTGTACTTAAAGTTTAGTTCTTGAAGACGTTTCGCTAGTAATCTGACTGGCTTTCTCAATTCAGAATGACTTGTACAATAATCTGTTGGCAATTAAGTACCCTGGCCATATGACAGCCAGGTGTTAGGGACCTTCTGAATGCAAGGTGTGGATGCATTGAGGCTAACAGGTGTTATCAAAAATGCCAAGGATAAGGTGTCAAAACAGCACTGTATATAGCAGACAGTTGATGTCGAAAACTCCACTTCCACCACCTCTATTCAGGCTTGGTTTGTTTATTTTTACATTATTGGGCTCTGACACCTCTCTTAAACCAGTCAGGTTCCTTTGCCAAGATGTTGACATAATATTCAAAGGTATGTCCTTTTTCCTTAAAGGGTATGTCCACCCTAAAACCCAAATTTTTCTGTAGTGCAGTCTTCCCCCTCCCAGGATCAACCGCATTGTAAGTTTTTAAAAAATATATTCGATCACTTACCAGCCTTCGTTCCCGCAGCCTCTGCCAGTAATGTCACTTCCGTGAAGGAAGTAATATTAGGGGCGGGACCAGCAGCCGCATCAGTGATTGGCTGCAAGGCAGCCAATCACAGATGCGGTTGCCGGGTATGGAGAACGGCGCTGGAAAGATGGCTAATAAGTAAGTTATCTGAGATTTATTTTCAAAACTGACAATGCGGTTGGGGCTGGGAGGGGGGAGGCTGCACTACAGAAAAATTTGGGTTTTAGGGTGGACATACGCTTTAAGGAAAAAGGACATACCTTTGAATATTTTTAAGGAAGGAATCAAAACCAGTGAGATGCTTGTTAATGGTGGGAGGGAGGGGGGAATCTGCTCCCCTGCGCATGTCTGCAAACCTCTCGGAGGGGACAGAACAGGAAGAGACCTTTACACAGGCAGCCAGGCTCCTGCTCTTTACTTTCCTGGACTATGGGAAAGCACTACAGGAGAACCATTTGGAGCAAAACTTACTTATTAGCCATCTTTCCAGCGCCGTTCTCCATACCCGGCAACCGCATCTGTGATTGGCTGCCTTGCAGCCAATCACTGATGCGGCTGCTGGTAAGGATTTATTAACACCACACATTGGGGCCAGTAGTGGGTTAAATTTTAGTTTTGGGGGTGGACATGTCCTTTAAAGGGCATGTCCACCCCAAAACTAAAATTTAACCCGCCAATGGCCCCAGTGTGTAGTGTTTAAAAACCCTTATCTTATCCATTTCTGCTCCAAATGGTTCTCTTGTAGTGCTTGTTCAAAGTCCCAGAAAGTGTAGTGTAGGAGCTGTCTGTGAGTCATCCGGTCCCTGCTGCTTTCTTGTCCTTATTGAGGTGTGTGACATGCGCAGGGGAGCCCAAAATATCTTTTTTAGAAAGGTGCCCTAGCTTTAAATCCTTTTGCTGTAGTGTAGGGTTCCCTATCCCACCTCCAACCGCCAGGTTTGATTGTCAAAAAAAAGATAAGAACTGTACTTACAGGTCTTCGTTCCTCCGGTGTTCAGCCTACAACCGCACCCGTGATTGGCTGCCTCTCAGCTGCTGTTCCGGCACCCTGCTTGCAATTCCGGCAAGCAGAGGGTTGAAATCTGAGCTTCAGGGGAATGAAGGCATGTTCTAAGCTGGACCATACATGGTGCAGTTGCTGTTTGGTCTCCCCCACATACAAATCAGAGCACTCTTCACTGCACTGCACATATAATGTCGCTTTTCTTGTGTTTCACTACTTGGTCTTTCAGATGTACCAATTGTTGCCTCAAGTGTTTTGTTTGGCTTATAGCAGACAGGGATATGGTGTTTTTTGAAAATTCTTCTTAATTTCTCGGGAGACCCCTGTTCTTTTCTTTTACTTCTTTTGACAAAGGCCCAGTCTGGATATCCAGATGTTTAATTTCTTTAGCCTTTCCCTCTTTGCTAGTGGGGATGTTCTCTGCTCTGTGTTGCAGGGTTCTGTTGACATCCAACCTGGTGGTGGGAGTCAAACATTAAATACTAGTCTGTGTGGGTTGGTTTTCTGTAAACCTCTACTTCCAGTTTACCATTCGCCCTGACATCTAGCAAGCAGTCCAAGAAAGCCAGTGTGTTGTACCTCTTCCCTTGTAAATTCAGATTTCTGCCTTACAACAAAAAGTTAAGGTTTTCATTTATCTTAGATGACTATTGATACTTTCCCATAGAGCTAAGGAAGTAACATCCCCCAGATCCATCCAGGGAGAGCAGTGGGCTGTGCATGTGCCAGCTACTCCCCCATTATACAGCAACCAAGGGAGATATCACATGCAGAGTCCAGCTGTGGCAGGTCATTAAAGGCTTTCAAAGCAGCAATTACAATTAGATGTTACCAGTATGATGGGTGAATGTCTGAATAAATTACATTAATTTGCAAAACACCTTTAAAGGAAAACTATACCTAACTGTTTGCAATTTTACAGACAATAAAGCTGGGTACACACAGTAACAATAAAGCCCCGATACCGTCGGATCCGATGGTATCAGGGCTTTATTGTTATGTGTGTACGCACGTGTCCCGAACGATCGGGTCGGCCGAACACTCGTTCGGGAAAGGCCGAAAATTTCCATCGGCCGCGCTAGACTCCCTATAGAGGAGTCTAGCGCGGCCGGTGGAAACACACAGTCCCGAGCGTTCTCCTTATGAAGTTCATAGGGAGAACGCTTGGGACTGTGTATGCAGATCTTTGAAAGATGGCAGACAGGATCTTGCAGATCATCTTTCAGAAGTCTGTACTGTGTGTACCTAGCTTAAGGAAGCAATTCAGAACATTGGATCACTTCTTAATTATAATTAAAGATAAAGAAACATTTGTGGAGAGAAACATAATTTAATTTATATTCCACTACTCCCCAGTTCTGTAGATCTCAGGACATTGCAGGAGTAGAGATTCTTACGTTGTGACTGTCCTGAAGATCTCAAGACTATTGGTTAGAATAGCTATAGTATACATGGCTACACTAAACCTAAATCAGCTTGCTTCATACTTTTTATGGAAATACTTTGTTTTGAAACTACAACCTATATTTAACTGGTCTTCCTAAAGGTGGATTCATTTTTAATTATACAAGAATGTACCATATTTCTCAACAGCCCTATTTGCACTGGTACATACCCATTTTGAGGGAACTGTCCCAGACTGTGGAGACTACTCACATCATCTTGCAATGATGTGAGTAGGTTTGCAATGAATTTGGTGCCACAGCAGACTACAGATATGTTACATATCATGGGACCACTGCCAAAAAACACACCTTTTGGAAACATAAAAAAACCCTAACAAACAAAAAATCCAAAATGCAGCAGATTCATAAAAACACTGCTGAACCACTGTGGCTTCTTAGTATAAGAAACACAAACAACAATGGGTAACACTGCAGCAAAGGTAGCCAAACAAAAAAAAAAGGGTCCTATGCACTCTATCCAACTATGGGTGCAGGCTTCTCCAAGAACCCACCCTTACTGGAGTCCATACATTGGAAGAAGAAAAGATTTAGAGTCGCACTCCAAACAAATAAATCTCAAAAACGATTAAACAACGTTTCGGGGGAAAAGAACGTTCCCCCTTCCTCACCCGAGGAAGGGGGCACATTCTTTCCCCCTGAAATGTTACGATTGTTGATGTGTGGTCATTAATAAAATTTGTTTGAAAAGCAACTTGCAATCTTTTCTTCTTCCAAATAAGAAACAACATACCCTTTAATGTGTTATATGAGGATATATGTCATTCTGGTTGTAGGCATTCCTGGGCATGGCTTGGGCATTTCAGCGTATGTCTAGGCTTTTGGGGAGTATGGCTGAGCCAGGGTAGTGAGGCATGCAAGCCCACATTTTGCTTTCCTCACTCCCAAAGTTAAAAAGTGAGATTATCAAAAATAATAAAAAGAATGGTGTGACAACCTGTTCCTTTAAACCCATCTATTAGCCAGATAAGGTCTTCATTAAAGAATTGCAACCACAAAGCAATATAAGGCCAAGAGACTCAACCAAGCACGGAATGGACGGATGTGAAGAAAAATGTCAGCTACTCTAGATTCATGAGTCAAAGTTTGATTTGGGTAAAGCAGAGGGTATTTTGTTTGCTAGGGTGAGGTACAATGAAGATGTCTGCAGATTGAAGTATAGTGGAGGTTCCTTGTAAGTTTGGGGCTTCTTTTCTATAAATGGAGTTTAGGATTTGATCAGGATTACTGGTGTCCTCAATGCTGTGAAATACAATTACTTATCTTTAAATACCATCAGGGAGGTGTCTGATTTTCAAGTTTATTTTGCAGCAGGACAATGATACATCCAAACTCATAAGGAACTATCTTCAGTGTAAAGAAGAGAAGTATGAAGAGACAGAAGGACATGAGACAAATTAATTCCACAAAAGTTACTGGGTTAATTATCCAAGATGTTTGGAACAACCTACCAGTCGAGTTCCTTCAAGAACTGTATGCAAGTGTAGCTAGATAAATTAATACAGTTTTACAAGACAAAAGGGAGGTTATATTGAATATTGATTTGACTTAAAGTTATCTATTATTAAAATCCACTTCATTATATATAAATTATTAACTATTAAAAATTATTTAAAAATAAAGTATTGATAATGCTTTTTTGTGTATCTTGGCAGAAATGTACCTTCTTTAATAATAGATATCTCTATAACACAAAAGACAACACAGCTTATGTCTTGGACAACTTCACCCTCATAAGAACATATTTTAGAAAGAATACCCTCTTTAAAATATGTTAATATATCATAGTTTGTCCTATGAATTCATTACTGTATGCCTGCTATACTTTTGGATGCTTAGTGCAAACTGAGCAATTTAGAAACCTGTACTGAGCCTGGGAATGCTCGGAAGTGGCAGACGGGATTAACATTCAGTCATTGGCTGTGACGTCAACTGTCAAATCCATAAGTTACTAACTGGAAGAACCATAAAGCAGAAACAGGACATTGTGCAGGATTTTAGGTTAGACTTATATATTTCAGATTTCAAACTATTACCATTTAGGGTTTTGGGGGGTGATTTTTCATTTTGGGCTGAACTTGCCCTTTAACTTTTATTTTCAATCAAAATGAAAATTTGGAAAAAAAACAAAAACTTTCTATTTGTGAAATCATACTTACTTTAGAGCATTTTGTCTCTCCTGCCTAAAACTTTACACAATATTGCATGCTTTACCAACCCAAGTGGGGTGCCTCGGGGTTCTGTACAGGGGACACGTATATTAAATCTGTTTATAAATTACTTATAAGTGGGTATTGAACATTGTGTGGTTTAGAAGCACCAGTATTAAAATAGTTTGATCACTTACCTAATTGATTGTGCTTCCACCCTCTTGTGATGACTGCACACTCAATCATGGTGTGCGCCCATACTGAAATGGCCGCTCGTTCAGAGATCCGCCCAGGTGGATCGAGCAACGATCTCTGAACGAACGGCCGTTTCAGTCGATAAAGTGCCCATACACAGTACCATTATCGGCCAAACGGCTGTTCGTACACATTGTGCGTCACAGGTCGCACAATGTGTACGATCGGCCGTTTCATGGCCCGTGTATGGGCACTTTATCGGCCGTAAAAGCCGCTCATTTGGAGATCTGCACGGCGGATCGGGCAAAGATCTCCGAACTAATGTCCGTTTCGGCTGATAAAGTGCCCATACATGGGCCGATTATCGCCCGAAGCGTCCTGCTTTGCAGGTCGGCACCCGCGATCGCACGTGTAGAGGAGGAGAACAACTGGAGAGAGCTATGGAGAGATGACACTGCAAGAGACATCTAGAGAGACAAGCTGAGGATAGTAAGAAGACAATTTAAACATTTACCTTTTTCAAAGTTTTGTCCCTTCTGTAGTAAATTATGTCAATTCAGTGCCTTGTTAGCTCCCCTATCCTGTGGGGGTAGTTTTATATTATACAAACTATCCCCATAGGCCTAAAATCAGAAAAACTGCTACAAGTCTTGTCAGTTCAGATAACAAATGTATTATATGTATTTCCACCATGCTTGTGAAGGTTCTCATTCATCCAGGTCATGGTATATCTGTTGTATTCAATTAGATCAACTGTACTTGAATTTAGTTCTTGAAGACGTTTCGCTAGTCATCTGACTGGCTTTCTCAATTCAGAATGACTTGTACAAGAATGTGGCAATTATGTACCCTGGAAAATCCCAATTAGCATATCACAGCCAAGTGTTAAGGGTGTGATTGGATAGTGGCTAAGAGGTGGTGTCAAAACAGCATTGTACATGGCAGACAGTTGGTGTCGAACCCCCCCCCACCTCTATTTAGGCTTGGTTTCTTTATTTTCACATACATGGCCTCCTTAACACCTCTCTTGAACCAGTCATGTTCCTTTGCCAATATGTTAACATTACAATCTTCAAAGGTATGTCCTTTATCCTTAAGATGCAGGTACACAACTGAGTCCTGACCCGAGGAATTGGCTCTTCTGTGCTGGGCCATACATTGATGCAGTTGCTGTTTGGTCTCCCCCACATACAAATCAGAGCATTCTTCACTGCACTGCACTGCGTATATGATGTCGCTTTTCGGTATTGGGTCTTTTGGATGTACCAATTGTTGCCTCAGTGTGTTGTTCGGTTTAAAGCAGACAGGGATACGGTGTTTTGTAATGTTAACATATTGGCAAAGGAACGTGACTGGTTCGAGAGAGGTGTTAAGGAGGCCATTTATGTGAAAATAAAGAAACCAAGCCTAAATAGAGGTGGGGGGGTTCGACACCAACTATCTGCCATATACAATGCTTTTTTGACACCTTACTCTGGCGTCCTTAACACCTCTTAGCCACTATCCAATCACACCCTTAACACTTGGCTGTGATATGCTAATTGGGATTTTCCAGGGTACATAATTGCCAAAGATTCTTGTACAAGTCATTCTGAATTGAGAAATCCAGTCGGATGACTAGCGAAACATCTTCAAGAACTAAACTTCAAGTCCAGTTGATCTAATTGAATACAACAGATGTATTACCACCATGCATTTCTATATACACAAACAGCAAATCCAAACCAGGGACAGAGCATCAACCGATCACGACATCCATCAAAGGTAAAATATAAGTTTATTTCAGATCACCAGCATAAAACTCCACACTAGACCCACCTGATGCGTTTCATGCTACAAACAGCACTTCATCAGACGCCTCTGATGAATGAACTGCTCTTTGTAGCATGAAACGAGTCAGGTGGGACTAGAGTGGAGTTTTATGTTGGTGATCTGAAATAAACTTATACTTTTACCTTTGATGGAAGTCGTGATCGGTTGATGCGCCGTCCCAGGTGTGGTTTTGCGGTCTATGTATATTGATATCGAGTCCAGCGAAGGGCTCAGGGCACGAGCGCATCCAAGCCAGCTGAAAGTAAAGATGAGCCCATTCAGTGATTTACCCGTGGGATTGGTGGACACTCAATTGCCGCACAAGCGGATTTTACTTACCCTGCTACTGCAGTGAGCGTCTATGTGAAGGGGCCGGGGGCTGAGTCCACCTGATCCATTTAACACGGGTTAGTCCAATTCATTTATATTTTTTTAACAAGAATTATTGTGGGAAGCTTTAATGTAAAATTTGTAGTTGGTCCCTTTAACTGATCGACTGTTTGAGGGTTTTATTATTATACACCTTGTATTTCATTGCTATAATATAAAAAGAGGTCCATCAGTATTGAGCATAAAGGCAGATAGACATTCATTGTGGGCTATATTAAAATTTTTCAGGATATTTCTTTTCCAGAACTGCATGGCACACAATTATATGGAAAGGGACACAAAAAGGCAGATGTCTATCTGCCTTTATGTGTTACAATAAAGTGTTTCATTTAATAGGCCCTCTGTAACAGCAGAAATACACTTATAGATACATAAAGGGTGTGGGGTTACTTGAATAAATTGTTTCTTATGGAATATACAATGTATAGGTTTTAATATGGGCTGCCATAAAGAAGCTTTGTGTGGATGTTGGAAGACCCTTCCTGATGGACATCAGGAATTACAGGTGTTACACTAATATGCATATGGGAAAGTAATGCTGGCTTCTTTATTTTCCAGGAAGGAGTTTGTGGCCATGATGAAATTGAGAGAGGCATAAGTACTGCGAGAGGTTGCTGGGTACTGTGACAACATATACTTTAGAAGACTTATCCCTTTCTTTCTCCCAGCAGCCAATAGCAGAGGAAAAGGGGGAATATGACAACATATACTACCAGTTGTCACAGTAGGGTAGACAGAGAGAGCAGACACCTGCAATTTTGTGAAAAGTTTTATTAGAACCAATTCAATGCAACTTAAAATAAACAGGGGGTAACTGCCTATTCCACGCCCCAGAAAGGAATAGCTCCAGACGCAGGAATGGCTAGCCATGTAACCAGTTCCATTATGTAGGTTGGGTCTGTAATGAATTATGTTTAAAGAATTCCGATACTATAATGTTCTCTCCATCAGTGTAGACTGATAAAATGTTATGTATTATCACACTTTTAAATAATCACAATTTTTATTTATTGATTTACTGTCAAACCAACTTCTAAATTAGAACAGTTTGTACTTTGGTCCCAGTTGGTAAGCAACAGGTTTAGTATACAATATGTCCTGCTTCATCTATTTATCATGGAGTGTTAAAACAACTGCAAATCAATGGTAAGATTTATATCCATCCTGGATTTTTGCATATTTCTGCCATTTATATTTTTATTTGTTATTATTTAGCCCCCCCCAATACAATTTGTATTGCTCTATTTTGAACAACATATTTACTGTTTTCCTGTCTTTGTACACAGAGGATAGCTTTTTTTTGTCATGGAGTTTGCCGGAGTAGGAAGACTAGAAGATCTTCTACCACAGGTAACCTGGAGATCAATTCCACCAGGTAAGGTGATTTTTTTGTACAGTGACAACTATAACACTTTACAATAGGAATTACACAATTGTTTGTTCACTTGTATTACCTTTGGAAAGGTTCTATTCAGTGGATATGGTCTACTCGCTTGGAATCATCCATTGGTAAGTTAAATTCTGATAATGTGTTCTCCCTATTCTATCTCCTTTCACTGTTTTCTTTAAGGCAATCAGTAGAACCTTTTGTTGCAATTCTCAGATTCCATCTATCATGCAGTTAGTATTTCGTCCAAGGCTAGATTATTCAGGCCGAGCAGTCCCCGTACAACTGTTTTATAAAAATGTTCCTTGCAGTTGGTGAATTCATTATCACTTTTGCATGGAAATTAAGCCGGACATGTGCGGATCAGCAGAGAATGTCACCAGAGGGGTCACCGGACAATGTGGAACACTGGACTACATGGCGCCAGAGGTGAGGAATTCAATCATATTGTATATACAAAATTGTATCTAGTAACAGGGAAAGATCTCTAAATTACAAGATTGTGTGTCAATGTTAATATTGTGCCAGTTATTAGAATTTTCCTAAAGAAAGTTGATAGGATCCATTTATGTATTAATCTATAAGTGTGGATTTATTGCTTCATTTAAAGGATAAGTATGCTGTAAAACCAAGTTAAGCTTAATTGGAAGCAGCAGCTTTAAAAAATCTCCCCCCCTCCCCTTTTTTTTTCTAGGTCCCTCCTGAGCCTACCTTTCCTGATGTGAAGTTACTGACATCTTGCTTCAGCATTATAGACTGTTTAGCTCCGCCCCCCGAGACTTCCCAGATCTCCTTATTCTGTAGTTTGAAAAAGCACTGTATGTTTGGTCCGTGCGTGCACGACTTCATGGCACACACAACGGCAATGCGGGCACAGACTTGTGCACGCATAATGTCATCTCCTTTAGACTACAGAAGAAGGAGATCCAGTAAGTATGCTGTAAAAAAAGTTTTACAGCATACTTATCCTTTAAGTACAATAGTATATAGTAAGATGGTTGTAGTGTAGGTTAAGGACCTGCTCAGAGAGTCCACCTTCATGTGGTAGCAACCTTGTTATCCTTTGGTCAAATCTATATGAATGGAAGAATGCTGTGGCCCCAAAACAGGTCCATGGACCAATATAAAGTGTATTTAAAGGGCAACTAAAGCCACAGAACAACACTGAACCAGAAGGCAGAACACCTTGATATAAAACCAGTAATCTGTGTCTTACCTCTCATTTTGATACAGGCGCTGGGAAATTTACCCAAATAACATATGGTTTGTGCTTTACTTCTCAGCATTCTAGTATCAGACAGTTTGGTCAACGACCATTATGTTCTGCACATGCTCAGTCCTTAGCTATGGCACAAACTTGTTACAGTTGGTCACACCCATTAATAATCTCTAGCCAATCCTTTTACAGGACAGATAAAGCAAGGAAGCATGTGACTGAGGTCAGGAGGTGTGGTCTGACACTGCACATATATACAGATACTTCATCAAGTTATTAACAGTCTTTGATTTACTTTAATACAATTTACTGGAGTGGGATTTTATAGTTTATTGGTGTTTTTAGGGGGGTTGTTTTCAGATTTTGGAGTATAACAAATTGGGTTTAGTTCTCCTTTAAATATTCCCATTTTGGTTAAAGGATTAAACTAAGGTGTTCCCACAAAGTAAATGTTTCAATAAAAAAAATGTGCATTTATACAGTAGAAGTATAAAGACAAAATAAAGAATAAAATAGAACTTCTAACAGTCCAAGACTAAATAGCTTAAAGGACAACAATACCCAAAAAAACAACATCTCCCCCATTACATGTCCACACTTCCAGCAGCTGAAATCACTTACTCTCATTTACAACTGTGCTGCCTTCCCTTAGATATCACACAGCAAAATATGAGTGCTAAAAACCTGCCTCCTAAACGGCCCAGGGCCATGATTAACATATCACTTGTCATTGGCTGGTGGGAATGTCTGTTACAACCTCTCTCCTCCTTCTCCTCTGCCAGTTCGGTTCGGTTGCTAGGATACAGCCTACATAATCAAGCTGATCAAGGATGGGTGGAGTAGTGTTTTCTCAATGCTAGTTTTGAGTGACAGTTACAGGCAGACAGAATTGTTACGCCTCCTTTACAGTGTGGCTAATTGAAGGCAGTTTTTAAAAAAAATGCATTGAGGCAATACAGTTATCCTTTAAGAAAGTACAAAAAAATGCTTATTTAAGAGTTTATCATAGAATACAAAATGGAAACTACAGTGTCCTCTGCCCTGCAATAAGCTGTCGAAAAGCTACTTGTGCAGTGACTGACAGCTCAAATCCTGCCTCGTTACATTGGCAAATAATCTGTGTGGGATTCCCTCCCTATTTTACTCACATTGTAATGTATTTGGGGCAAGGCCTGATTTGAATAGATAAATATGTACAGCCCAATACAAGAAAATAAATACATAGAAGTTTTCTACATGCAAACACAGTATTAATTGTTAAAATAACAAAACTTCCATTGGACGTGTTGATGGCAGGTTCATTAGATAATTAAAAAAAATGCTAAATGAGTTTCTAAAAATGGTATTGACACAAAGTTGGGGTTGATCCAGGGGTATTTCCGAGGAGTCAGAAAGGGGGTATTGCTGTGTAGGTTGGACTAGATGGACGTATGTCTTTATCCAACCTCAAATACTATACTAAAGGACATTATACAGACCACTTACAATAAATGTTTATTGTTTAAAGAGGACAGGAGAAAAAGAAGTCTAAAATTAGCAGCAGGGTTGTTTTTATTTAAATAAAAGGTACACAATGTCTGTTTCCCACAAGTGGCCAATATATGGTTTAAAAGATCTTAGACTTAGATTACTGTCGCCTAGATTTGCCTGTACAACCAAGAAATATTGGCAACTAAAAAAAAAAAAAAATCTGTGCTTCTCTCCATGTGGAATTTTAAAAGGCATCTGGAAACTAGGGGCATCATTTATAAAGGATCCATAGTGGGGATTATATATTATTATTATTAGTATAGTTAGACTACACAAAAATGTACTACTAGTAGTGGTTTCTAAGTGCTATCGGGCCATTAATGTCTGCATATATTACATTATGACAAACAAGTGCCGACATTGCTTGATTGTAATGGTAATGGGACATTGGATTTTGTTTTAAAGTAGTATTTCATAGCTTTTTTTTTAGAGAAATATTACAGTTAATGTTGAAATGTAGTAGTTCCTACATTATGACTTCTTGTAAAGAAGAAGTTTGGTCTCCATGCAATTCCCCTTAACTGAAAATTGAATAGAGCTCCCTGATACCATTAAAACAAGCCTAGAATGTCATTAGCTGTTGTGAACGCAAAGAGATTGACTTTCTAAGTTTCACTTCCTACTTTGTACTCTCTCTCCCATGCTGTATCTGGCACAGCATGAGTGATAAGCCCCACCCCCAAAAATCAATATTTTCTCCAGCTAGTTAAAAGGCTTGCAACTAAATTCTGTGCTTTTCTCTGCCTATGGACACCACCTAAGGAAGAGAAAAAATTTTGTTTTCAAACTTGTGGCCAGCTTTAAAAAGATAAAGAATTTCAGGAATGGGGTTTATGACACAGCTGATGATGCACAGTGAAGAACATCTGTTACAAAAGTAGGATACAAGTGGGCAGGTCCAAGAAAATTCCACACAAGAGCCAGACAGCAGTGCTACCAGTGATTTACTTTTTGGTGACACAGCACCACATGTTTCAGACCAGTGTGGTCTTTCCTCAGGTGCAATTCAAGTGGGCAGGCTCAATGTTGAGGGGGTTGAGCAATGGAGTTGAGGGTGTCACAGCTCACAGTCTAAGCAGGAAGCTCATTTTAAGGTAGGAATTGTATGGAGGGCACTTGTGTGAAGACTACAGATCCCCTATAACTTCTGCTACACCCAGCCTTTATTTAAATGTCCCTAGTTAATCTACACATCAAGGTGACTGCATTGTAAATTTCAAGCTGAAGACACTACAAATTGAATCTAGAGTGATTTGACTAAAGACATGTTCCCCAAGGGCCAGAAGCTGTTCTTTTAGCCATAGAATGAATGGCAGTCTCCTATGTCTAGCAAAATGTTGTCTGGCAAAATTCGGTTTTTGTTTTTTTTAGCTGTTTAACAGCTGATCCCTGCATACTTGTTTACAGATAGGTGGTCTATAGACTCCACAGTTTGTGCATTAATATAAGAAATGTCCGTAAGATTGCTTTCCAAATAACTTGTAAAACTTCTTAATATTAACATTAAGAGCAGACAAAGAAATCACAAACATTCACAAGGACAATGTAGCCATTTGCACTGGTAAGTATGCTGCAGTTGCAATGTACAGTCCACATTACTGTATACAATCCATCACATGTATTTGCAGTGTGTCCATATCTGGTGCCTTGTATTGACACTTGGGGCAGCGGAATTCCATGGGTTCTAATTCAGGTGGGAAACTTGCAGAAGGTGGGAGTGGATAAAGGTCTGAACCAATGAAAACACAGTAAGTGTTAAAGGGTCACTAAGGGTTATTTGCACTGAAGTGGAGTAAGTGTAAGTAAGTAACTTACCAGCAGGCAGGCTAGGGTGTAAATTATCATAGTGCCGGTTTCTCATCTCTTCAATCATTGCCCTGTAAATTAAATATATATTTCTAATTATAAATAGAAGTAAAAAAACAAATCCTGACTCCCATTATTTGGCCACATACCTATTACTTAACCTTCCAGTTAGTAACTCCTCTAGCTGTTTCTGCAGACTCTCTCTCTCCGAGTGTAGTTTCTCCCGTGCTTTTCGCTCTGCTAGAAAGTCAGCCCTAAATATCTCTGCCTGAGGTTGGGACACAAGACCTTTATTAAAGGCTTTGCAGTTTAGAGTGCTTGCTGTCTAGAATCATAAACTTGTCTTACCTGTGCTTTCAGCACAGGAACAGTGTCAATCAGGCTTCGCTGTTTCTCTGCCTCATCCTTTAATTTATCTATAAGTTCTTGTTTAGCAACCAGAGCTTCTTCTGCCTCTTGCAGTTGCTGCTTCAGTTCTTGTATTCGAATATCTGCATCCTGCAGATAAAGATCACAGATTTTAAAACTGAAACCTGATTAGCCAAGCAGGAGGGAATATGAAATACATTTTGTGTATTTGTATTTATAAATGCTAAATATATTGCTGATCAAGTTTATAGGCATCATTGTTTGAGATCCTTGCAAATTGTTGGCTGCAAAATCCAAGGATGCACCAGTGTGATTTACAGTCTAGGGATATAATCATTCAGCAGTTTTAAAGGGAAAAAAACCCTATCTACCTGTGACATCAATTGTATACTAAACAGGAGCTCTAACCCTATAGGCCATACACTACCATATATACTCGAGTATAAACCGACCGAAGTATAAACCGAGGGACCTATTATTACCCGAAAAAACTAGTAAAAAACCAAGGGTTGAAAATATGAACACTAAGGCAAACCTGTAATTAGTAAAAATGATTAATAAATGAACATGAATAAACAGGAGGTCCATGTTTTTTTCTTTTAAAAAATACCGGTAATAAATATGGTAATAATTATGGTAAATAATCATGGTAATAAATGCATTAAATGCAGTGCCACCCAGCCCCCCACCTACCCACTGCATAAAGTAGGTAGACTTACTAGCCCACCCCTAAACACAAGAAGATAAGCCCTTTTCATTTACGGTAGTTAAAAAAATATTTAAAAAAAAAAAAAAAGTATTTAACTTTCAATGCCCAAATACCTTCTTAGGTTTATATGCTCCAATTCGGATTCTAAACTTACTTTCCAGACTTTGTTCCGTCACTCTCCTTCTGCTGCTTCTTCGGATTGCGGAAGCAGCAGAAGGGACCAGACCTGCAGCCACTTAGTTATTGGCTGAGGTCTAGGGGCCAGACTGGCAGACGCTCAGTGATTGGCTGAGGTCTAGGTTATGGGGCATTGCAAGCAAAATATTTGTTTTTGTGTGTGTGTGATCTTTTAAAACCACCCTATTATTTTACGATGAAACTATGTTCTGATGTTGTTTGCAAATGAGTTGTGCAGGAAATGTGTCCTGCTGGACAACACTGAATCAACGTAAAGAGGGAAATGGAAAGGTGTGTAAGAAAGCAGTCAAGCTAGCTAAAGTTAATAATGAAGTTAAGTTGGCTGAACAAAGCATTATAAATCCCCCCAAAAAGTATATAATAGTAAGAAGATGAGGACCGAAAATGTGGTGCCATTAATTAAGGGGGATAACTTAGTTATGGGGGATGGAAATAAAGCAAATGTCTTAAATATTTTTTTTACCTCTGTATACACTATAGAAGATCCAAGTACAGATATCATAGAGTATAGTTGCAATAATGGTATAAAATATGCAAGTGCCATTTGGTTAACCAAGGATATGGTACAGAAACAACTAAATATGGTTAATATTAATAAATATCCTGGACCGGATAAAACACATCCTCTGTCCTTAGGGAGCTAAGGTAAGTTTTAGGCCATTGTTTCTTATTATTGCAGATTCACTCAGGTCTGGATGTGTGCCTTTGGATTGGAAAAAAGCTGATGTTATTCCAATATTCAAAAAAGGTAATTCACAGCTGGATAATTACAGGCCTGTAAGTTTAACATCAGTGGTGAGGAAGATACTGGAAAGTTATAATAAGGGAACATATTCCAGAGTGAGTCATGTGTGGTCACTAATAAAGAATTATTTGTTATTTGGAGTGCAACCCTAATCCAGAGATATTTCCCATTGTCACTTGGAGTAAGGAAGGAATTTTTCCCTTCATAAATTTGGGGGGGGGAAAGATTTTTTTTTTGACTTCCTCTGGATCAACAGTTAGGAAGGTAATGAGGGTATTGCTAGATGGGTTGGACTGGATGGACATATGTCTTTATTCAACCTGAAATACTATACTATACTAATGTTGTACAGTCATTATTACAGGACATTTACATTAACTGCCTGGGAATTTGATAGATTAAAAACTCCTGTCAGTCTGATCTCCAGCCCTGCTTCATGCAGACAGTTACCTTGCTGAACTTCTCTTGCTGCATGGTCATTTTGATGTGGGTGTCGTACTCCTGAAATATCTTCTGATAGGCTACCTGAAGCTGTGCCAATTTCCTTCTGTTGGGAAAAACAATATCATAATTGGTTTAAAGCCAAGCTTTGCCTTAAACCAATTTTTACATGTGTGTTTAATGAAATAACATCTGCATAATATTGACACTAATTAAGTCCCCATGAGTCATTACAATAAAATATTAAACGGTAGCATATGTTTCAGCAAGGAGACGCTCTGTATATAATGTTTTATTAGTTAATTTGATCAGGAAGTTATCTGAGAAATTCATATGAAGAATATAAGCCACTTCCTCCTAAAGGGCAAATATAGTGCCCTTAATTATCTCTATTCCCCTGATAGTAACCGGGGTCCTAAACCGCTAGGGTTTAACCACCTTGGTTTGCCCTAGATGGCCCTAACCAAGTGTTATCGCTGGTCCAGCCCCACCCCATCTTACAGTCTAGGGCTTCTCTGTAAAAAGAGGAGGGGGAGATCAGTGCAATGATTGGTAAGGGACACCTAGGTCAAACCAAGGGGTGAGGAAAAGCTGTCCTCACCCTGGGTACCATCAGTTGGGGGGGGGGGGGGGGGGGGGGGGGGGGGAGTAGATGGAAGACCCTGTAGTTTCCCTACAAGTGTTTACACTCCCTTTCTTTGCCTGGGTTTGATCTTTCGGAATACAGGTTCTCCTTTTTTTATAGTTAATGATTTGCGTTATAATATTTATATTTTTCTTGCCCTCCCTATACTTCAGATCTGTAAATAATTTAATTAAATAAGCCTGGCTACACAATGTTGCTGATTACAGATTAACATTAATAGTGTTTAAATGTGTCTGGGTATATTTTTTAGTGATGACACTATGACATCAGCATGACATGATCATTTTTCAAAATTAAATTTTGGCCCAAAAAAGCATTGCACTTTTGTGACTTGTTTTTCTATGTCTGTTCAAGGGGTTTAATATGAGTGGTTGCATTTTTTTTTTTAGTAATGTCACTATGACATCAGCAGTTGATTGTAAACATTCGGTTGTCTGGCAACCAGGCAGTTGAAATTAAACATTCTGGTTGTTATGGACATGGCAGCCATGCTGTTGATAGTAGCATTCTGGTTGGTATGGCAACCGCAGTATAGTAAACATTCTAGTTGCTAGGCAACCGGGTACTTAATAGTAAACATTCTGGATTCTATGGCACCTGATGTGTTTGTTAACCTTCTGTTTGCTATGGTGCGACTTCTTGTTCTTATCTGTTAATAGTATTTAAATGTGTCTGGGTATATTTTTTAGTGATGACACTATGACATCATCATGACATCAGCATGACATCATCATTTTCAAAATTAAATTTTGGCCAAAAAAGCATTGCACTTTTTGTGACTTGTTATTATTCTGTTTTAAGGGGTTTTAATATGAGTGGTTGCATTTTTTTTAGTAATGTCACTATGACATCAGCAGTTGATTGTAAACATTCTGGTTGCTGGCAACGGGCAGTTGAATTAAACATTCTGGTTGTTATGGCCCATGGCAGCCATGCTGTTAATAGTAAGCATTCTGGTTGTATGGCAACCGGCGTTGATAGTAAAACATTCTAGTTGCTATGGCAACCGGGGGTAGTTAATAAACATTCTGGATTTATGGCACCCTGATGGTTGTTAGTTAACCTTGTTGCTATGGTGCGACTTCTTGCCCTATATCTGTTAATAGTGTTTAAATGTGTCTGGGTATATTTTTTATTGATGACACTATGACATCATCATTTTTCAAAATTAAATTTTGGCCCAAAAAAGCATTGCACTTTTTGTGAGTTGTTATTCTAGGTCTGTTAAAGGGGTTTTAATATGAGTGGTTGCATTTTTTTTAGTAATGTCACTATGACATCAGCAGTTGATTGTAAACATTCTGGTTGCTATGGCAACCGGGCAGTTGAAATTAAACATTCTGGTTGTTATGGCCCATGGCAGCCATGCTGTTGATAGTAAGCATTCTGGTTGGTATGGCAACCGGCAGTTGATAGTAAACATTCTAGTTGCTATGGCAACCGGGTACTTAATAGTAAACATTCTGGATTCTATGGCACCCTGATGTTGTTTGTTAACCTTCTGTTTGCTATGGTGCGACTTCTTGTTCTATATCTGTTAATAGTATTTAAATGTGTCTGGGTATATTTTTTAGTGATGACACTCTGACATCATCATGACATCAGCATGACATGATCATTTTTCAAAATTAAATTTTGGCCCAAAAAAGCATTGCACTTTTTGTGACTTGTTATTCTATGTCTGTTCAAGGGGTTTTAATATGAGTGGTTGCATTTTTTTTTAGTAATGTCACTATGACATCAGCAGTTGATTGTAAACTTCTGGTTGCTATGGCAACTGGGCAGTTGAAATTAAACATTCTGGTTGTTATGGCCATGGCACCATGCTGTTAATAGTAAGCATTCTGGTTGTATGGCAACCGGCAGTTGATAGTAAACATCTAGTTGCTTGGCAACCGGGTAGTTAATAGTAAACTTCTGGATTCTATGGCACCCTGATGGTTGTTAGTTAACCTTCTGTTTGCTATGGTGCGACTTCTTGCCCTATATCTTGTTAATAGTGTTTAAATGTGTCTGGGTTATTTTTTATGATGACACATGGACATCACTCATTTCAAAATTAAATTTTGGCCCAAAAAAGCATTGCACTTTTTGTGATTGTTATTCTATGGTCTGTTAAAGGGGTTTTAATATGAGTGGTTGCATTTTTTTTTAGTAATGTCACTATGACATCAGCAGTTGATTGTAAACATTTTGGTTGCTATGGCACCGGGCAGTTGAAATTAAACATTCTGGTTGTTATGGCCCTGGCAGCCATGCTGTTGATAGTAGCATTCTGGTTCTATGGCAACCGGTAGTTAATAGTAAACATTCTGGATTCTATGGCACCCTGATGTTGTTTTTAACCTTCTGTTTGCTATGGTGCGACTTCTTGCTATATCTGTTAATAGTATTTAAATGTGTCTGGGTATATTTTTATTGATGACACTCTGACTCATGACATCACATGACATGATCATTTTTCAAAATTAAATTTTGGCCCAAAAAAGCATTGCACTTTTTGACTTGTTATTCTATGTCTGTCAAGGGGTTTTAATATGAGTGGTTGCATTTTTTTTTAGTAATGTCACTATGACATCAGCAGTTGATTGTAAACATTTTGGTTGCTATGGTAACCGGGCAGTTGAAATTAAACATTCTGGTTGTTATGGCCCATGGCAGCCATGCTGTTGATAGTAAGCATTCTGGTTGGTATGGCAATCGGCAGTTGATAGTAAACATTCTAATTGTTATGGCAACCGGGTAGTTAATAGTAAACATTCTGGATTCTATGGCACCCTGATGGTTGTTTGTTAACCTTCTGTTTGCTATGGTGCGACTTCTTGCTCTATATCTGTTAAAGGAATCATTCAAACAGAAAAGTGATTCTCTCTCTCTCTCTAACAAGTGGTTGAAATTCCTACTAGAAAAGGATCTCTGTTGGATCTGGTAATATCTAACATTGTGGACCGTATTATAGATATAAAGGTAACTGGAGGCTTAGAGAATAGCGACCATGAAATAGTGTCGTTTAGTGTATGTTGTTGAAAGGGTTAATAAAGATTTTTAATTTTGGGAAAGCAAATTTTCTCAGGTTAAAATTAGCATGACAACTGGGATAAGGTATTATCAGGTATAGGTACTGAACAGAAGTGGACTGTTTAAGGAGATTTTAACCCATTTCATAGCTAAGTTTATACCCCTGGGAATTAAATGTAAAAAAAATATATCCGCGCCCATGTAGCTGAATTCTGATGTAAAGAGGGAAATAGAAAGGAAGAAAAAGGCATTTAAGTCAGAGGAAATGGAAAGGGCCTTTAGGGATTATAAAAACTGTAACAAGGCGTGTAAAGCTAGGTACACACTATACAATAATTCGGGCCGGCCTGTCAACATTTCAGTATTTCAGTCGGTCGGGCCTAATTATTGTATGGCTGCTTTTTGCCGCCTCGATCGTCCGACGAACGTTCATTCGTCTAAATCTGACTTGCTTTTGCCGCGACCGAAGTCCTTCTTCCTGGCCAACGGCCAACCGGTTGAAAGTCTCGAACAGTTGGTCAGGAGGAAGGATTGTATAGTGTGTACCAGCCTTTAGAAAGCAATCAAGCTAGCTAAAGTTAATAATGAAGTTAGGATAGCTGAACAATTAATCCAGAAAAAAGTTTTAAGTTTGTTAATAGTAAGAAGAGGAGGGCTGAAAATGTGGCGCCATTAATTAAGGGGGATAAGTTAGTTATGGGGGATAGAGATAAAGCCTCCATGTCTTAAATGTTTTTTTTACCTGTATACACTATAGAAGATCCAAGTACAGATATCATAGAGTATAGTAGCAATAATGGTATAAAAGATGCAAGTGCCATTTGGTTAACCGAGGATATGGTACAGAACAACTAAAAGGTTAATATTAATAAATATCCTGGACCGGATATTTTTGCTTGGCTTTTATGAGGAATTAAATAGAAATTTAGACTCTGGCATAGCAATAGATGTAGTTTACTTGGATTTTGCAAAGGCTTTTGATACAGTCCCCCATAGGCGACTAATGTATAAGCTAAGGTCTGTTGGTCTGGGGAGTCACATTTGTACATGGATAGAAAATTGGTTAATGAATAGGATGCAGAGAGTCATTTTTAATGGGGCTTCATCATTATGGACTAAAGTGCTAAGTGAGGTGCCACAGGGTTCTGTGTTGGGGCCACTTTTATTTATTTGGAAGTGGGTATTGTCAGAAAGGTTTCTGTGTTTGCTGATGACACAGCTTTGTAGACCTTTAAAAACTTCAGAGGATGTGCAATCGTTGCAGGGGGATCTAGTTAGATTGTCACATTGGGCTGCTAAGTGGAAGATGAGATTCAATGTTGATAAATGTAAGGTGATGCATTTTGGACTTAAAAATCCTTGTGCTGCTTATACTATAAATGGCTCTGTGTTAAGTGAATCCCTATTGGAAAGGGATCTTGGAGTTTTGGTGGATAACAAACTGAAAGGAAGCAAGCAGTGCTAGGCGGCAACAGCCAGAGACAGCATGGGATTGTCTTGTATAAAGAGAGGTATGGATTCAAGGGAGGAAAATGTTACTCTCCCTCTTTACAAAGCATTGGTACGGCCTCATTTGGAATATGCAGTGCAACTTTGGAATCCTGTGTACAAAAAGGACATCTTTAAAATTGAAAGGGTTCAGAGAAGGGCAACTAAACCAATAAGGGGATTGGGGGAGCTTGAATATGAAGAGAGACTGGAAAAGTTACAATTATGTACGCTGGAGAAAAGGCGCTTACGTGGAGATAGGATTACTGTGTATAAATACATTAACAGGCCATACAATAAACTATCTGTGGCATATTTCACCAACAGAACATGTCAGAGGACACGAAGACATCCCTTAAGACTTGAAGAAATAAGGTTTAGGCTTCAAGTTCGGAAAGGATTTTTCTATGTGAGAACGGTAAAGCTATGGAACTGTCTTCCAGTGGATGTTGTTATGGCAGGTTCATTGGTCAGTTTAAAAAAAAAAAACTGTATGAGTTTCTGCAAACAAGGAATGTTGCAAGTTACTGGTATTGATACATAAAGTATAGTTGATCGAGGGAAATTTCCAATTGCTACTTGGAGTCAGGAAGGAATTTTTTTCCCCTTCATAAATTTGGTGAGGATTTTTTGCATTCCTCTGGATCAACAGTTAGGCAGGAAATGAGGATATTGCTAGATGGGTTGGACTGGATGGGCATATGTCTTTATTCAACCTCAAATACTATACTATAAATAAATGCAACCAAAATACTGACTTCCTGTTTGCAGGACCCCTAGTAGACACCTTTATGGTTTTGCCCTTGACCCAGCACCTGAGTTGATTTAGTTGCTCACTAGAGATCTGAGCATCTTTGACCCATCCAACAGCCAATCAGTAGAAATTACTGTTAGGAACATTCCAAGGATGTGGTGCATCCTGGGAGGAAGGAGGACCATTAGAACCTGAAATGTCAGCTCACTAATGTCAATAGCAGGGAACAGCAAAGGGTATGAAATCAACTGATTATATGTAGATAATCTGAGAATATGTAGAATAACCAAGTATGCATTATACAAACTAACAATGTAACAAACATTTATAATTTCCACTGAACTGTCCCTTTAATCAGATCATGTGACCCCATCATCTTTATCTCCCACTGCCTCTCCCCTTTTGCTCTTAAATGCCAGGCTTACTTCTCATCACTAGCGTTCTGTCTCTGTACTTTCAGTGCTGATTCCAGGTTCTGCACCTGCATCATCCAATGGTCCAACTGTACAACCTTTTGCTTCTCTTGCATTTCCAGATCATTCTTCTCCTTCAAGGTTATGCGGAGCCTGCAAACAAAGTCCCAAACTCATGAATCCGACTTCCATATCTATAATCATATTACCATTCTCCTGGTTATATATTCTTCTTACATTATGCATGCTATTTTAAGGGGCATTGGACTTTAAAGGCGTGAGAGATAGGAGGCTTGTCAGTTTCTACACAAGTAATTATAATATAAAAGTGATAGTAGGGGCCCTTCCAAAAGAACAGCTTCTGTAGCTCTGTTTTAAATACATTTTTTAATGCCCAGAATTACCAACGCATGAACCGTATAACTCCTTATTAAAAAGTTGTTGTAACTATCACCTCAGAAAGCATCTCTTATACTGCAGGTTTCTGTTTTCTACATAGGGGGCTATGGACCAAGATAAATAGCTGCACTTGTTTAGTTCAAATCGGCAACTACTGTGGAAAGCTCTGCCTCTAACACAGGAATGTTCAACCTGTGCCCTTCCAGGTGTTTACAAACTACAACTCCCTCCATCCCCTAGATTTAAACCAAGCATGTGCAGCTATTTATCTTGGCCCATAACCCCCATCATTCCCTGGGAGTTGTAGTTTGCAAGCATCTAGACTTCCCTGCTCAAACAAATCTTGTTACAAAGCACAGAATTTTTTGGTGTCCAGATAGGTTACCAATTGTCCACCATTTTTAGGATCCTCCTGTCTCCATTGTAGACTAAACCTTCTAAGTGTTTTAAAGAAGAACTAAACTTAAATTTTTTAAATCTTTATTGGAAAGCTTTTCTCCCCAGAACACATATACATTGTAAGATTCTTCTCTAGTAAGTTGCATTTAGTACATGTAAGTAATAGATTCTGTAACTAAGAAGGCATCCATATTGTTGTCAGTGTATTAGAAGCCGATTGTACCTTGAGCTGCAAGTCCTGTATCAAAATTCGACCAGGCTCAATCCTATTGTGTCTGGGATTCCACCACTCTCCCAATAAATACAATATAAACAATAGGATGGACACAAGAGAGCCTCAGCTAGCTTAAATGCTAGAATAGTTTTTTTATTTAGGAGTGAAGCACAATGGGCGGAGCTAGCGCTCGATGGAGTGAGTCGCAAGGTGGAATGGCTCCCGCACCAATAACTCATCCGAGGCTATTTCTAGGCAAATTTACCTGCACAATACAGGCACTCTGAAATGGAGAGACCAAGAGACAACCATGACCAGGTCCAGAGCACAGAAAGCTGCTATCGCTGCTAAGAAATTACAAAAATTTGCTTGGCGCGCAGACACAGATCCTGCTCCCGTCCGCTCCCCCACCACCACAGGAAGCAGCATGGAGGCCACGGCTGACTTAGCACCACAGCCATCCAGCTCTTCCACAGACACACATCCCTGTCCTTCATCTCCACGTGAGCCCAACACAGAAGACCAACAGGTAATCCTGGCTGCAATCCAGGAAACCAAAATGTCACTTACCAATCTTCTGGAAGAGGTGAGATCTGATTTATCCATTATGAAGCATGACATGCAAAGGCTCAGACAGAGGGTGGGGAAGGCTGAGAACAGGATCAGTAATATAGAGGCTACCTCTTTTAAGCCAGTTCTCAAGAAAGTCAGTTGGATTATTGCCCTCAGCCCGCTCTGGGAATCCAAGGAATCTCAGGTTCTGCCTCCTTGATCTATTTTCAAAATCATCTTAACTTTTGGCGGGTTATTTCGAGTTCACGAGTAAGCTGCGTTATATTTGGTCCCATGGGGGCCACATACAGGGCACATTACAACCTAATATTTACAGGAAGCCTTCCCCCCGCGTAGGTTAACCCCATGGAGGGACATCCTACAGATTATATGTGCACAGGTTCCTTTCTCTATGGTGTGGGAGCCAGTCCCTAAAAATGAATAACTCTATTAGCAAGGGATATTTCCTGCTAAACAATGACTCTCTCAAAACTGCTTTGCAGAAACAGCACACAATGTGCATCCCCCAAAACCATTCCATGGTTATACCCCTGTTATTGGTTACTTCTTTCCCACCCTCATCCACAAAACCCCTTTCCCTTATGTTTTCCCTGTTTAAATTTTTATATTTGAATATGTATAGAGGTATTTGCTTTGTATTGCAAGCTATAAGGATATGGTATTTTCACCACAATGCTAAATTTATAATATTGGATATTGTACAATTGCTGCAGTTCTTAAACCACTATGTATGTTGGTACTCTTCAGTTGTCTCCCCTTCAACTCACATCTACGAGCCCCCTACCCCTGGTTCCCTCTGGATGTGCCCAAAATATATGTTAATACACTTGAATACTGTTGTGTGTAATGTTGTGGACGCCTATAACCATAACCCTTTATGGTGCTCAGGTTCCCCCCTATTTAACTCATTCTATATTCTATTCTATGCTAAAAACTCAAATCTTATCCCAACCAACTACTGATTTCACAAGCCGTGAAGACTGTAATGTTAGATACTGCTTGAGATACCCTGCAAAGTCTTTAATCAATCTTCACTCATGTCACTTATACAATGTACAGGGCACAGATGTATATTACCAAGCCACTGTTGAAAATAATTTAACCAGTATCTCTAATTTCAACTTAAAATGCTTAAATATGTGGGTACGATATCTGGAAGTGAGACACCGGTAAATTTACTGGAACTTATAGTATATAAATAACATATATGACAGCTCAATTTAGAATACTGTCTTGGAATGTTAGAGGCCTAAATAACCCCAAAAAAAGAATTGCAGTTTTCTCATTAATTAGGTGTCTTTGAGCAGATATAATGTGTCTGCAGGAGACACACCTACTACCTTCCACCACTTGCTATCTGAAACGGGCTTGGATCTCCTCCTCTTTTCATAGTTCCTACTCGGTGTACTCCAGAGGGGTCTCAATTCTGATATCGAGATCTCTAAAACACAAGGTGATAAAAGTGTTAACTGACAAAAACTAAATGTATATTTGCTTAGATATAGAAATTGAATCTGTATTATATATCCTCAGTAATATCTATGATCCTCCCCCTGCATCTTTAAAGACTTTGAAAGCTGCGGTCAAATTTGGTCTGCAATTCCCACAAGCTAGAGTAATTTGTACTGGGGACTTCAATAGTATAATGGATACTTCACTAGATAAAATGGTCCCTACACAGGTTAAAAACACACTTTTATATAACTATATAAGAGAAATTGGATAGATGTATAGAGATCACAAAACCCAACAAAAGAGAATTTACCTGCCATTCCAGATCCCATTACACTCTCTCTAGAGTGGATTACTAGTAAAAATACTATGAATAATATAGAGAAAATATCACACAAAGCTAGAGGCATCTCAGATCATTCCCCAATTTTAGCGTGCCTCAGATTTGGAAATGAGCCACCAACAAACAATATCTACAGTATCCCCCCATTCTGGATAACCCTATTACCGACTCCAGACCCTATAGAAACCCAAATCTGTGAATACTTCTCACTTGATCATAACCCGGTTCCTGTTGACACTCAATGGAATGCATTTAAAATAGTTTTACGAGGATTTTTAAACACAGAAATAAGGCATATTAAGAAACAAGCAAGAACAAATGAACAGCAACTTGCCCAATCACTAATGAAGGCTGAGACACAGTACATAAACGACCCCCAATACACAAAATAATACTGCATGGCATCTGGCACAAACTTTATACAATAATGCTATAACATAAAAAACAAATAGACAATCATTCTTCCACAAACAAATTTCTATAAAGACCAATATACCTCACAATTCCAGTCCACTCCAGAACAATTATCCGTATATATGGACCAAATATCCTTCCCACAACTAAACAGTACAAATAAACTTAAAGGCTATGTCCACCCCTAAAATAAAAAATTTATATCATGCTCCCCCATGTCCCCCAGCCCCAACCGCATAGTTTATTTTTTTAAAAAAGCCCCCAAACTCTTACTTACCTCCCCTCGATCCTCCGCGCACTGCCGGCCCTCTGCTTGCGAGAATGCAAGCAGAGGGGCGGACCGGCAGTCGCGTCTGTGATTGGCGAGCGGCACCAATCACGGACGCGGCTGACGGTCATTCAGTGCAGCGGAGGAAAGCGGAGAGGTAAGTAAGAGTTTGGGGAGCTTTTTAAAAAAAAAAACATGCGGTTGGGGCGGGGAACATGGGGGAGCACAATTTATGGGGATTTTCGCTAGGGGGAGGGATAGTAGAACGGGGAGGGAGGGGAGGGGAGGGAGGGGGAGAAGGCTGCAGCACGCATGGCAGGAATCTCCGGGAGGGCCAAGTAGCAGGCAGTGTCCTATTGGACCTGCTAGCTCTCTGGTGGGCAGTTTTTTGGAACTTTGGGGGGGGACTACAGGAGAACCAGATGGAGTTGGGATGTGAGGTAAGGATTAAATTACACTACATGTGTGGTGGAGGGGGGGGGTGGGGGGGTGCACCCTGGCTTTAGTAGATCGTGAGGAGAGTTAGGTTTGCGGGATATTGGGGATTATAGTTTGGGTGACATGCCCTTTAAACTAAAAGAAGATATTTCCCCCTGTGAACTGATGGAAGCAATCGGCTCTATGGCTTCTAGTAAAACCCCCGGCCCAGACGGCATACCAGAAGTCTATAAAAGATACTGTGAGCATATTCTCCCCCAATTACTAAACACACCCAATCTGCCTTTGACAGGGCTGAACTCCCATCTTCCATGTATGAGGCTCATATTATTCTGATACATAAAACTGGTAAAGACCCTCTGGACCCAGCTTCGTATAGACCAATTTCTTTACTAAATTTAGATCACAAAATACTTGCCAAAATACTTGCAACCAGACTTCAAAAAATCATAACAACAATAGTACACTCAGATCAGACGGGCTTCATGCCAGGGAATTATTTACTGTCTTGTTGACCACGACAAACTCCGGGACAAGAATCATGCTCTCTCTGGATGCCGGGAGAGCATTTGACTCAATTGAATGGCCATATATTTGGGAATGTCTGAAAAGATTTGGTTTTGGCCCCAAATATATCCAGTGGGTTAAGCTGCTATATGCGCACCCTCAAGCCACCATCAAAATAAATGGTATATCCCCATATTTCACATTAGCTAGGGGAACCAGACAGGGTTGCTCCTTATCCCCCTACCTGTTTGCGTTAGCTATCGAACTACTAGCAATTTTATTAAGAAACAACAGGGACATACAAGGTCTCATCCTAGGATCATACACCTCTCTGATCAGTATGTATGCTGATGACATGATTCTATACTTAGCAGAACCATCAACATCTTCATTAGCGGTATACAGGACAATCTCCAAATTCAGTCCAATAAGGCCTATATATAATTGAGATAAGTCTTGCCTATTTCCCCTGGACAAATAACAAACATGCCCCTATCTCCAAAATCTAGTACCATTGTAAGCATTTCAAATACTCGGTATAAATAATAACAAAACCCCTTCAGACTTTAGAAATTAAATGTACTCCCTCTTCTTACCTTGCTCAGAGTAAGATGCAAATCTGGAAAACCTTCCCCATTAAGTGTGGGGAAAGATCACCCTATCAAAATCCGACTACTCCCTAAAATATTATCATCCTCAAACACAGTATAGTATATTCCCCTCATCTTCTTCAAAAAATTAAATAGCACACTACTATCACTCATATGGGCATCTGGACACCACAGGGTAAAGATGAAAATCCTCCAAGCCCCAAAACATAGGCTGGATTAGCTCTGCCCAATTTTTATTACTATTACTTGGCAGGACAGCCGAAGTACTTCACAGATTGGGTCGTACCCCTTCCACCAGAACCCCAAGACACTCCCCCCCAGCATCACATGCATCCATATATGACGCAGAAGGGTTACTACATGCATACCTACCATCACTCCCAATCAACTTCCTAAAGTCACCAACAAATATATTACCAGGCGGAGGGACAGCTTTACATATTCAGCAATTTAAGATATGTAAGGAAACACACAATTGTTCCAGTTAGAGGGCCCATTCAATGAATCCCCTTTATGGCATAACCCCCGATTCCCGGAGCTCTGCTCGTTTGTGGGAGTGGATTTCTGGGGGAAAAAACAAATCAGATATTTCTCACAAATTACTATAAACAATTAAATAATGTCATTCGCTGAACTGCAAAAAAAGCTACAAATTCCTGCCTCATCCCTATTCAGGTACTGGCATGCGAGCCGAATTTAAAGGCCCACAATACCGGTGCAAAGCAACCCTATTATTCAATTCTTAAAAATAAAGGGGAAAACAATTGGTATCAATAATCTACAAATATATCTGAGTTCTGCTCCAATACAATTCCTCATCTATTACTCCCATGGTCGGTATATACGTGAAATAAGTATGGATCGCTGGGAAGATCTAGTGGACTCCCACAATAGTATCAGTATCCGCAAACAATAACTAATACAGTTTAATACAACACATCATGTGATGTCAAAAATACCCCTAACACAGATCGAATGCCCTAATTTCAGTGTCCCCAAGCGGACTTCTGGCACATGATGTGGGATTGCCCCTTAATCTCCAATTACTGGACCCAAATTGTCGACAAGTGTCTGGTTTATACATCAACCATATCCCCGGAACCTATGTTATGTTTTGCTGGGAATTGGAGGACAGGTGGTCTAGCTCATGCACCACACCTCCTAAGAGAAATTCTATTCATAGCTAGGAAAGTAATTATACTGAATTGGTTATCCACAAATGTACCCCTATTTCCCTAGGGAATCCATTACAGCCATGGTTTGCGTATACCAAAGTTGTATATAAAGTAGAGGGATAAGTTTAATAAAGTATAGAACTCCTGGTTCGAATATATAGCACTATACATAAAGATCCCTATGGATAGGAACCTATGTGATCTATTGGACCAATAGGGAAAAGAAATGGAGAGGCACCGAGCTAAGAACCCTTTTACAAACAATACCCTCAAGAATCCTAGACTTGAAATATCCGAAAAACCTACCTCTATTAACTCTGTCATCTATTATTGAACTGTTTATATTTTTCAGTTGTTTAATGTAGCGGTAATATCGCAAAAGCAAACTACAACTAAATTTATTGTCGAATAGTATTGCATATTATGCTGTAAAAGAATTATATTTATTCAAATAAAATCCTTTAAAACAAGGATGTAGTGAAGCACAACATGTTTTGAACCCTTACGGGTTCTTCATCGGGTGCACCTGATGAAGAACCAAGGGTTTTGAAACATGTTGTGCTTTACAACATCCTTGTTTTGATCGGTTTAGCATCACAGAGCATGTGCATGTATTGCGACTCTTAGCTGGGGGTTTACCCAGCTAAGATGGATTATAGGAGCTGGCCCCTAGTATCCAAAGGTTAATTTTTAATGGTAATTGGTTTACTATTGGTTTCAAGCTGAAACCCACTGGACTAACTTGTGCTATATATTCTAACCCCCCGATTTTAAATCGGAAAATATTAATTGGCGACACCATCTTGCAGCAATCTTACAGTGTATGTCTACCACCTGCTTTTCATGAAAAGAGATGGAGTGGGTATGCTGCGACATATCAGAATCCCCCAGCAATGTTTTTGTGACAGTGACAGCTGCTGATTACAACTGTACTGTACTTACCTTTCTTCTACCTTTCCCTTCTCTTTCTTGGAGATTTCCAGGCTCATTTGGCGCTCGTTCAGTTCCCCCAGTAGTGAGGTTACCTGGGATTTTACAGAATTCTTCTCTTCAGCCAGTTGCTGTAAAATAAAAATAATCTGCTGTATACATATAAAGAGAAATACAATTACTTTAGTAATAACAAAGATGTAAAAAACACTTTTTTACTAATATTACTAATGTGACAGTAACTGACAAGGTCAGGCTATGTGTCTATAACCATAACAACTTGTCCATCCACACCTCCAGCTGTAATTTCAAGCACTGCAGTTGCTTTTGTGCCTCTTTTTCACTTTCTGCCATCTGGCCCTTAAGTTCTGCAATTTCATTTTGAAGCTCTGCGATCTGCTGCTGTAACTGAACATTCCTGCGTTGGAGAGACAGAAGTCTGGTTTGCAGAGCAGCCTATAAACATTTAGATCTATACATTAGTAGAAATGGCTTCGCACCTGGATTCTGTTTCCTGAAGAACCTTTAGGAATTCCTGGTCAGTTCTTAAATTCCTGAAATAAAATCAGGTTTTCAGGTTGGTTTTCACTCGGTGAGAAAAATTCTAGTGTTTCTATTAACAGTCTCACCTGTCCACAGCTCCCAGCAGGTTTTCTGTACACAGTCCCGTGTTAGTGGTTTCTTCCTATGAAAGGGAGAGCAGTAATAATTTAACAGAATATGGCTTAAGGTTCATACACATGTATTCGGGCGATAATCGGCCAGTGTATGGGCACTTTATCGGCTGAAACGGCCGTTCGTTTGGAGATCCGCCCGGCAGGTAGGGCAACGATCCCCAATCGCACGTGTGTACGACCCTTTATTCTTTTTCTTACTTCTGTCTACCCCAGGAATGGATTTTCCATGTATCTAGTGTAATGCTGGCTCCACACAAACAATGCTCTCTTCACTATAAGCAGTTCAGTAAGAGATTATATGGCTTTTATGTGTACAGATCCTCTGCCTTTAATACATTTACATAGGAGGAGCTGCCCAATTGCTTGCTATTCTTTTGTCAGAGTTGTGCTATACTACAGAAACATGAAATACAGAGGAAAATGGAGTCATTACAAAAAGTTAACAACCCGCTCATCCATTAAAGTAAATAAACAGGGAAAGTAATGCGCTGAGCGCAGACTGTAATATTCCTTTTTAAATTGAACACAAATTCAATGGAATATGGGCTATGTTCCCATACACAGATCTGCTGGATAAGAATATGTGTATCATTTGTATGTGAACATATAATTTATATATGCACACACAGCTGATGTAAAATTAGATGGGGAACTTTAAATCTGGGTGTATTTTCAATTAAAAAGTAAACTAGAGAAGGGAAATGAAATTGCCCATCAAACATAAAAGGGAACATAAAAGGGAACACAGTAAAAAAAATCCCCAATAAGTAATTCAGATGAACCAGTCTGTTTTGATTGTTCTAGTGAAATTATAATGCTGAGAGAACTTTTACCAATTGTTTCTGTAAGCAGGACTGGAGAACCATAACCCCGTACAGCTTACAAAAAAAGTGTTGAACAATTTGCTTGCTGGTGCATATCCCAGTCACTATAGTGCATGTACATACACAGCATTGGCACATGTATAAAAAGCTTAAAGAGTCATGATTGGCAGGTTTGTTAATGATAGTCAAGACTCTGACATCCAATTAAAAATAAATCAATCTCAGAATCCCAGTGTTATTTATCCTGGTGTCCAATCAGTTCTGTTAATCAAGGAAATTCTGGCACGTACAAATAACATTTTTTTCTTGCTTGTGGGCTAGATGATCTAGTCACCTAAGAGCATTTTACAGATGTGAAAGTGTCCCAGTCCCATAGTGTGTAAATGTTAAAGCTACCAAAGTGTATTCAATTTTGGAAGCCAGTCAGTAACATTGTAATGGCCTTTGTACTTGTATTGGTATAAAGTGATAAGGTGTCATCTCACCTGCTTTATTCGGGCTAGCCCCACATCCTCCAGCACCTTCTGCCTGATTGTCTCACAGACACTGTGGGTTAGAGTTTCACAGGAGGACAAAGAGCTCCCAGGACTGGCGTAATCCTAATGACAGATACAGCGGAGCAGTGAGACAGGGGCCAAGCCGAAGAGTCAGGCAGTACAAATACAATCTGTGCCACCCGACTCTGAAATGGAACCCTATGAAGTGACCTAAAACTACAGATAAATAAAGGAAAATTATACTCCTCCCCCCCCCCTTCTTTTATAAGTACCCGGGGTGAGGACCTAAACCACTATGTACTCACCAATTGGATTTGCCTAGATACCCTGTACCAGTCTGCTAAAGTTGCACCCATGGGCCTGGTCTGGATCCACCCCCTTCCATAGTCCTTGTAGAGCACATCTTACCACTAAGCAAGGAATGAGCAGGGCCAGACCAAAAGTGCAAATTCAGTGCAGTGGTACAGGCTGATCATGGCAAAACCCAAAGGTGAACAAAAATATTTAGATATACTTTAAAAGTTAATTTCAGTATAATGTAGACAGAATCCTTTGCACTGCAGCTCTATTACATGGTATTTTAAGGATCTGCTAGATAGGATCAGCTGTACGTAGCAATCAGCAAGTGGAATAAATGCCAACATGGTTAATGAATAATTAAGAGCTTTCTAAGGCTTATTTACTGTGTGGTCGCAGCGCTCCTCTCCTGCTCATAAAGTCGCACTAACTGATTTACGATCAGTTAGTGCGACTTTAAGCCACGTTTTGCGGCAGTTTGCAGCCTCTGCTAAATCCACTATGGGCTTCGTTTGGAGTAAGAAGCTTTGGGTAGTCTGCACCCACGCAGGCGGTGTGCACTGGGACACTACTGGACATTACTAGTAATACTCTGAGTGAATCTCCCTGTCTGACTTGAAAGGCAACTAGAAAAAAGTCAGACTGAAATCTATGCAAAAAAACCCAAAACAATCTGTTACATGGTTAACAGGGCCACTAATTTCAGTTGGGAGAAAAGCAAATCATCCAGAAAGCACAAAAAATGCAACGGATTTCGATTTCTCCCCCAGATAATAGAAATCTCTATTTAAGAAAAAGTGAACTTTAAAATGGAAGACAAAGCAGTATTTAAACCTACAGGCACAACACCTCCACCTTAGTATTTAGGGTTTTTATTGTGATAATGTGTATCATAAATATACTGAAATCAGTGGATCTGTATTCCAGGCGTACCTCTTCTCCATGAGATTTTTTGGGAGGTCCTTGGACTGTTACTATAGTGTCTTCAGGCTTGCTCTGCTTATTTTCTATGTGCCCCCCTTCCTTTGCGGTAAGGTCTGACAGCTGTTTCCTAACTTCCTCCAAGTGTGACTGCAACAGACTGCGTTCCTTTGATAGCCTCAATACCAGGTTCTTTGCTTCACCAAACTTGAATGTGATAAACTCTCGCTCTTTTCTCTGTGATTCTTGAAACTCCATCATCTCACTGTGCCTCTTGCGTAACATCAAATTGCTCTGTTCTAAGGCAGCTGTGAGGCGATAAAGCATAAAGGCAGTTTATGACAACACCTCTAAACACAAGAATTTGCAAATACTCTAGCAATGTGCTAAAATGAATGTGAATTAACCCTCATACCCTATTTTCGCAATACTTACCTTTCTTCCCCAGTACTCCTAAGAGAAGGAATCTTAACTTAAAAGTCTGCAAGTCCCTCACTGTTCTCCGATGCCTCCTTTATGGTTTTATGAGCTCTATGTGAGCTTGTGCAACTATAAAGCAGGCAAGCACTGCAGCTACAGTCACAGTCTTGACCGGTGGACTTCGCGGTAAGATTACTTCTCCCATGGAGAAATTTAAGTATTGCGAAAGTAGAATTTGGAGAGGGTGTGTGATTACTATGGGGTAAAGTGTTTTTTTTTTATGGGGGTGAACATGCCCTTTAAAATCCATGGTTATTATCTGCCAAGACAATACTTAAAGGAGAAATTTCAACTAAAATATTAAAGGGGAACTAAAGTCAACAGACATATATCGGGCTCACAAACATACAACAAACTGTGTGTCACCTCTTTTTGCTATGGCTGCTGGGTGATTTATGAAACTAAGCTGTGGGTACTAGGGGCTAACTCCCATAATCCACATTAGTTGGGTGAAAACCCAAAATACACTTCACATGTTCTGTAGTGCTTAATAGATCAAAACAAGAATGTTGCAGCCTTGCTTCATTGAAGCCGACAGCCAATCATAGAATAGCTCAGAGATCCTCCCTCTCCTCCTCCTCTCTCTGACAGGAATAGGTGTTTTTGTGCAGTTTTTTGTAAGCATATTTAAGTTCTCCTGTCCAAACAGTTATATAATCATTTGCTTTTCATACAAAATAGAAGAGTAATCTTTTCAGTATATTTCATGGATGTTAACATTTCAGTATAAAAGACTGGGGATTAAAGCTGTGACTTTGTGGGCTGTGTGCTTTTAAAACAAGTGCTTTAAGAGGTGAGCCACCACAGCACATGCAAGGTATTCTGGTACATTTAGAAGCTTTGTCAGGGTGTGTTGCTCTTTGTTGACTACATGGGCTACGGGTTGTACTGGCAACAACATGGATGCCTTCTTAGTTACATAATCTATTACTTGCATGTACTAAATGCAACTTACTAAAAAAAAATGTATTATTTCTCCTTTAAGTGTTTCAACATGTTAACCATGTTAACTTAATAGGGCAAGTTTTGCAAAAGTTAGAAATCTGACCAGAAATGCTGCATGATGTTCTCTTGTCTCTCTTTCGGTTTCCTGGTTCTTCCAGTTAGCAACTGTCAGTTATGGATGTGACTTCACAGCCAATTCCTCCAATTGCCTTCTCTGAGCATGTAAAAAAAAGCTTGGAGAGCTTGAAGAGGGGTGCAGAATCTTTTGAGAGCCAAAGGGAAGCAAGATTATCCCTATGTCTGTCAGATAACTATTTTAGTTTTGGGGGGTGATTTACATATTTATAATATTTTTATTTGAGGGATGAACATGCCCTTTAATAATATTAGTATTTTAAAACCACTATGCTCATTGACGCCAAAGTACAAGAAATGAAGTGCAGGAGTTATGGATGGACTTGAGGCAACACAAAAAGTGCCTGCAAACATGCTTTAAATGGCCAGTGCTGACTTTTCTTTTTTCTCGTTCTTTGGCGAACTTGGGGTAGAGTATGCAGTGATATCAGATGTCCACTTATTTACAGTTGGATATGTGGGAACGTTTTTGATCACTGATGCTATTTATACATTTTAAAATGGGGCTTACATATGGCTATATATGTATATATTACATAAGAAACAAGTTCCCCTTTAACCCTTTCCCTGCCACAGATCGTATATTCACGATCTGTGCAGTGAATACTCAAACTGCCACAGATCGTGAATATACGATCTGTGGCTTCCCCCCTCCCAAAATTTTTTCCCCCCCTGCTAGAGGCGATCGGGGGGCAGCATTCAACTTCCCCCCTAGCCCCCTCGATCCCCCCTCGGTTTGGTCCAAATTAGAGGGGGGGATCAGGAGATATCCCTACCTTTCCCTGCATCAGCCGGTCCCACGAGGAGCAAGTGAGGAGGAGCTCTTCAAAGGCGGAAAGGGAGACCCCGGTGACTCACAGAACTTCCTCCTTCACCGGGGTCTTCCCATAGAGTGGTGTAAGACTGACACCTAGTGGTCTAGTGGAGGTAATGCAGGTGATCTCCATTCAGATCACTCTGCAGTACCTAGTATAGTACAAGCTGTCATGCAGACAGCCTTACTATACATTTTGTGAATGGAACGCAAAGTTCCATTCACAAATAGGATTTTTTCTAAGTCTTTGCTATTTAGCGAAGACTTAGAAAAAAAATGGGGACAGAGATCAAAATTTGGTGATCACTTCTGATCACCAAATTATTGAATCTTTGCCAATGAAATGAAAAATCACTTCCTGGAAAAATGATTTCCGGGAAGTGATTTTTCCGATCGATTTCAATTGGAAAACGGCATTTATGCCCGTATTCCAAGTTCGGAATCATCCCTAAGAGGATTTGATGATCATCTTGGGAATGATCCCCCCAAAAAAAGGGAAAATGCACACAAAAAAAATCTTAAAGTGATACACACACCTTTTTTTTTTTTTACCCTAAAACTATAAATTAGCAAAAAACTTTGTCTTCTCCAAGCTTCCCAATGTCCCGGGTGATATCGGTAAGAAAACGCGGATCATTTATTTGTTGGATTTTAAGGGAAACTAAGCCTATTTTAGTAGGAATTTTGCAGAGGTACCAAAAAAGACCGTATTGATTTTTTAGGATCAGTAAGTGTGCAAAAACTTGTGTGACTCTCCCGACTAACTGGTTTTCCACTAAAGGGGGAGTGGGGATAGGGTGGGGGGTGGTTTTGTGGCGTTTTTTAATTTTTTCTTGTAATTGCAATTGCGCATGGATCCCATTTGAGCTAGTTGGTGGCCCCGTCTCTGTTGCACCCCCTTATGGCATACGTGTTGATTCAGGACATGTGGGAGATTGCCTTTTTATTGTTTTTTACTTGCCGAGTGGGTTTAGGTAGGATTATAACCATTGAGTCCTCTTATTTTATTTTTTCACAAAATCTCCTAAAGCACGGAGTTCTATGGATAACACGCCTGGAATTCTTCATGTATATACGAAAGCATGATACCATCACGTAGCTGAGGTGTGTAGCTTCCAAAAATATATAGTGTGGGGGGTATTTCCAAGTTGATTAGGCTGTTCAATTACAGAACACTTTGATTTTTTTTTCTTGTAATTGGACTTGTGCATGCGTCCAATTTGAGCTAGTTGGTGGCCACGTCTCTGTGTGCACCCCCACATATGGCATAACCGTTTGATGCGATATGTGGGAGATTGACATTTAGTGGGTTTTTTTGCTTGTCAAAAGGGTTTAGGTAGGATTTCAACCCCCTTGAATCATCTTATTTTATTTTTCACCAAACCCCTCGTAAAAACACCGGACTTCTTTGGATCAGTGGGTCTGGAATTCTTCATGTATGTATGAAAGCATGGCATCGTAACATAGCTGAAGGTGTGTAGATTCCAAAAATATATAGTTTGTGGGAGAATTTCCATGTTTCGGGACTGTTTCCTTAGAAAAAGGTAGGCTGTTCAAATTACAGAGCACTTTGATTCTTTCTTGTAATTGCATTTGTGCATTCGTCCCATTTGAGCTAGTTGGTGGCCACTCTCTTGTGTGCATCCACACATAGGGCATACCGTTTGATTCAGAACAATGTGGGAGATTGATATTTAGTGGGGGGTTTTTTGTGGGGGGCATTTCCAAGTTTTGGGGCTGTTTGAAATTACAAGCACTTTGATTTTTTTCTTGTAATTACACTTGTGCATGTGTCCCATTTGAGCTAGTTGGTGGCCATGTCCCTGTGTCATCCACGCATATGGCATACCGTTTGATTCAGGGCATTTGGAAGATTGATAATTGACAAGTTTTTTTTACATGACATGGAAATTTGCCATGATTTTTAACTTTGAATTGTATTTTTTATAAATTTTTCCTGAAAATCTGGTAAAAAAGCGAAATTTTACATGAAACTTGCGCTCAATACCATTGGTGGTATGCATAAAAGAATCACACCTGTGTAGCTTGAAGATGTGTAGATTCCAAATATATAGTTTGGGGGGGGTATTTCTAATATAGAGGGGTGTTTTAGTCTGACAAATCTGAAGGTTGCTGTAATTGGGCCATTGATCATTGGCTCACTTTGTGGCTAGTTGATTCCACCAACGTTTTCGTGTGTACCATACATAGGGCATACCGTTTGATTCAGCACATTTGGGAGATTGAATATTTGGTAACTTTTTTTTTACATTACTTGTGATTTTGGCATGATTTCTACCTTTGAGAGTGTTTTTTTTTTCCCAATTTTTTTAGAAAATCTGCTAAACTGTGAACTTCCCTACGAAGAACTGCGCCCACACCATTGATGGTACGAATGAACAAACTACAGAATTTTGTAGATAAGGTGTGTGGATTTGAGAAATATATGGTTTGTGGGGGTTGTTTTGTGGGGAAAAATTGCAGACTGTTCAAATTCAGATTTGGCTGAATATTTTTGCTGTTTTCTGAGCATTGTGCATTGTTTCACTTTGTGGCTTTTTTGTCTTCCACGTCCCACGTGTGTAACCACACATATGACATATCCGTTTGATTCAGGACATTTGGGAGATTGATATTTAGTAACTTATTTTTTACATTCCATGAGGTTTTTGGCATGATTTCTACCTTTTGAAGTTGGTTTTTTTGTTCATTTTTTCAGACAAATCGAACTTCTCTACGAAGAACTGCGCCCCACACCATTGATGGTATGAATGAACAAGCTACTGTGTTACATAGCTGAAAGTGTGTAAATTTCAGGAATATATAGTTTGTGGGGGTTATTTCTAAGTTAACGGGGGTGTTTTTGTGAAAAAACTGTAGACTGTCCAAATTCTGAGTTGGCTAAATATTTTCCGCTGTTTTCTGACCATCGTGCAGTCTCCGGTTGGGCTTTTCGCTTCCACGTCCGCGTGTGTAACCACACATATGGCATACCGTTTGATTCAGGACATTTGGGAGATTGATATTTAGTAACTTTTTTTTTACATTCCATGAGGTTTTGGCATGAATTCTACCTTTTGAAGTTGTTTTTTTGTTCATTTTCAGACAAATGCGAACTTCTACGAAGAATTGTGCCCACGCCATTGATGGTAGAATGAACAAACTACAGTGTTACATAGCGAAGGTGTGTAGATTTCAGGAATATATAGTTTGTGGGGGTTATTTCTAAGTTACGGGGGTGTTTTGTGGAAAAAACTGTAGACTGTCCAAATTCGGAGTTGGCTAAATATTTTCGCTGTTTCTGAGCCATCGTGCATTGTCTCACTTTGTGGCTTTTCGCTTCCACGTCCGCGTGTGTAACCACACATATGGCATACCGTTTGATTCAGGACATTTGGGAGATTGATATTTGGTAACTTTTTTTTACATTCCATGGGGTTTTGGCATGATTTCTACCTTTATGAATGTTGTTTGATGTTAATTTTTTTTGAAAATCTGGTAAAAGTGCAAACTTCTACGAAGAACTGCGCCCACACCATTGATGGTATGAATGAACGAACTACAGCGTTACATAGCTGAAGGTGTGTAGATTTCAGGAATATATAGTTTGTGGGGGGTATTTCTGAGTTGGGGGGGTGTTTTGTGGAAAAACTGCAGACTGTTCAAATACAAAACTGGCTAATTTTTTTTGCTGCTACTGACATTTGGCACTGGTCACGCTCTGGGTTAGTTGGTAGCCATGTCTCTGGGTACACCCATGAATGTGGCATACCGTTTTATTCGGGAGGGGTTAGGCTTTCATATTTGAGATGCGTTTGAACTTTCCTCCACAGTTTTTAGCTGAAATTCGCATTTGATTTTGTCTCTGATTTTACAGTTGAGGAAAAAAAGGAAAATGTGAGAAAATAACTTACAATTGGACGAAGAGCTGCGTCCGGGTATCTGCGTTTTGATCAAAACTAACCTCACTCATAAAATCCTGCGGGTGTGTAGTTTCTAAAAATATCTCACTTGTGGGGATATTTTAGTTAATTTGGAAGATATTCTATGTTAACTGTCAGTAGTGGTTATACATTTTAATTTGGTGTAATATTCTTGAAGGTGCAGTTTTAGTTTGGGGGGGTCTCCTGTACAGGAAAAGTCGGGTACCTACATATATCTGGTATCGTTGTACTCGGGAGTATCTGAGCTTTTAGAAACAGTGAGATTTTTGTGTGTAACCTTAAGATAACTATAAGTAAAAATGGGAAAAATCCATGAAAATTTGCAAATTTTTCATTTTTTTTTTACATATTTTACCCATAATTCCAGTAAAATTTCCAGAAAAGTTACAAAATTCTGTTACCATGTTAAAGTAGACTTTGTGCTGAAGAAAAACAATGTATAATATTCCTGATTTACTGCAAGGTTTCCTACTGTAAAATTAGTCTAAAGCGATTGAGGGCAAAATCCTGAAAATTCTTCTGGCAGTTAACGCAAAAAAAAAATGAAAATATCCTGGCAGTGAAAGGGTTAATGATTTATTGCTGGGAAAATCTCCCACCCTTACTTTTCTCTGCATAGCTTGTGCTTTGCTGTCCAGGAGTGATGTCATTATTCTTCTGCTCTCCAGGAAGTGAATTATTGGCAATACTTCTAATATTCAAAATATATGCCTACAAAATGTGTGGAGAACTGTTACAGTGATAAACTGAGATATATACAAGATGGAATCTTTAAAGGACAACAATATCAAAAAAATAACATCACCCCCATTACATGTCCACACTTCCAGCAGGCACAGCTGAAACTCACATTTACAGCTGTGCTGCCCTCCCTTAGATATCACACAGAAAAGATGAGTGCTAGCAGCCCGCCTCCTAAAAGACCCAGGGCCATGATTAACATAACACATATCATTGGCTGGTGGTAATGTCTGTTACAACCTCTCTCGTCCTTTGTCAGTCAAACAAACTTGTTTGTTTGGTTTGGTTGCTAGGATACAGCCTACATAATCAAGCAGATCATGGGTGGGTGGAGGAGTGTTTTCTCGCTTGCTAGCTTGAAGTGACAGTTAGAGGCAGACAGAATTGTTACGCCCCTTCACAGCATGGCTAATTGAAGCTAATTGAAGGCAGAAAAAAATGTATGGGGAGGGCTGCATACCTTTACTCTTTTAAAAGGAATTTAAAAAAAAATGCATTGAGGCAATACAGTTATCCTTTAAGGATAACTAAATCTTGCAGCGCAAACACTGTATTTTCCGGTCAATGGTAATGAGAGAGAGCAATGCAGAACTGAAAAGCCTATAAAATCCATTTCCTTCCGTGTACATCTAATACATATAAAACAGTCTTAATAGATTGCACCATAACTGAATATTGATAATAGCAGTAATAGTGATAACACATCCCTTTTTTACTAAATACGATGACCTTAAAGCTATGACAAGTGTGAAGGATTTAAACAAGTTTTAGTAACATTGGGAAGGATCAAGAAAACAGTCTCCTGGGAATAGTCCTCGGAGTATACAATTGATTGTTGATTTAATAATCTATGAAGTTATAAAATGGCCTATGTGACATGGTTACTAACAAACTTGTAAGCTTGTACTATTTTGTTCTGTCTGTATCTCTACAAGGACATGAACACTTTTTAAAAGATCTGCTGCTGTGCTTTTATGGTCCAATGTCATTAAAAGGTAACCCTGGTCTCCATACAAGTACCATGAAAAGAGATATCATACCTTTCAAACAAGCCTTGGATGATGTCTCTAGCTTCTCTGAATCTTTAGTTATAGGCTTGTAAATTACAGTTGAAGCATGATCCTGGAGTGTACATTTTTTAATAAAGGCCACTTGTATGGAGACCACAATTCCCCTTTAAGTCTACGACAACCTTAAATAGTAATTTACTATAAATCAAATGTTACTGACAGCCCCAAAAAGTTTAATGTAAGCAATGTACAATTTTCCTTAGTGATTTCTAAGGAAAACATTTTCACTACAGTCACATTCTCCCCAGCCCTTACTTAATGGATAATATTTCACCCAGGAAAAGACAAAGAAGGTCACATAGGAACTTTATCTTTTTAAGTGAAAATCATATACTACTGAAATACACATATTATCCCAAGAATTCAGATTTTATAACAGGAGAGGAACATTTACAACAGGTCAGTACTGGCAGCTGACTGTATTAACAAGAAAGTGATCCAGGTGCAATAAGACTGCTATTATGGATGTTTTATTGCTAAATGATATTCACTTAGAGAGTCCTAATCAACAGTTTTATTGTCTCTGATTACCATCGGGTATTAACTGTCAGCTGGCTTCCGATACAATAACAAAACACTGTATTTGTAATTATGGTTTTGTTATCTCTGTTCAACCAAATATTAGAGCAAATTCTAAAGGGAAAGTAATCCCCATACAATATTTTTATAACACTGAACAAAAGCTTTATTACTATATTAAATGGAACAGTTTTTTAATGAACAATGAATTGTTAAACATTTGGATATTATAATGTTCTGTGTACTATATAACTAACATGTAATTGATAATTTTTGCTTTTAGTTACAAGAACAGGCCAAGTTATTGATATGTTGATAAATGTGTGCTCGGGATGCAAGCTCTTGAGTGACTTGTAATATTCTAATATTTCTATTATAAACAATAAGGGGTACATCACACATACACACAATCTTAGTGTAAAGCTATTATAGTTACTTACTTCTTAGATCCTGGTTTTCTGCCCAAATTCTCTGAAATCCTTCATGATTAGCCAGCTCAGGGGGCAGAACATCAGGTTTCCCGAGAGATGCATCCCCAATGCCCCCTTCACATAAATTGCACTCACTGGCAGAACTTTCATTGGGCTGCACCATATCGGTGGTGTGCGTTCGCAAGCTCATTCACTGCAGCTTGTGTCCTTTAGTTAACGATCTGAGATAGATAAGCATGTTTAGCAATCTGAAGCCAGAGCGATAAGAATTTAAAAGTGCCTTGACTCTGGACTAGAGTAAAGCTGGGTACACACGATGAGATATTTCGGTCCGATCGACCGATAGTTCAGTGTATCGGTCGATCGGACTGAAATTATCGCATCCGAATGTGCCCATGTCCGATCGACCGTTCGTCTGAATCGGACGAAAGGACGATCGGACAGGGTGGAAAATCCTCTATGGACCGCACGATCGGTCGTGGTGACTATCGGACGCGGCTGCTTTTGCCGTGACCGACAGTCCTTCCTCCTGGCCGACCGGTCGAAAGTATCGAACGGTCGGTCAGGAGGAAAAATCGCTAGGTGTGTACCTAGCTTTAGGCAAAATTACAATTACACTTTGTGAAAGTGCTACTGTTCCGGTCAATCATTTATACAAACATAGAAAAGATAATCAATGCACATTCCTAGGCCCCATAATATTATCTGCAACTTGCCTACATTATAAACAAAGTGGTTTTAGTATACATTAATGTAATCACATGAATGAAAAGCCTTCCAACTACGTCAAGGTTATAGGGTTTTATATTTATATTTGGCTCTTTGATCAGCAGAGGTCTACATTTTTGAGATACTGGATTTACCATATATACTCGAGTATAAGCCGAACCAAGTATAAGCCGAGGTACCTGTTTTACCTGAAAAAAAATGAAAAACTGATTGAAGCCGAGTGTAGAAATTATGACCACTAATGACTTCTGATTCAATATTGTTTTGAGGCTTAAGTTGCACTTTAAATGGACAGCAGAATTCCCATGCAGATGTTTGAAAACTACAACCCCCAGAAAATAAGGCATGCTGGGAGATGTAGTTTCCAAACATCTGTATCAGAATTCTGTCCATTTAAAGGGCATCTTAAGCTTCAAAACAATACAGAATCAGAAGGCAATCTTTTCAACAATAGATACCATCCTCCTTCTGATTCTGTATTGTTTTGAGGCTTAAGTTGCCCTTCAAATGGACATCAGAATCCCCATACAGATGTTTGGAAACTACAACTCCCAGCATGCTTTAGTTGCTGGGAGTTGTAGTTTCCAAACATCTGTCTGAATCCTGCTGTTAATTTAAAAGGCAACTTAAGCCTGCAGTGGAGAGAGCCCCTCCCCCGAGAGACCCCCCCCAGTTGCAGTTTGCAGTCCTTTCCAGCTCACAAACTCCAAATCTGGCTGCCACATGCTACGTAAGTAGTGTTTATATGCTGGCTGACGTCACTACTCGGCACCAGTCCCAACCTTCACATGGCAACACACTCTCTTACGCGCTCACTTAGGCATGCTCATGCCAACATGCTCCCTTAGGCACTCTCATGCCAACATGCTCCCTTAGGCACTCTCATGCCAACCCTTAGGCACTCTCATGCCAACAAGCTCTCTTACACGCCCTTATGTCAACATGCTCTTACGCACTTTCATGCCAACACGCTCTTACGCATGCTTAAGCAAACACGCCCTCTTTCTCCCCCTCATGCCAACACGCTCTCTTTCTCACCCTCATGCCAACACGCTCTCTTTCTCACCCTCATGCCAACACGCTCTCTTACGCACCCTCATGCCAACACGCTCTCTTACGCACCCTCATGCCAACACGCTCTCTTACGCACCCTATGCCAACACGCTCTCTTTACGCACCCTCATGCCAACACGCTCTCTACGCACCTCCTCATGCCAACACGCTCTCTTACGCACCCTCAATGCCAACACATTCTCTTTCTCACCCTCATGCCAACACGCTCTCTCTCACCCTCATGGCAACACACGCTCTCTCTCACCCTCATGGCAACACGCTCTCTTTCTCACCTTCATGCCAACACGCTCTCTTCTCACCCTCATGCCAACACGCTCTCTTACGCAACCTCATGCCAACACAACTCTCTCACGCACCCTCATGCAACACGCTCTCTTACGCACCCTCATGCCAACGCGCTCTCTTACGCACCCTCATGCCAACGCGCTCTCTTACGCACCCTCATGCCAACACGCTCTCTTACGCACCCTCATGCCAACACGCTCTCTTACGCACCCTCATGCCAACACATTTTTACGCACTCATGCCAACGCGTTCTCTTATGCACTCTCAGGCCTACATGCTCTCTTACGAACTCACATGCCTACTTACTCTCTTACGCACTCTCATGCCAACAGGCTCTTATGCACTCTCATGCCAAAGTGCTGTTTTACTCACTCTCATGCAAACACTCTTACGCACACTCAGTCTCATGCAAACATACTCTTACACACATGCTCTCATACCAGCATATGCTTACACACATTTCCACAGATACATTCAATCTAAAAACAGATATACATACACTTTGTTTCCACAGACACACCTACACACATTATACACTCACAGACACACACTATATCCAGGCAGACATCCACACAGCATTTACTAAACACACACAGACGTTATTTGTACACACGGTATGTACGGACACACAATATATGTACGCAATCACATCCACTCAAACCCCTAAACCTCAATTGTACTTACAGTTTCACTTCTTCCTGTTGTGTTACTTTCTTCCTGATCTGTTGCAGCCAATCACTGACAGACCCACATCTACCCGTCCCCTTCACCTTTGATTGGATAATGTCTCCCCCTCTCTGTACCACCCTATTTCCCTGCCAGACAATGTTCATAATTCTGCTCCTCCCATTTGTACGGCTGATAACACTGCAGTAATCGGGCAGGTGGTGTGGGAGCAGTTTCTATCCCTGAGAGCACACCCCTTGTATATGTTTATCTATCCAGGCGATATGTATGTGTAAAGACCAGGGTGAAGGGACAAGTGGAAGTTGCTGGTTGAAAACATAATGAAAACGTGACTTGTAACCCGACCGTGGCAATATTCCCCGGTATGATTGGGCCTTGTCAGTCTGGGCGCTTGTCAGTCTTTCCTGATTGGCTAGCCATGTCGTCTAGGGGACTTCCCACCTAGCGGCCTATTGTAGTCCCACCTACACGGCATCAATACCCTTCTCTGACTGGAGGAGAGGGCGTAAGGGGGTGGGCCTATTGCTCCAGAAGTCAGCAGAGATGGGGAGCAGTCCCAGTGTGGGTGAGTGAGGGCGGGAAGTGGGACGTTCTGTGTAATTGTGTTTGATACCGAAGTGTGAGGAGATTAACGTTTGATACACCACGTCCACATGTGTGTAGATGGGAAACACAGGGGATTAATGTGAGCAGTATACAGGTGTATATATTTCCTCCATGGTCAGCCATGTGCTTCTGTTAATCCCATCTGTCAACTGCCAATTTGGGATAAACGGGCTACTGTATTGTAATAACCAAGTGACACCTACTATACAATGCATTGGGTCCACAGAGATACATTATAATATATTGAATTTATACATTGTCAGATAGGAGGCTCTCAGGTTAGATTTCTGTCCATTAAGAACATTTAATAAGGCACCACCTATTTATTAACATTGCCAGTTCAGATAGCTTACCCTTAGATAACACTATATCTAATCTACTATATCCAATCATAAAAAATATTTAATGGAAGATTTATTAATAGCAGGGTTATTTCTGGTTTGTTTTTGTGATATAAAAAGTCAGGATGATGAATGGGAAATAGGCGTATCCCCGGGACTACCCACATGTTACGCATTATCTAAGGGTAAGCTATCTCATCATTCTATCATCATTTTATATATAAATCTACCCGTCATCATTATTAAATCTACCTGCCACCTTTGTCATCATTATTAAATCTACACGTCATCTTCTGTCATCATTTTTAATCTACCTGTCCCGTGTCTTCATTCATTATAATCTAGTCATCTTGGCATCAATATTTTTAATCTAGCGCCATATTTCTGTCATCATTATTAAATCTACTGCCACCTTGTCATATTATAAATCTAGCCGCCATCTTCTGTCATCATAATTAAAACTACCTGCCACCGTGTCATCATTATTAATCACTCACTTTATGTCACAGTATTATTAGCCGCATCTTTCTGTCATCATATTAAAACTACCTGCCACCTTTGTCATCATTATAAATCTACCCGTCATCTTCTGTCATCATTATTAAATCTACCTGCCACCTTTGTCATCATTATTAAATCTACCCGTCATCTTTCCATCATCATTATTAAATCTACCTGCCACCTTTGTCATCATTATTAAATCTACACGTCATCTTTCTGTCATCATTTTTAAATCTACCTGTCACCTTTGTCATCATTATTAAATCTACCTGTCATCTTTCTGTCATCATTATTAAATCTAGCCGCCATCTTTCTGTCATCATTATTAAATCTACCTGCCACCTTTGTCATCATTATTAAATCTACCCGTCATCTTTCTGTCATCATTATTAAATCTACCTGCCACCTTTGTCATCATTATTAAATCTACCCGTCATCTTTCTGTCATCATTATTAAATCTACCGCCACTTGTCATCATATAAACTACCACTAAACTTCTGTCATCATTATTAAATCTAGCCGCCATCTTTCTGTCATCATTATTAAATCTACCTGCCCCTTTGTCATCATTATTAAATCTACCTGTCATCTTTCTGTCATCATTATTAAAACTAGCCGCCATCTTTCTGTCATCATTATTAAATCTACCTGCCACCTTTGTCATCATTATTAAATCTACCTGTCATCTTTCTGTCATCATATTAATCTAGACGCCATTTTCTGTCATCATTATAAATCTACCTGCCACCTTGTTCATCATATTAAATCACCTGTCATCTTTCTGTCATATATTAAATCTAGCCGCCATCTTTCTGTCATCATTATTAAATCTACCTGCCACCTTTGTCATCATTATTAAATCTACCCGTCATCATTATTAAATCTACCTGCCAACTTTGTCATCATTATTAAATCTACCTGCCACCTTTGTCATCATTATTAAATCTACCCGTCATCTTTCTGTCATCATTATTAAATCTACTTGCACTTGTCATTCATTATTAATCTACGTCATTCGTCTATTATTAAATCTACCTGTCATAATTATTAAAGCTACCTGTCACCTGTCTTTCATCATAATTAAAGGGCATGTCCACCCCCAAAACTATAATCCCCAACTACGGCCTCATGTAGTGTAGTGTAATCCTACCTCACATCCCAGCTCCATAGGGTTCTCCTGTAGTCCCCCCCAAAGTCCCAAAACTAACCACCAGGAGGCAGCAGGTCCATATAGGACACGCCTGCTACCTGGCCTCAGGTAGATTTTGGCCATGCGTACTGCAGCCCTTCTCCCCCTCCCTCTCCCTCCCCCTCCCGTTCTAACTATCCCTCCCCCTAGCTAAAACCCCTTCAGTTCAGTACAGTATTCCCCCATGTCTCCAGCCCAACCGCATATTTTTTATTTTAGAAAGCTCCCAAACTCTTACTTACCTCTCCTCTTTCCTCGGCGAAGTGAGCTGCCGGCAGCCGCGTCTGTATGGCTGCCGCTCAGCCAATCACAGACCGGCTGCGGTCCCGCCCTCTGCTTGCATTTCCTGCAAGCAGAGGGCCGGGGAGCGCGGCGGAGGAAAGAGGGGAGGTAAGTAGAGTTTGGGGGGCTTCTAAAAAAAAAAAAATATAGCGGTTGGGGCTGGGAGCCCAGGGGGGATCTTATATTAAAAATTCAATTTTAGGGTGGACATACCCTTTAAATCTATCTGTCTGTCATCATTATTAAATCTACCCATTACCTGTCTGTCATCATTTTATGTCTTCCAGTCACCTGTCTGCCATCATTATTAAATCTACCTGTCACCCTTCCATCATTATTATCTGTCACTTATCACTCTGCATCTCTGTCAGTCAATCACCTTGCCTTCTACATATGTGTATCATTTTACTATCTATCTCTATCATCTGTCTGAGTCTGTATCTACCATTTCTCTTTCTATTTGTCTATCGTGTATATTTAAGTGTCTATTTATCATCCTTATTGTGCTGAGCATACACTAGTTAACTTACCTGCCAGTGAACAACTTTCATCCTCAGACCAAACAGAGCTGTCCCAACTTTCTGGGTCAAAACCAGGTTGAGGGCTGCCGTCACTAACATATACTAATAATCAAATATATAAAATACTGCCACCACCCACTCCCTGTGGGAACAGATACCAGTTACTGAACTACAACTCTCAGACCAAACAGAGCTTTCCCAGCTCACTGGGACAAAACCAGGTTACACTTACCATGTATATAAACGATTGCCAAAATCCACTTACTAACAGCCGTGGAAACAGATACCAGCCTTAATGGCTATAAATCCACAATACTAAATTTATGTATCACTCGTTGCCACATGTATCAGGTGGATCGCACAAAAGGCAAAGTTTCTTGAATCCTCCTTCCCGGATCCTGAGCTAGAGGTAAGACATAGGGATGATCCAAAAAATGTACAGGGTCTGTGGTGGCTGATACAGCATTTTGTCTTTTTGGCTGGAAAATCTTGTGGATTTAAAACAATGGGGATTTAAACTGAGAGGAATATCTAAAACTTAATATGTACAGGTTTTACAAGTATTAACATTGTGAACTGGCAAATCCTACATCTGTCTAATGAAGCTGTCAAATGTGCAGGTACACTTTACTGGCAGGAGGAGCAGGGGTGGGTAGATGTGTGGATGATGCAGTGGAATGCTGAATTAGGGAGGGGTATGAGAAGGGTGGGAGTGGAGAAACATGCATAGTAGGCTGGGAGTCTATTGACCACTGCCTGCCTCTTAGTTCCGCCCCATCAGACATATGTACACAAAGCTTCTGGCATCCCCAAGAACGCCTCATCTGCAGGGAAAAACTGATCTCCATTCCTGTGAACCAGCAGAGAATTCCCCCAGTGAGTAAATTCATATTTGGTCAGTGTGGCTTGTGAAAGGAGAGCTTTGTCATCATTTATCATTTGCACTAGTTAAAGGAAGCAGCTGATCTATTTTCTAATCAGTGAGCTGCTGATCTTTAACAGTGTGATTCTGGTAAGAAGTTTTGTTAAGTCGCAAGTGTGAACAGAATTATTTGTTCATTAGGATGGTCTACGTGGAATTTGCACACCACCTGAAATGAGTGCAAATAAAAATGCTCGTATTGCATAAGAATTGTCTACTGAATCTACATGCTGCAAGGCTAAGTAGCTGTTCATTACATGCATGATGCAACCCCAACAATCAAGTCATCTGATCATAGAAAGCTGCTGCTAAATTATTTGATAAATTAGCAATGCAACATGTAGATTTGTGTGTGATCAGGGTAGGGCTGGGATTCTTAAATGGTGTGCCTCCAAAAGTTTGAGAACTACAACTCCCAGCATTCCTCAACTACTGAGGGAAGCCAGGAGTTGCAGTTTTCAAACATCTGAAGGCACGCAGATTGAGACTCCCTGTGCTACCAGATCGTCAGCTAATTACCAGATCATACGAGTGCTGTTTAGTCAGGCTGCACTGTAATGCAATAAGCATCCTTTTTTTTTTTTTTTTACGGATCTGGGTACAAGCTTTGCATTCTCAAAATCTTCATACAATAACAGTAGTCCATTTAAATGCTTTCTGCACAGCTGCTTTAAAATTATCAATCTACAGCATTTCATTTGTTAACACAATCAGGCAATATAAAGTTCAATGAACTGGCCAGGTGATTTCAGCGTTTAACAATGAAGTAATCATATTTCACAATATATGGTCAGACCAGGAATTTGTGTAATTTGTTATTGAGAATACATTTTATTATGAAGCCAGAGTACAAAGAGAATATTGTAAAGGGTAAAAAAAAAAAAGCATTTCCCTGTAATTGATATTGTCCCGCAGCAGAAATATAGAGACAGTCCAATGCCTCTGCATAAGCTTGTCATGGAATGAGGTTACAGGTATGTTATAATGATCTGCAACATGGTCAGCATTCCCCGTACAAGACTATGTTGAGACTGTCTTCCAGCTCAGTAGAAGGTAACTAAGTACTTTGTGGTTCAAGCAGCATGCAATCTAGTTAAACCTTGATGTGATGTTTCACAGGGTACATACAATAAGGAAAGGGACTATAACCATACCCTACAACATTTCACTTTAAATAGGTACGTTATTGAGAAATTCATTGCACAGAGCTGTGCTTAAAGCTAGGTACACACAGCACAGATTTCTGAAAGATGACAAACTGGATCTGCAAGATCCTGTCTGCCATCTTTCAAAGATCTGCATACACACAGTCCCGAGCGTTCTCCCTATGAACTTCATAAGGAGAACGCTCGGGACTGTGTGTTTCCATCGGCCGCGCTAGACTCCTCTATAGGGAGTCTAGCGCCGCCGATGGAAATTTTCGGCCTTTCCTGAACGAGCGTACAGCCGACCCAATCGTTCAGCAGCCGCGCGCTCGTTCGGAAAAACGAGCGCACACACAACGATAAAGCCCCGATACCGTCGGATCTGACGGTATCAGGGCTTTATCGTTAGTGTGTGTACCCAGCTTTAAGCTTCATTACACTCCCCCTGCAGCTCTGCATAATGTCGTTTCTAGAAGTGTAACTATTAAAAGGATAGAGTTATCACCAGCAGTGATAGAGTTCCAGCAGAGGAGAGTTTACTCTATTAAACTACAGGTAAAGGGATATAACTTTGCAGTCTCATGCTGACTTTACCTGCTGCTTTGTGCACTTTTTCCTGGACTCTACACAGGTTATTTTAGACTTGGCAGAGCTTGTTCTCTTCCTTATATAGAAAAAGTTCACCTGTTGTGTGCGCTCCACCCTTTCCAGCCTCCACACACACCCTTCACTGGCTTTCGAGTTGAAACTTGACTTAAAGGCCCAGGATGAACTCGTTGTCTTCATGAAATAATTAGCATTTGTAATCTATGTGATTGCTAAGTTTCACTTGTGCTCAAATCCATTGGTGGTTGGGTTTTTGGTGCCATCATATCACTTTAAAATCAGAAATACTGAATGACTGCTCAGTATTTTTATTAGAAGCATGATGCAGGCTGCATTGATTTCTGTGTAGCCACACAGCACGTTTTTAAAAGTGATCTATACTCATTTACATAAATACATGTATTTATTATTAAAGGCAAGAATTGTTATTCCCTACCCTCCAACATTCACCTTTTAATCGCTATACTATTGGGAAGCACATTGCACAAAGCTGTGCTGATATCAGGTTCACTTCATTATACTCCTCCTGTAGCTCTGCACTATGTTTTTTTTAAGGCTTCATTCACATTATTAAAGTGTGTTATCATGCATTGATTTTTTGCACTTTTTTCTATTCAAAAGGGCTAGGCCACACTGCTGCGAATTTTTTGCGTTTGCGCTTGCGTTTTTTTTATATCCTTGAAAACACGGCAACGCACCAAAAACGCGCGTTTTCGGGTGCGTTGCGATTTGTGTTCCGCGTTTTAAATCGCAATCGCATGTGTTTTTCAATAGTTAATGAAAAAAACGCAATGAAATCGCATGCCATTGCGATTTCGTTTGCACTGCAGTGTGGCCGTGCCCAAAATCATAAGCTTATTGATTGTAGAACCATCACACTAAAATGGTTTAATAAGCTTTAGGGCTAGGCCACACTGCTGCGCCTTTTTTTTGCGCTTGTGTTTGCTTCATATCATTAAAAACGCGCGTTTTCGGGGCGTCGCGATTGCGGTTTGCGTTCCGCATTTTATATCGCAATCGCATGCGTTTTTCAATACTTAATGAAAAACGTGTGCGTAAATGCAACAAAATCGCACATGAAATCGCATGCGATTGCGTTTGCGTTGCAGTGTGGCCGTGCCCTAATTGTGTGATTTTCTCCACTCCACAGTACCATTGACTTGTATTGGTGTCTACAACTCATGCAGCTGTGCATTATTGATACGCACTGGTGGGAGCAGGAAGCGTTGAATTGTACAGAAAAATTAACGCCACTGCTGTATCGCATAACACATGGCTTGCTTTAGAACATAGTGTGAACAATCTGTAAGTGCACATGAAGGGATAGTGCTGGAGGGTATGAGAGACTCTTTTAATAGCGTCATTTTCATATGTGTTTGGTTTAGAAAACTAAAATAGAATACCTTTCCGTGTAGAGTTGTTGGACTACTACCTGAAAGGTGTCCTGTATCTAGACAAAGTATTTAGTTTTACTATACCTTACAAAATAACCCCTTTAATAGGTACGCACAGCCTACCTTAACATGAACGGCATGCTGCTAAGCGGAAAAACATTTGGAACCAATCAGAAAATGCAATTGCGATCATTAAACGCTATTATGCCCATAGTGCAGAGCTGCAGGTGGAGGATAATGAAATAAATTTAATCTTAGACCTGTAGGATAATTTTGGAGGGTGTGTTTTGCATACCTCTTAATGTTCATCAATAGGATGGATGGGGTGTGGATGTACTAGAACTCATCCCTGCCTATATCCACCCAAACACTGGGCAGCCAAAGACCTCTCCATATCCAGGGCAGAGAGTTATGGTGGCCATACATATGAACAATAATTCCACGACGGGATTTACCCATTATCGTTCAAGTGTATGGGCTTTTCCCGACCGACCGTAGTGCCGACTAACAACTGTAGTCGCCACTACAGTCGGTCGGGAAACACAGAAAATTTCCGTCGGTCGTTATCAGCTCCCTTTACTTTAGCAAAGGGAGCCGATATGATTGTTTAAGTGTATGGCCATACAACCGACCGATTCCCATACCGCATATGGGGATCGGTCGTTTATATGTGTGGCGGTTCCCGACGCAATGTGCCGACAGATACCAATGTGATACCTTTAGAGATTAATAACTGCAGGATCTGATAATGGAACTGTTCCACCAGGACAGTATGGAGGTAGGTATAGTTTCACGCAATGGCATTCTGGCAGGGTCACTGCATGGGTTGGGTCTTCCCCTCTACATGGTGCTACTCGTTTAACAATTGTTTTTCTAGGTAACTGCAGTTAGGTAGGACTCACGTTAAAAGACTCATTTGTGGCCCATACACAAACAAATTCCAGTCGTACAATTGATAAACATTTTCCCATTGGCCCGATATTAACATTTTTCAGCTGGTGATCAAACGATCATCCATGCTTGAACCAACGATCATACGATATTGAGATATCCTAATATTGTACAACCGAGATTGGCGTGTGTATGGGCCCCATCAGTGTGGCTGATTTTGTGTATTACCAACTTTGACAACTATGCTACATTGTGTGTATTTAAATCAAACCACATACCCTTTGACATTCGCACTATTGAGAAATGCTTTGACCGACTGCACAGGTCAGTGAAGTAAATATCCCATTATTTCTGTTTTATTAGCAACTTCATTCCTAATTTATTTATTTTCTTTAGTTGGCGATTAAAGAACACCTGTCCTGGGTGGGCTGGGTTTTTTTTATTATTAAAAAATAATCTTGTTGATTGATGTATTTCTTGTAATGGAAACTGTTATGCATGACAACTTTTCCACATGAAAATATATGATAAATCAAAAATTTGTATTTAAGTTGGCTGTAGGTATGTTATGGAGAACATTACAATCCTCATCTTTATTTCAAGTGCGTTTTAAAAAATGGACAAGACAGTAAAACCTCATAGGATTTTACAATATCGTTCACACTTGCTGCGTTGTGTTCCGTACCATCGATTTGGAACGGAATGCATGAAAATGTAGTACAACGGATAACAATGCACGCGTTTGTTATCTGTTTACGTTTATGTCCATTTTTCGCAATGGATGCCTGGGAGCTTCTGTAATGTAATTTTTGGACCGCAGGCTATAGGAAACATGTTGAAGAATAGCAAAATCACCAGAAAATCGCAACACTATCTGCTACCTCTCTCCAAAAGCTCCTGAAACTCCCAGGAAGTGACAAGTGTTCGTTCGTCCTGCCCCATTAAATTTGAATAATGTGATCAGAAAGGTGTTAAAACGCAACAGACAGAAACGCAGAAAAAAATCTAATAAGGCACATGCAAGCGGTTAGTAAAGGATACAAAAAAAGGGGTTAAAACGTCACTAAACGCACTCCGTTTTTAAGTTGCGTTTTTGTCCATTCCTAGTGTGAATGAGCCCTTAAAGAAAAGTAAATTTTACACCAAAATAAAGAGAAAAGAAGCATAAAGCTATAACAAAACAAAGAAAAGAACCTATAGCACTCTGTTTAAATTTCCTTTATTAACTGATGTGAATATACTAAAACATAATTAAAGGGCATGTCCACCCCATGGAAATTTTTTTGGCACATAGTAGCTCTCCTTCCATTAGCCTCAACCGCTATAATACATTTTTCAGAAAGTCCCCCAAACTCTACTTACCTTCCCTCTTTCCTCCACCATACTGCCCGGCCCTCTGCTTGCATGAAACTGCAAGCAGGGGGCCGGACCGGCAGCCCACGTCCCTGATTGGCAGCCAATAACGGATGCCAGCTACACAGAACGCCGGGGGAGAGAGGTAAGGTAAGTAGAGTTCGGGGGACTTACTGAAAAATGTATTATAGAGGTTGGGGCTGGGGGAAGGAGAGCTACTATGTGCCAAAGGGGAATTACACTAGAGGAAGGGAGAGCAAAACTGTCGCCTTCTTATCGGGTCCCAAACTTGTGTAGAGTCTCGCAAGAAGGTAATGGTCGCTTGCGCTTTTCCGTTCATTTACTTTGCGAGAGGGCAACCAGCTATACCTCCCACGTGAGCAACACGAATACAAATCTCCCGAGAGTCTCGCTAGATTTGATGTCGGATCGGAAACCTAACATCATTTAAATCAATTCCCAAACATAAAAACCTACTCACCAGTACACAGGTTGAGGCCAGGACTTCACCCCTGGGTTCTCTCTATAAAATCCGTAACGAGCTGTCAGCTGCTGGCTTCAGTGTACCCCCACTACCTGGACCGATTCGCCAAATGGGATTGGCCCCATTGGCCAGGCTGCGGCCACACTGTACTGGACATCAACAAGCGTTAAAAGCATGCACAGTTTAAATGCATTACCATCTGGTTGCACTGCAATACATACTATGTTGCGCAATCAGAGTTAATGCGATCTGTAAACAATTGGTGATCATATGCACTATGAAAACAGATCTTGTAATGTGGCCATCCATATTGACATGTACTGCTCTATGAGGCTGAGGGTGGGCAGAGCTTAAACAATATAGTTGTCCTTTAAATAATATCAATATGCACTTAGATTGTAAGCTCTTTGGGGCAGAGATCTCATTCCTAATGTGTCAAGGCATGCTGCATTTAATTTATCCATAATTCATATATATGTATTTTTTACCTATGTATGAAATTGGGTTTAATTTTTATTTATCTGTATAATTGCTTGCACTTATCCCATTGTTTGTATACTATTTTATGTGTTTTATAATGTACAGCGTTGCGTACCCAAGTAGCGCTTTATAAATACAATTATATATACAAGATATCAAGTTTTGCATTTTTAGGTATGCTCCAAATATGCCTACCTATTAGACATAACCTAACCCCCTATTCCTGTTTAAAAATCTGACTATTCTCCAATATTAGCTTTATATCTTTAAGTAAATAATTTCATTTTGACCCTTGTTTCCTATGCAGAGGGCAAGATGGCTGCTGTCCATGACCAGGTGCACCTCAGTCGGTTAGAGGTCTGTGGAATGATGAGGGAGGAGCTTTTCAGTGAAGAAGAATTCCACCAGAAGGAGACCCACATATTCATTGTCGTTGGAGCTTCAGTAAGTAAATAATAATATAGAAAACCTTTTTATCAAGAAAATGGCTTAAAAAAAAGCAGCGTCCCTGCATCCCAAAACACTGCCTAGTTTTCTCTACATTGCCCCAGTGCTGTTTAGGGACTGAGGAGATGACATCATGTAACTTGGTTGATAGTGCAGCACATCAAGTCTAATTTAGCTGGAGAGGTAAGCTGGGTGCAAAGGGTCAATCCTGTCAGCAATGGAAACTGTCGTTGTGGACCTAAAATTTCCATAATTCGGGCTTCCTTTGTGGAAGTTATAGGGAGTCGGCCATGATTGTTAGGGTGTGTGGCAGTCCCGAACAATCTCTCTCTACTTAATAAAGGACTACTCAGTCCAAAACATGTTGTGTGTTTCACTCCAATAAAGAGCACCATTTGCAACTACAATTGTGTTGTGTACTAAGTCCTCTCTGCATGCTCCACTACATCCTTTTTTTACTGATTACTGCCTGGGCAGGGCAAGCAGCATGGCTGGAGGCAGCAATGTTACAATCTAAAAGTGTGATCTTATTTGAATCTCTCTCTACTTGTTGTGTACCGTGTTAGCCAGTTATACCTTTATACCTTCATATAGGGAGACTGTCACTGTGTGTAGCCACATCTTTGGCAAGTGATGCATTGATTCTTTTTATGGCATATTTATAAAGGGGCGAAAATAGCGCCCAAAAATTACCACCGCACATCGCGGCCGCAAAAATAGCGATATCGGCGTATTTATAATGGCGAGCGCCATCGCCGCGATATGTATCACGGCCGCGATGTCCAGCAGTAATTTTAAGTCCCTTTGGGTGATTTATGAAACTAACCTGTGGGTACTAGGGGGTCAGCCCTATAAAAATGATATTTCAGTAAAAATTTCAGTAAATTTGGGGGAATGAACCTGCAACCTCATGTACTGTTTTGTTACGTAAACAACAGACATAGTATGTGGAACACTACTACATGTCGAATCTTTATCTTTTGCTAATGGAAACAAAAAAAAAGTTATTCTGGGAATTTAAACCTGTGACCTTGTGTCTGTGTGCTTTTAAAACAAGTGCTTTAGCAGATGAGTCACCATTTAAAATCCCTTCCCGGCGCCTCCGTTACAGGGGTAGGGCAATACGCCCACCCGTCCTCGACCCCCGCGGCAGTGGCGACCACCCGCCGCCGCTGCTTCCCTGCAGCCCCTCCTAACCCCCGACCCTGTGGGGTTAACTGACCTGACCAAGGGCCACATTCATTCTTTAACTGCCTCTGACATTGGATCCACCCACCACAATCTTTACACAGAAACACGCATACACCCACACAGCTGTGTCCAGATTATGTGCTAGCATTGTGTAAAACATTTTAGAAAAACTTCTTGCTTAATTCCAGTGAAGCAATGAGCATGTTAGCAACATGATTTCCCCTTTCTATGTACACTCAGGGGCTTGGTGCATTGGATAGTATTATACCAGATGTGCTGCAGCCTTTATGGTATATAAAAGGCTGAGCTTTCTACTGGTTACAGTTTGAAGGAGTTGCTTTGTATTAGGGCAGATAAGTTTTCAAAAAATCACACTGAGCATGTCCGTACCAGTGACAGATAGAATTTCACACAGCTGTTATTTGGAATTCATTTAAAAAACTGTCAGGGGCGTACCTGAAGGGGCCTGGGCCCCCCCTCCACCCGTGAGTTTGGGGGCCGGGCCCCTGACTCCCTCCAGCTCCACGCAGGTCCCTGCAGTATTCACCCTTTTTAAAGAGCTGATCGCGCGTATGAAGGAAACATACGCGCGATCAGCTCATTAAAACCGAACCCGAACTTTCGGTTCAGTTCTGGAAGTTCGGGTTCAGTTTTAAAGAGCTGATCGCGCGTATGTTTTCTTCATACGAGCGATCAGCACTTTTAAAAGGGTGAATACTGCAGGAATTTGGGCTTGTGGCGGGCCCTACTACTGTCCGGGCCCGGCGGGGTCAGTAGTTACGCCACTGAAAACTATTTTATCCTAAACATTTCTTAAAGGGCATCTATAACAAAAACTAGGTTATTTTGAATTGACCATAACTGGAAACTAATTCTTCCCAACCACCACTGTATAATTTTTTTGTTGTTCTGCCCGGGATTTCTTGGGTTATCCAATCTTCTAATATTTCAGCTGTCAATCAAGTTTTTTGCTCCAAAAAACTATTCTTCTGTGAGTAGTTTTACTGTAGCTGGAATGGTGACGGAGTTATGACAGTTGGAATGCTGTGTGCAGGTTTGACTGTTGGTTTGTGGGAAAAGTCAGGTCGGATAGAAGTGGGAGTAGTTAAAAGAGGGAGGGGGATACTGCTCCTAAACAAAATGTGTATTTTACTGAATTTTTAGCTCCGTCCCCACGAGCCTTGGCAAATCCCTTTGTCGAACAATACTGTTCTCGGCTGCAGATTGCGCGTGTGACGTTAGCACGTGTACAGCCGCTTGCGTGCATGCAACGGCAATGTTATCGATAGCTTGCACGCACATGATAATGTTACGCAGCTCTGCGTCTGGTCGCTCCATATGCGCACACGCTCGCGGTGACGTTACCACGATGCTAGCACACATTGCCGTCTCGTGTGCGCTTTCTTGCAGTAAAGGTAGGGTATGGGAGGATGCAAGAACAGAAAAAAATAAAACACTTAACATTTAAAGCCACAGCTATCCAATAACATAAAGGGTACGTACACTGTAAATCTAAATTAAAGTTCCTTTATATTGGAGGGGGGGGAAGTTTGTGTGTCCTGGTGCTGGTATAATGGGGTTTAGCTCCTTTACCCCTATATAAATATGTTAAGATACCGCACATTCATGCTTATTCAATTTTTATTGGTCATCTGTTGGTTGAACAATGCAAAATTTCAGGGATAAACATCCCATTCCTCAGACTGTCTGTGTGCTGTTTGCACAAGCCCTTGTGAGAGACTCTAAAGGCAATATTTTGGTCCGATCGGCCAATAGTTCAGTGTATAGGTTTTCGGCTGTGTCCGACTGCCCGTTTGTCCGAACCGGAAGGTCAGACATGGTGGAAAACTATGTCAGATCGTATGGTCCTTTATGGACCACACTCTCGATTGCAGTAATCTGACGGCCGTGACCACTATTGCCGTGACCGACAGTCCTTCCTCCTGCCTGACAGGTCGGAAGAGCCGAACGGTCCGTCAGGAGGAAAAGTCCCATGGTGTGTATCATGCTTAATGTCAGGTGTACTTGTAATTATTGGTTTGCATTGTTTGTCTTGAGGTTATTAAGTCGACCCAAACATAAATTGACAAACAATTTCCTAGATGGTCTAACCTTTATTTGTATAGTTGAATAGCCTTATCAGTTTGAGTTTTTATGTTTTTTTGCCTGATGCATCTAAATTCATTTCACATCTCACATTACCCTTTAAATGGGTACATTATTAAAAAATGCATTGCACGGTGTATTATGGTCAAGTTCAGTTTATTATCCTCCCCCTGCAGTTCTGTACCATGTTGTTTCTATAAGAGGTCATGTTGATGGGTATGTATTTTTCTAAGTGTAACTATTAAAGGGATTATGTTGGAGGGTATGTGTTTCTAGAAGTGTAACTATTAAAGGGATTATGTTGGAGGGTATGTGTTTCTAGAAGTGTAACTATTAAGGGATTATGTTGGAGGGAGTTGTTTCTAGAGTGTACTATTAAAGGGATTATGTTGGAGGGTATGTGTTTCTAGAAGTGTAACTATTAAAGGGATTATGTTGGAGGGTATGTGTTTCTAGAAGTGTAACTATTAAAGGGATTATGTTGGAGGGTATGTGTTTCTAGAAGTGTAACTATTAAAGGGATTATGTTGGAGGGTATGTGTTTCTAGAAGTGTAACTATTAAAGGGGTTATTTTGGAGTGTATGTGTTTCTATGATTGGTCAGGTCCAAATATTGGTCCGTAACTGAAGATATTTCGACCCAAACAATCGGGTTGAAATATCTGCTTACGTGTACCTAGCCTAGCATGTCTGCCTTGGCCATAATATGTGAACACACATAGCCTGGCCCTGGCTGCTATTTTGTTTGCCTGATATGCCTGCTACCAACCAGTTCTCTGCCAAGAGGCTGCTGGGTGTGGATAATTTACACCCCAATATCAGACTGATGGGCTCCCTTCCTAAATAGGTCTTTAAATTGATGACTATGTCACAGTGGCTGTCTTTGGTGGAGGTAGCCTTTGCTTCACTTCCACTGCTCCTGCCAACCTTGCCTGGTTTGTATTGCTAACTATATGGCAAGCTCCATAGTGCATGTCTGTTTCAGCTCAGAATGCTAAACCCATCTGTTTTCCCATCTATGTTACATAGTACATATCATTCAACAGTCATACCTGTTTCTCTGCATTGCACTTAAAGAAAATGCTTTGTTAGAACAACATTTCCCATTTTTTTAAAATAAAACCGGTTCCACTGATCTATGCATTGCTTACAAGAAAGACATACAGGGACATTCAATAAAAGTTCTTATCATTAAAAATGGTGCTAATTTTGCCGCAACCAACAGATGTTAGCTTTCAAATGTTAAATAAAATCTGATTGGTTGGGGCAAAATTAGCACCATTTTAAACGATAAGAACTTTTTTTGGAATCTCCCATTTTATCTTGTCTCTTTAGTCCAAGAATTAGTGTGAGAAAAGGAAGTTTTCTTCCCATGCCTTCTACAAAAGCTCATTTTCATTTTATAAGGCCCCCAGCACTTTCATCAATAAATCTGTATGTGTTCCAGTGTAAAAGCTTCATCCCTAGTTTCCATTTTTATGCAGTCCTCTTTCTGGCCTCACTGACTGCCTGAGACAGTTTGATTATCAGGTTTGCAAGTCTAGCCCTCAAATGAAAAATTGTAATTTTGTAAATGGTAAATTTCCTCCCAAAACTGTAACAGTTTGGGAGATGTAAGACTAACCTAAAATGCTTCCTGGTGGTTTCTTTGTGTTTCCTGGTTCTTCCAGTTGGCACCTGACTGATGACATCATAGCCAATGACTTAATGCTAGCTCCCTCCCCTGAGCATAACCAATCTTGTAAGAGAGCTTGGAGAGGAGACGAAAAGCTTTTGAGAGGGAAGGGGGAGAAGAACATTTCACTGTATAACCGGTTAGCTGGGCTTTCTTACTTTAAGAAAGTTTAGGGAGTGATTTCCCTATATATTTTATTTGAGGGGTAAACATGCCCTTTAATTTAAAAAAAACCTGCATTTACATAGTGGAATTATATTAACATTGCTATAAATCTTATTACTGCCTCCATTTTCAGGTACTCCTGTTGCTGATTCATAGTAATTCAGCAGATTGTACTGATACAGAGGAACACAAGGCCAGTTATACATTGACGTAACCCTGGAACTGGCCTCTCCCAACTCTTCTAATGAACTGCCTTTAATAAATGTTAATCAGCATTCTGGAATATTTACCCTCCCACAGTAATTCCATATAACACACCACTATTTATTCTGCAGAAATAATCTCCAAGCAACAAATTCCAATCAGATGTGCAAACTACTCATTGCTTTAGTGGTGCTTGTTTATTATATTACCCATTATTATCCATCTATTTTTTTAATCTAAGACACAGATCCATGCTTGGGCATGTTTAAAAGAGTGTGGTGAAAATGTAACATAAGATAAGGCTGTGATCCAGCACCTTAAATTGCTGCCTCCTTGAGCATTCTAGAAGTTAAGTTTAGCAGCTTTCCAGTGCATGAGTGTGCACAGCAGGAAGGAATCCATTGCATTTCTGTTCTGTTTTTTTTTTTCTTGTTCTGTCATCTGCCTCACTGAATTTTCCTTTGTTGTTACGCTATAGCTTTGTTTCTCCACATTCTGACTCTTAATTCTCCTTTACCCTATAGCTGTGTTTCTCCATATTTTGCCCTTCTCTACCACCCCCTTAAATATCTTTATTTTTAAAATGCTTAGTTTGTATTATGCATGCCTAGTTATTCTAAATATTCTCTTCCATTTTGAAAAACAGTTTAATTTATACCCCTTGCAATTCCCTGCTGTTCACATTAGTGAGCTGACATTTCAGATTCTAACAGTCTTTCTTCTTCCCAGGATGCACCACTTCCTTGGAATGTTCCTAACAGTAACTTCTACTGATTGGCTGTTGGATTGGTCAAACATGCTCAGATCTCTACTGAGCAACTGAATCAACCCAGGCGCTGGGTCATGGGCAAGACCATAATGGTCTCTATTAGGGGTCCTGCAAACAGGAAGTCAGTATTTGGGAAGCATTTATTTCTACACAGACAAAATGCTGAATGGGCAGATTAAGGTTATTGGGATGGAAAAATTCTGCTCTTTTTTATTGAAAGCATTTGTTTTTGCACTGAACTTCCCCTTTAAGCTTTAGCTGTGTTTCTCCATATTCTGCCTCTCTCTCCCCCCTTAAGCTTTCTTTGTTTCTCCATATCCTGCCCCTCTCTCCCTCTTAAGCTATTGCTGTTTCTCCATATTCTGCCTGTCTGTCCCCCCTTAAGCTATAGCTGCGTTTCTTCATATTCTGCTTATCTCTCCCCCTAAAGCTGTAGCTGGGTTTCTCCATATTCTGCCTTCCCCCCCCCCTCCCCCTTCTCTCCCCCTTAAGCTATAGTTACATTTCTCAATATTCTGCCTTTCTGCTGCCCTTAAGCTATAGCAGTGTTTCTCCATATTCTGACACTCTCTCCCCTCTTAAGATTTAGCTTTAAGATTCTGCCTCTCTCTCCCCCCTTAACCTATAGCTGCATTTCTCCTTAAAGGGTATGTCCACCCTTAAAACTATTTTTTGATATAGTATTCCCCCTGGTCTCCCAGCCCCAACCGCTTCATTTTTATGTTTAGAAAGTGCCCCAAACTTTTACTTACCTCCCCTCTTTGCTCCGCTGCACTGAATGACCGGCAGCCGCGTCCGCGGCGGAGGAAAGAGGGGAGGTAAGTAAAAGTTTGGGGCACTTTCTAAACATAAAAATGAAGCGGTTGGGGCTGGGAGACCAGGGGGAATACTATATCAAAGGGGATTTATGCTAGGGGGAGGGAATCCGGAGGGGGAGGGAGAGGGAGGGAGGGGGAGAATGGCTGCAGTACGCATGCCAAACTTCTCCCGGAGGCCAGGTAGGAGGCAGAGTCCTATATGGACTCTGCTATCCTCCTGGTGGGCAGTTTTTGGTACTTTGGGGGGGACTACAGGAGAACCATATGGAGCTGGGATGTGAGGTAAGTATTAAACTACACTACATGATGGGGCCAGTAGTGGGGGGGATTATAGTTTTGGGGGTGGACATGCCCTTTAAAGGGCATGTCCCTTTAAAGGGCATGTCCTTCCCTTCTCAACTGTCTATTTTTTCCCCAGCATTAAGTCTTAACTGAGCATGCTTCTCCCTCGGGGCAGACAGGTGGGGAAGAGAAGGAAGAGCAGGAAGTTTAACCATTCACTCCAATGTAATTTCTCACAGGCTATTTCAAAATTGTTACCCTGTAAACATTTTGACTGGCTAACATGGTAGACCACCTTTTCCTGCGTCTCATTTTAAAGGAAATACTGTAGGCTTTCATTTAACCCTAACCCCCCTTAAGCTATAGCTGCTTTTCTCCATATTCTGATTCTCTCTCCCCTTAAGCTATAGCTGCATTTCTCCATATTCTGCCTCTCTTCCCCTTAAGCTATAGCTGTGTTTCTCCATATTCTTTTTTTCTCTCCCTTAAGCTATAGCTACATTTCTCTATTTACTTCCTCTCCGTCCCCCCTTAAGCTATAGCTGCATTATTCCATATTCTGCCTCTCTCTCCCCTCTTAAGCTATAACTGCTTTTCTCCATATTCTGCTCTCCCCCCCCATAAGCTTTATCCTGCATTTCTCCATATCTGACCCCCCCCTTAAGCTATAGCTGTGTTTCTCCATATTCTGCCTATCTGCCCCCCCTTAAGCTACAGCTGTGTTTCTCCACATTCTGTCTCTCCCTCTCCACCTCAAACTATAGCTGTGGTTCCCCATATTCTGCCTCTTTATCCCCCCATAAGTTATATCTGCATTTCTCAATATTCCTCCTCTCTGCCCCACTTAAGGCTTAAGCTATAGCTGTATTTCTCCATATTCTGCCTCTCTCCCCTGTAAGGTATAGCGGCAGTTCTTTATATTCTGCCTCTCTCCCCCTTAATCTATAGCAATGTTTCTCCTTATTCTGCCTGCCTCTCCCCCCTTAAGCTATAGCTGTTTTTCTCCAGATTCTGCCTCTCAATCCCCCCTAAGCTATAACTGTATTTCTCCATTTTCTGCCTCTTCCCCTTAAGCTACCGTATAGCCATGTTTCTCCATATTATGCCTCTCTCCCCCTTAAAGGGCATGTCCACCCCCAAAACTAAAATTTAACCCCTTACTGGCCACATTAAGAAATTTAAAACAAACCTTACCTTACATTTCTGCTCAAAATGGTTCCCCTGCTGTGCCCCTCCAAAGTCCAGGAAACTGCTGTGTAGGAGCAGTGTGTGACTCATGCTGTGCCTGAGTCTGCTTCAACCTCGTCAAGGTTTGGGGCATGCTCAGTGCAGCCCCCCACCCTCCCTCTCCCTCCCGTTTTTCTCTCCCTCCCCCTAACATTAAAACCTTTGGGTATACGGTAGGGCATGCTCCCCCAGCCCCAACCGCATTAATATTATTGTTATAAAGTCCCCCAATCTTTACTTACCTTCCCTCTCTCCTCCACTGTTCAGAACCTCCCGGCAGCCGCGACCGTGATTGGCAGCCAATCGCGGATGCCGGTCCTGCACCCTGCTTGCAATTCCATGCAAACAGAGGGCCGGTACACTGCGGTGGAGGAAAGAGGGAAGGTAAAGTAAGTTTTAAAAGGGGTGGACATGCCCTTTAAGCTATAGCTGTGTTTATCCATAATTTGCCTCTCTATCCCCCTAAAGCAATAGCTGCATTTCTCTCTATTCTGCCTCTCTTCCCCTTAAGCAATAGCTGTGTTTCTCCATATTCTTCCTGTCCCCCCCCCTAAGCTATAGCTGTGTTTCCCCATATTCTGCCTCTCTATCCCCTTAAGCTATAGCTGCATTTCTCAATATTCCTCCTCTCTGCCCCCCCCCCCAAGGCTTAAGCTATAGCTGTATTTCTCCATATTCCGCCTCTCTCCCCCTTAAGCTACAATAAAACTGTGTTTCTCCATATTCTGCCTCTCTCCCCTGTGAGGTATAGCTGCGTTTCTCATTTAGCATGTCTATACCTAGCAGGTTAACTGAGCTTGGTGTAGTGAAATATTTTCCTGAATTTGCACTGCTGGAATTTTGTGTACCCCCATATAGAAACAAAACTGATAAATAGATTCAATTTGCAACCCCTTCCCCAATTTCTTGGTGCTTTGGCCTCTGTTTTCTTCAATAAACTGAACTTTCCATTCCTTTTGATTTTGACCCCTTACCTATTCATTTTAACATCTACTCTGCTGTGGCTTCCTTGTATTTTTCATCATTCAGGATGAGCCGTCAAGTAGGACCGAGACATTTGGCACTGTGCCCTGTGTTGATGAAAGGAATCTCACCCACTGGGGTGATAAGGTTGGCCATGCATCTGAGTTGCATATTGACGCGTGGCGTGGACTAAAGTGGCCGAGCTCCTAATAGAGAGATTGCACTGTTTCTCTGTGGTTTGATTTGAGGTGCCTGCTGGAACATTACAGCTACAGAACAATAAACAGCCTAGTTGACTAATACTATGTTGGGTTTAAAGTGCCCTATGAGTGTTGTTGCATACTGCAGCCAGGGAATGCTGGGAGTTTTTGTTTTTAAACATCTGATGGGATGCAAGTTGAAATTTGAGAAGTTCTTGCATGAGAATGATTACCTAAATATATAAAATAAATGTAAATATTATTAAATATAATCATTGATTATCTAGTCTGCATATCATTTGTCTGTTTTAAAAACCTTTTTCTGACATTTTCCTGACTTTTAACCCAAAAATCACTCATTCCTTTAAAGAACCCCAGCATTATACAACATACAACATCTTTTAAATTCCCAGTATCCCCTAAAAGCAGTGAAATCTAGTTCAGGGCCACATTGTGTAAAATGGAAATAAAAACCATGTGTTGGTCATCAAATCTACAGACATATAATGCAGCCTGGAGGTCATGCATATCTCTGCAAGAAAAAGTAAATTTTGTCCTAAGAACACCTCTTATTTGTATGACAGCTGTGGGCCTTGTGTTGCCATATTTGAGGAAGATTTTCATAAATCACACAGCATTATATTTTCTCTTACTGTGCTTAAACGGAAAGCTTTGGATTTGCATACAGAGCTATCTGCATAGATCAGCAGCCTTCTCTTGTTACTTTTCACACTGACCCCTTTGTATTCAGTATGTAATGGATTATTACCAGACAATGTAAATAACAATATTAGTTTGTGCAGGGAACTTGCTTGTATCTCTGGAGGCTTTTCTAATTCTGCATGAATATTCTGCCTGTGCTGTTTTATTTGTAGTGAAATGTTCCTGTAAAGCTTTATGGGATAGTATAGGAATTGTGTAGGGCTTCACCTCATAGATTTTGCGGTCTAGCTGGTTATAGATTACAAAAATTTTTTGGGGGGGCCATTCAAGACAGAAGACTGAATTGCAGTAGATCTCTCCGGACTCAAACCCAGGCAACAGATCATTTTCTTCAGTGAATATTAAAGGGAATCTATAGTGCCCAGAACTGTGTACCCCCACATTCATGAAGTTAAAACTACATTTACCAGAGAGGAAGGAAATCCAAGGACAAGCGCAGGTTTTTCAAGGGCAGGATTTCTGAATGGGTTACCACCAAACAAAGCACAGTAAAAAGTTCATGGCCAAATATATCCAAATATTCTATTACATATGGATCATATAATAATAATAATATTATATATATATTTTTTCTACCATGGTTATCATCACTACCAAGACAGATATCACCTATATGTCACTTTTGTTAAAGTATTGTGGGGTCGTCGTGTCTGTGGTGTCACGATTCCTTAAGAAAGAGACAGCAGACTTTGTAACCATAAACAGTTGCAGGCTCCTGCCTGTAGTTTATTAAACGGTAAACTAAAGAAACTGAACAGAAATCCCAGCTCTTCTGAGCGTCAAGCACAGTTTCTTTACTGGTAAAATAACAGTCTTTTCCAGTATAATCAGACAGTCTTTGGATTACCAAAACAAAAAAAACTATTTGACTTCTTGTGTTAAATAAATAGAACCAGAGCCTGCTAGCAGAGCTGCACTCCCTCCAGGATTTTCTCCAGAAACAACACCACACACAACCACACCCAGGCTGTCTGCTAAATAGTCCACCTGTGGACTTCACTGGCTAAGAAACCCACCCACTCTTTTCCTAGCCAGACTCCAGGGCCCTGCTAACTGGGTAAATTAAAAACCTCACTACAGAACTTCATTTTAACTTCCCCTGGAGCCTCAGCGAAGCCATAACTGCAGCCTGGGTGGTACACTCCATCTACAACTACTCCTTTAGCAAGACAGTTCCCCTTGTCACAGTATATTCATATAAATACCTTCTTTTACTTTCTATACTGAAAAATCCACCTTTAACATTTTACCCTTGTTATCATTAGTATCTTTTATAGTCCGAGCTGTGACACTGACCGCGAATCTGACAATTTGAAATGTATATGGATAGTTCCCATAGCCAACAAACTACCGGTACCTGATATCTATACATACACACATACAATTTTGCTGGCCTGCGCACACAGGTTAAAATTGTGCACATACAAAAACCTTCTGGATTAGAAGTGCTGCAGTATGTAGCGCACACAATTTTATTTTACTATGCATACAAACAATTTATTTCTGTGCACACAGACAATTTTAAATTAGAGGGAACACTACCTTCCACCTTACATTTACATACATGCTACAAGCTCACAGATTTGTACACACAGCTACACACTCAGTTATATACCGTACACTGATGTACAGTAGTTTAGAGTGCCTCCATGACTATCTGCCCTCAGTCATGTAAAGCAATGTTGCTCAGTACAGTAAGTATTGTATATAAACGCAGTCTCTGCAATCACTTCAGGCAGCTTCAAGGTAATTAATAATACAGTTCCCTATGTTGATACGGTTCCATGTGACTGGATACTTTTTTGAAACAAACTCTGCCTTTCACTCACAGCTCACTTAACAATGTAACAATCAGTGGCATAACTACGAATCACTGGGCCCCACAGCAAAACTAAGATGGGGCCCCTATCAGTGCTTCATCCACAGTGGTTTTTCTGTAAGGAGGATATATCTGACGTAGGAAAAATAAGAAGATGGGGCCCTTTTGGCTCCCGCCCTCCCTGCAGTTGCTCCCCTTCCTTTCCTGGTAGTTACCTCCCTGGTAACAATCTATGTAACAGTCTATGTAACAAACAATGGACACCTGAAGAAGTGGAATAGCAGACCGCACAGAGCAAGCAGAAAGGGGGGATTCCAGGCACCAATAACTCCACCTCCTAAACACCCCACTGAGCTCCTACTCCTTCCTTTAATTTTGCCCCATAAGAGCTGGGGTGATCTGCACAAAACTGCTTGTTTAGCATCTAACAGCTCACTTCTCCTCCTGCTGACTTTATGCCCCCCCCCCTCCTTTATAGCTAGAAATAAGAGGCGAGTCAAAGGGTGAGGCAGAGGGTGAAGTAAGCTGTTGGTGGTCATTGGACAGCCGGGGCTTAGGGGACCAAATGGTAGGAATTAAAGGTTCCTTTTAAAATCTGTTGGCCACCTGTAAAGTAAAAACAGACACCTTCCTCCATTTTCTTTTCTGCTTATTTGGCCTACAAGTGAGTTTATCTGGGCAATAAAAACGAATGTACCGTAAGCAGTGTGTAATCTTTATCATTGGATTCCTGATGCTTGTGTTGCTAAAACATGGCATCTCTTTTTACCCACAGGGAGATCTGGCTAAGAAAAAGATTTACCCCACCTTGTGGTAAGTGATGAGTTATGTTCCTACACACCTTGCAACGTTATTTGTAACCACTTGTGTTTCTGCTGTAATAACAATATACAGTACACTTTATAAGGGATAATGCGCCCCTTACAGTGTAATATAAGGATATTATGCTAGGAGTTCCCTGACCATATAGAAGCACAAGGCTGTAGGCTTAATATCCTTATACAATACAATACGGCTAGGCATTTTCAATGGGAAGGTGCAGTGGAGAGAATCTATATTACAATCACTCAGTGATGTCATTGAGTGACTTCCTGTATTCTACTACCCCTCCCACTGTCTTTCCCTCCCTGTATTATTCATTTATATAGGAATCCCTGTTTATTCTTGACAGACAATGTTCAGTCCTTCTTTCTCTTTTCAATAGGAAATGTAATTAACTATTTATACATTAAAAAGGGATTCCTATATAAATGACTAATACAGGAAGGGGAAGACACAGTGGTAGTGTGCAGGTTATTTTTTTGGGCTGGCCTTATGTATTTTAAGAAATAATACGCTACCTACAGTGTAATATATGGATTTACTTCACCTCGGAGTTCCATGACCTGTATAAAAGCCTACGGCCTCAAGCTTCTATATGGCCATGGAACTCGGTGGCGTAATATCCTTATATTACACTGTAGGTAGTGTATTATCCCTTATATTATAATGTGAAGGGGCGCATTATTTCTTGTAATCCATAAGTATCTGATTCCTTCACCTCATTTTTATTTTAAATTCTAGCCTTGTCCTTATTCCAACCTTAATTTAAACCCCCCAGTAACCAGTATAAAGGAACATCCCAGCCCAGAATCTCTACGGTTAAACAAATCTTTGTGAAGGAGAGAGACATTAGTTATGAAGTGACAGGAAGCAGCTCCAGCAGGTTCCATTAGTGAAGTTGAACACTGCAAAAAACGCTGAGCCATTGTTCAGGCATGAACACTGGAATGGTAGGAGCAGTGGGACATAAGAAATATAGTAAATGAGACATAGCTGAGTGATTTTTACAAGGATATATACCACTGCAGCTCCCATTATAACATTTCACACTTATGTATTATACCATGGTAATGCTGCTTTGCCTTGTTATTGTATTTGTGCACAGTAAAGTTTTCTTTGTCTAATAGCATGCCCAGACATATGTAATACTACTGTATGTGAAATTGTGATTCACATGAGGATTTTTGTTTGTTTTTTTTTACATTTAATTGATTCTCCTTACTTGCCTGTTTCCTTAAAAGGGCATGTCCACCCCCAAAACTATAATCCCCCCCACTAATGGCCCCACCATGTAGTGTAATAAAATCCTTACCACACATCCCAGCTCCATAGGGTTCTCCTGTAGTCCCCCCCCAAAGTCCCAAAAACTGCCCACCAGGAGGATAGCAGAGTCCATGTAGGACTCTGCCTCCTGTCTCCCCTCCAGGAGAAGTTTGGCATGCGCACTGCAGCCCTTCTCCCCCTTCCTCCCTCTCCCTCCCGTTTTGCGATCCCTCCCCCTAGCATAGAAATCCTTGTCCATATATTAGGGTTCCTTTCCCCAGCCCCAACCGCTAAAAAACATTTTTAAGAAAGTCCCCCGAACTCTATTTACCTTCCCTCTCTCCCCCGGCATTCTGAGAAGCCGGCAGCCGCGTCTGTGATTGGCTGCCTCTCAGCCAATCATGGACGCGGCTGCCAGTCCCGTCCCCTGCTTGCAGTGTATTGCAAGGAGAAGGCCGGGCAGTGCGTCGGAGGAGAGAGGGAAGGTAAGTAAAGATCGGGAAAATGTTTATAAGCGTGGACATGCCCTTTAAACCGGTAGTTTGTATTTACGTGTGCTGGCTGTAGCAGACTCATTCTCCATAAACACTTTTTAGTAGCAGTACTCCCAGTACCGACACATTTTCTTTCTTTTTTTTTTTTATCAATCAGGCCAGTACAATGCAAAGCACAGCCTATTGCAATGTTTGCTTCTCCACACCCATCATTTCCTGTTTTCATACAGGGCCTTGGCGCCTGCAGTTCTGTGCACAATGCACATTGGTGTTAAGCTTGGTACACACACTACAAATTTTTGACAGATGACAGACGGGATCTTGCAGATCCCGTCTGTCATTTTTCAAAGATCTGCCCCGTCTGTCATTTTTCAAAGATCTGCATACACACATAGGGAGAATGCTCGGGACTGTGTGCTTCCCTCAGTCACGGCAGACTCCCTCTATAGGGAAATTTACTGACTTTTCCAAACAAGCGCTTGGCCGACCCGAACGTTCACAAAAACGCCCACACACAGTGGTGATAAAGCCCAGACGGTATAGGGGCTTTATGGGTACCGTGTGTACCTAGCTTTAGGTGCTGATAGGCTGGAGAGAAGATTCTAGATAAAACTAAAAGGAGTTTTTTTTTTACTTAAAAGCAGAGCTGTGGTCTAAACCTTTTTCTTTCCATATGTACTTTTTAGTGTTTTTAGACCTTTGTTTTCTGATGGAGCTTTTTAGAATCCCTGACCAGTAATTAGTAGTTATTATTTTACAGGTGGCTTTACAATGATGGTTTACTTCCTGAAAAAACATATTTTGTCGGATTTGCACGTTCAAAATTGACAGTGAAAGATATTAGGAAGCAGAGTGAACCGTATCTCAAGGTAATGTCAAATCTAAGCTGTATTGGATAAAGGAAACCCTCTCACCCATCATTCCCTTTGTTACATTCTAATCATGTGTCTGTACTGCACAGGGAACTTCTGTCCTTGCTTTGGAATTTCACATTATGCAACAGGATGCAATTGGGCAGGGCCATTAAGGTTCATACACACCTGCGATTACAGGTGCTGACCTGCTATGCACAATGTGTATTAACAGCCGTTTTGGGCGATAATCATGCCTTGTATGGGCACTTTTTAAAGATCCGCCTGCCAAATCGGCAACAAGCCCCAACCGAACGGCCATTTCAGCCATCAAAGTGCCGAAATGGCCCTGCAATCACAAGTGTGTATGAAGATTTAGAAGCCAATCATAAAAATCTAGAAAATGAGGTCCCAATCGACCAGAATATAGGACAAGGCAGTGGATCTCTGACCTGTGAGCAAAAAATGGTCAAATTGCATGTCAGTAAATTTTGACAAATCATGCAGTCTTCAAAAGGCTACGTGTTTACTTGTTCCCAAATATCAGAGGCACTGGTTAAATTCCTGACCTACAGCGGGATCGGTAGACTGACAGTGTGGAATATTGGGCTCTGGTTGACCCATGTGTACCAGGCCTTAGTCACATGTCTATTTACAAGGGACAAACGAATAAAACATCGATCATTGTCAAGTTAAAGTGTAAATTCCAATTATATTGTAGGTATCAGAAGAGGATGCTGGAAAACTGGAATCATTCTTCAAGCTAAACTCCTATGTTTCTGGACAATACTCTGATAAAGTATCCTTTGAAGCCCTCCACCAACATCTGAACTCACTCCCCAACGGATCAAATGCAAACAGACTTTTCTACCTAGCAGTGCCACCAAGTGTCTACCATGACGTAACTCGTAATATCAAGGAAGCCTGCATGAGCACAGTGTAAGCTGGGATGATCCTTACTGTGTATTGCTTCTCCTTGCTTATAGGTTGCAAGAAAGTGGCATCTACAGCAAGACAGAAATAACATAAAAGGGGTTTTGGTTAATAGTGACAATGAAAGCACATTACTTTACACTGTACTTAAGAAAAACTGTTTGTGGAACTTGATGGATGGTCTCTTTGGTAACATATTATCATAGTAATATGTCCATCAGGAGTAGACCAACTGTCATAGCCTACTCATTAACCCTACCTAACAGTTGATCCAGATTCCTGATTCCAGGGAGCGTATCCCTGGATCAACCAGAACCACAGTTAATGTATTAATACCAGTAATTCTCAATATCTTTTAGTTTTAGAAACGTACCCAGCCCATTGTTATAGCTATTCAGTGAACTTGCCATTACCACATCAACTGGAAGACAGTTTCACCGTTCTCACTGTAAAGAAACCTTTCCTAACCTGAAGATGAAACTTATTTTGTTCTAATCATTAAAATGTCTACGAGTCTGATAGTCTGATATGACCTATTGGTGAACAATGCACCGGAGAGTTTATTGTATGGCCCATTAATATGTCACTGCTTCTCCAATGTAAACAGCCCTTAAGGTGCCCATACACTACGTAAGACATCAGACAGATGTCCAATCTATCTAGAACCACCTAGTGGCCTAGCCTGTTCTTTCATACAATCAATTTGAGATCACAAAATGAACGGGTCATATAGGAACATCTCAAGATAAAAAAACTCTGCTTGTAAACTGTGTTTTTTATACATTAGATAGATATCTGAAATCCATCTAATGTCTGCCTAGTGTACAGCCAGTATAACTTGTCTAATCTGCCTGCCTAGTCAAGCCCCTCCACATTTCATTTATTATTTTAGTTTACCTTCTCTTAACTCCTTCGATTTCCAAGATGTCCCTTTTATATATGGGATTCCAAACCTGCACCGCATATTCTAAATGAGGCCTCACAAGTGCTTTATAAAGAGGGAGAATAATATTTTTCTCCCTTGAATTTAATCCGATCTCTACAAGACAATCTCTTGCTGGATCTAGCTGTTGCTGTTTAGCACTGTTTGCTACAGCTAAAGTCTACGATAACATTACCTGTTTTTGCATTCAGCGCAATGTTCAGCTGTGTTAACGCATGACAGTGGCCATTATTATCAATAAAACCGATGTGCGTTAACGCACAAAACTGCTGCATACAGTGCCTTTTTGACAATGCACATTGCAACGGTGCATTGTGAACACTACCATTCGTTTCTTTTGCACATACGTTTTGGTGCAATTTCCCCACATGAAGTTGCACCAATGCAGCTTGGTGTGAACAAAGTCTTTTATCTGCTAGAACCCCCAAATCTTTTTCCAATAGAGATTCACCTAGCATAGTTATTTATGGTATATGTGCACAAGGATTGTTAAACCCCCAAATGCATCACCTTACATTTTATCAACATTGAATCTCATCTGACATTCTGCTGCCCATTTTGATAATTTATCTTTGTCGGCTTGCAGCAATTGCACATCTTTTTAAAGTTTTAAAGCTTCTTTAAAAATCGGATTACAACTTTACTGGTTTTCCCCAGTTAGATAGCATCTAATTGGTTGCTGAAGATTAAAATTATTTCATAAGCCCTATAGTAGCTTTTAAATACAAGGCATTATGGCTGAGTCACAAAGCTGTTTGTAGAGTGGGCTGTTGGTATCTGAAAAAGTAAAGAAAGTAAGAAAGTTGTGATCAGATGTAATATATATATATGTGTATATATATATATATATATATATATATATATATATATATATATATATATATATACATATATTGTTAAATAAGGGATTTTTTTGACTTGCTGTGGAGTGTGTTTTTTTTCTTTGGCCTGGTGTTTATTTTCTGTAATTTCTGCTGATAGGGGATGGAACCGAGTTATTGTGGAGAAACCCTTTGGGAAGGATCTAGACAGTTCCAATCATCTTTCAGAACACATTTCCTCTCTGTACCAGGAAAACCAAATATACCGTATTGACCACTATCTTGGGAAGGAGATGGTACAAAACCTGATGATATTAAGGTTAGTACAGCCTTCTGTTTACTGGTCACGTATCCATCTCCTGGTTCCAACCGATTCCTTACTGATATTTTGTTGTCCACTAACTTGATGTTAATTCCATCTTCTCTATTTAGGTTTGGCAACAGAATATTCAGCTCTCTCTGGTCCCGTGAGCACATTGGGGCAGTTGTCCTGACATTCAAAGAGCCATTTGGCACACAGGGGCGTGGAGGATACTTTGATGAATTTGGAATTATCCGGTAAATTATTATTTTTTATTATGTTAGCTTCTTGATATGCCCCACTTGTCTTATTATCTAAAGTCTGTTTGTTCTTCTGCCTTTATCTTGTGCAGGGATGTAATGCAGAACCACCTGCTTCAAATGATGTGTTTAGTGGCCATGGAAAAGCCGGTGTCCACCAACTCTGATGATGTTAGAGATGAGAAGGTATGAAAAGTTAACCTCAAATTTACTTGTCATGTTCTTCAATAGATGACAATGATGCTCAGTTGCCATATACTAAAGCTGGGTACACACAGTAACGACGATATCGGGGCTTTATCATTATGTGTGTACGTTCGTTTCCCGAACGAGCGTTTGGGAAAGGCCAAAAATTTCCATCGGCCGCGCTAGACTCCCTATAGAGGAGTATAGTGGGGCAGATGGAAACACACAGTCCTGAGCGTTCTCCTTATGAAGTTCATAGGGAGAACGCTCGGGACTGTGTGCATGCAGATCTTTGAAAGATGGCAGACAGGATCTTGCAGATCCTTTCTGTCATCTTTCAGAAATCTGTACTGTGTGTACCTAGCTTTACTCATAAATAAATCTTGATCTTCCCTAACCTTCTAGTCGTTGTAGTTTTTGCCTCTTCAACTTACTTTCACAGATTGGATACAATCTTCTGTCATTTACATTAGTTATCGGAATAACAGACCTTCTTGCAAATTTTTCACTTTGTTTACTCCTCAATAGGTGAAAGTATTGAAATCCGTATCTCCACTCACACTAGATAGCCTGGTGGTGGGACAATATGTAGGAGATCCTGAGGGTCAAGGTGAGGCTCAGCAAGGATATTTAGAGGACAGCACTGTACCTAAAGGATCCCTGACACCAACATTTGCCACGGCAGTCCTGTATGTGAAGAATGAGCGATGGGATGGTAATTGAGAACTTGTCTTCTCCCCTGATCTTTTTTCCCCCTTTTGCTTTTATGTTCATTAATTCTGTTTCATTCCTGTTTCCTTGTTTGTTGTGTTTGTGTTGATGATAAAAGATAACTTGTTTGTGTTTTTAAATTCAAGGTGTCCCCTTCATCATGCGCTGTGGTAAAGCCTTAAACGAAAGGAAGGCCGAGGTCCGCTTGCAGTTTCGTGAAGTCCCTGGAGATATTTTCCATGGTCATTGTACGCGGAACGAGCTAGTAATCCGTGTGCAGCCTAATGAAGCTGTGTACGCCAAGATGATGACGAAGAAGCCCGGAATGTTCTTTAATCCTGAGGAGTCGGAGCTTGACTTAACGTATGGAAATAGATACAAGGTAAACACCACAGACTGCAAGGCTGAAACCTTTAAACTCACTATAACAAAAGCTTTGTTTTTACCATTGCTCATGTCAAACAATCTTTAGCTGGGCATACACTGACCTGCAATATGAGATAAATGTCCAACTGATTGTAATGTTGAGAAGAGCAGCAGGTTTACCTACTTAATAACATTCAATCATAATATAGATTGCAAAACTATTGTGCTAGTTACACTGCTGTAATATATATATATATATATCATATATGTTACACATTTATATTCTAACATAAAAAACAATTCCCAAATAGGTAAGCAGCACACTCAAACTTGCATGGATGCACAGCTGTTGGTTAAATCAATACATGTTTTGATACAGCAGCATCAGACTCAAATAGAGCTTATACACATGTTCCTTGCTGAACAATGTAAAATAGTTTATTGGCTTAATTTGAAACACAATGGCAATGTTTCAGGTACAACCCTTTCTCAAGCCATCAAATCAGCCTTGAATTAGTTACCTTAGCATTACATTTTATACAATCAACAACAGGATATTGTTGCAACAAAGTTTACCAAACAAGAACGCAGAAAGCATTACAAAATGGCTACAGCGGCCTCCATTGGCACTCGTGGAAAAAGCAACATAACCAATTATAGATATACATACAGGTCATAGTCCCTGTTGAGCCCTTTCGGGTATAACGTATACAGTCCATTGATCCACCAAACCCTCCCTTCACTTCAATGCCTGTTGTTGATCACCCCCTCTCCTTTGATCAATATGTACTTGTTCAAGAACCATGAACTGTATCTGTTCTGAGGTATGCCCCTTTGATATATAGTGACATGGCACAGGTAAAGTAGTCTGTCCAGTGCATTTAGACGACCTGTGTTGCGTGGGTCTCATCTTGACCTTTTGGGTAGTTTCACCCACATATATTAGTCCACATGGGCAAATAAGCACATACACTGCAAACAGGGCCGGATTTATACTTTTTTCTCCCCTAGGCCAGTTAACTTGTACTGCCTGTACACCTGTACATGGTCATTTATTGGCTGAAGCAGAGCTTTGTAAGTGGGGGAGGGACCTGCCCCCCTAGCAAATCGGCAATCGCTGCCCATTTCTGATTTAACAGAAACCGGTAAACCTCTGCTGTGTGCCAACTAACGTGCATTGTGTACATTTAAAATGGGGATGCAATGCTGCTTTACCCTTTTCTTTCTTTCTTTCTTTTTGCCGCCCCTGGTGGCTGTGCCGCCCTAGGCCATGGCCTAGGTGGCCTAGTGGGAAATCCGGCCCTGACTGCAAAGCGTGTGTCAAACGTATAACACCCATGTAATGCAAAACACTCTGAATGTCTGAATTCCTTTCCCTTAATCACCTTTTCACAGCATATCCCATTTATACAGCGGTACATCCCCTTGTTGTGGCCCTTCAACCAAGTGTCCACACTATCCTTAGAGGTTTTTATAACAGAGGTTACCATAGTACCTATGCTTTTGCCCCTTATGTAGGAAATAAGTGGGGAACAAAACTCTTTTATATTAGGGAGGGAATCCTGTATCAAGGACCAGTGTTTATGGATGATACAAGCCATCCGTCTACCATACGGATCATTAGACATCACAAATGGCACCCTAGATCTTTTATTAGCCCTTATGATTTCCCTACTATTGGTGAACAATGTCCCAGATAGTTTATTGTATGGCCCGTTAATGTATTTATAAACGTTAATCATCCCCACGCAAGTGCCTTTTCTCCAGCATACTTAATTGTAACTTTTCCAGTCTCTCTTCATATTCAAGCTCCCCCAATCCCCTTATTTATTTAGTTGCCCTTCTCTGAACCCTTTCCATTTCAAAGATATACTTTTTGTACACAGAATTCCAAAATTGCACTGCATATTCCAAAGAGGGAGAATAACGTTTTCCTCCCTTGAATACATACTTCTCGGCTGTTGCCGCCTGGCAATGCTTGCTTCCTTTATGTTTGTTATCCACCAAAACTCCAAGATCCCTTTCCAACAGGGATTCACTTAACACAGAGCCATTTATAGTATAAGCAGCACAAGGATTTTGAAGTCCAAAATGCAACACAGAACCCCTGTGGCACCCCACTTAGCACTTTATTCCATAATGATGAAGCCCCATTAACAACTAATCTCTGCATCCTATTCATTAACCAATTTTCTATCCATGTAAACTACATCTACTGCTATGCCAGAGTCTAAATTTCTACTTACTTCCTCATAAAAGCCAAGCAAGTTAGTTTGACAAGATCTATTCCTCCTAAATCCATGCTGGTTACTACTTATAATGTCAGTCCTTGAAACATACTCTAGAACATGTTTCCTTATTAAACTTTCCAGTATTTTTTCCAGGAAAAACAAGAAACAATGGCCTAGATAAAACTGAACTAAGTACCCCGAGGATGTATTTTATCCGGTCCAGGAGATTTATTAATATTAACCTTATTTAGTTCTTTCTGTACCATATCCTCGGTTAACCAAAGTACACTTGAATCTTTTATACCATTATTGCTACTATACTCTATGATATCTGTACTTGAAACTTCTATAGTGTATACAAAGGGAAAAAAAATATTCAAGACATTTGCATACCTGCAAGTATGTACCTGGTTTCCATGTCTCCTCCATTGGATTGTTCATTTCTCACCTACTCTAAGTTCTAATTGGAGAGTTGGATGGAAGGAAGAAAGAGGCAGGGATAAGGATCTCATGGCTGCTAGTCACAGGGTCACTGTTTTAAAGTCTGCAGCAGCTTTTACCTGGCATTTTAGAACTGTTCTCCTCAGTCCTATTAGCTGAGCTCATCCTCCTTCCTTCACCTTCAGTTCATTTGCAAATTGCAACATTTGTTGCTATGTAGAGTGTGTGGAGTTCAGGCTCTGTACTACATACAATGTTGCAGGTTACAGCTGAATAAGGAGAGCAGATCTAACACAGCAAGTAAAAGCTGACCGGGAAATGCTAGGGAGAAGAATAGGCGCCCTGGATCAACATAGGTGCCCTATGCCTAAAAACGTCCCTGCGCTCCACGATGTTAGATATTACCAGATCCAACAGAGCTCCTTTTCTAGTAGGAACTTCAACCACCTGTAAGAGAAGATTATCCTGCAGCAAATTCAGGAATTCATCGCCTTTTTCTGTGATGGCAGGGTAATTCCCCATAATGAGCACAACTGCATATGAAGCTGACTCACTTCCTCTGTGCTAGCATTTGGCGGCTTATAGCAGACACCAACAATGACATTACCTATGTTAGCCCCACACCCTTTGCACCCACCACTGGCCTATCTACACCCTGCTTTCCTCCTGGGCTATCTATCCCAATGAGACTGCTAATACCCCCCCCCCAACCTAGTTTAAAATCTCCTCCAACCCTCTAGCCATCTTCTACCCTAAAACAGCTGCACCGCCATCAGTGAGGTGCAACCCATCCCTACTAAAAAGAACCTGTAGCCGACAGCAAAGTCTGCCCTGTTCTCTATAAACCCAAACCCTTCTTCCTTACACCACCCTCTTAGCCACGCATTAATGCTCCTAAGCCCCCTCGGTCTGGCACATGGTGTCACCGGATGAAAGACAGAAGACGCCGCCCAATGGCTCTTTTTAATAGGTTTGAGCTGTGGGACCCTTTAAGCCCCAAAGGGCCCTTGTCAGTGCCACAAGGGCACTTATAAGTGCCAGGGAGGGGGGGGCCGGTTCGAGCTGTGGGACTCCTTAAGCCCCAAAGGGCCATTGTCAGGGCCACAAAGGTCCTTGTAAGGACCCAGGGGGGGGTCCCAGTTTTTAATGTCCGTCCTGGTTGTAGGCCGTTCGTCAATCCTCGAATGGCCGTTTTCGGAATCTCCGGCCTTTCTGGGATCTTCGGAAGAGGCCGTTCGAGTTATGCCAAACGTTCGAAAATCCTCGAATGTTCGGTCGAAGCGTTCGAGGATTACCAAAAGCGGCATTCGGAAACCGGAAGTAGCACGTGTGTGCGCTATGTCCGGTTTTTGTGCTGTTCCCCAGATCATCTCCCAGGTCCCATGGGGCCGTTTTCAGACTTTCGAACTTTTTTAGAAGTTCGAAAGTTCAGTCCTTCTCTAGTTACTAGTCGGGACATTCCTTAAAAGTGGGTTCTTTTTTTAAAAGCTTCTTGTTTTTTAACTCTGAGACATAACCTGCCCCCTTTGCAGTTATAAAGTATGAGTCTTTGGAACATTCAAAATCATCTCCTTACAGTTACAGCCAATGAATGGAGGCATCTAAGTATATTTTGTATCATCAGGTGAATTGCCAACAATCTGTATGTTCCACATTTGCTTGTCTTCTGCTCTTCCTGATGGGTCTGACTCCCTCATCCCTTTTCTGCTTTCCAATCCAATCAAAAATGGCCCCTGTGTAACAATGGTCTCTCCCTACACAGGATGTGAAACTCCCAGATGCATACGAGAGGCTTATCCTTGATGTGTTCTGTGGAAATCAGATGCACTTTGTACGCAGGTGAGGTTTTTTCTAGTGTGCTATGTAGCTTAGTAAAAATAGATCTCTATCATCCATTAATGCTCATTTGTGTTATTTTGGACAGTGATGAACTAAGGGAAGCATGGAGAATCTTCACTCCTATCTTGCATCAATTAGAGAAGGAGAAAGTAAAACCAATTCCCTATAAATATGGAAGGTGAGCACCTACCTGTACCAGCTGTATTTACCAAAATTCTTTGCATCCTTATGTGGTCACGCAGATGACATCACTAGCTTTTAGAGGACACAATGCATCATGGTCTCTATAGAAGGAGAGGGGTAATAGTTGAACGGGAACACTTTTAGGCTGATGCAATAAAAAGTGCAAAGGTTTAACAATGCTATTAATATGCAGCAACCAACTGCCTAACAGCAGTAACCTAGTAAAAGGCTAATATCTGATTCGTTGCTGCATGGGCAAACATTTGCACCTTTTTATCGTATAACCCTCTTTGTTAACAATAACAGTTAGTTGTAATTTAAAACATTACCCAATGGACGTCAAGAAAATAAAACTAAAGAAACCAGGCATTATGTTTTTTGTCATGTAGAGAAGTTAATTTTATCTACTTTCTCTTTATTCTTTTATTTCTTAGCCGTGGCCCAGCAGAAAGTGATGCACTGATGCAGAAGGTCGGCTTCCAATACAAAGGAACTTACAAATGGGTTAACCCAAACAAACTCTGACACCTCTTCCTATGGATTTTTCTTTTTTGTATCCCTTGAAAGTCTACAGGTTTCCCATCTGAACATACTGTGGTGGGAAATTAAATATGTCTGTTTTATGCTGCGACTTCCTATAGGTGTCACTGTTTAAAACCTTTATCCTTAAAACCAATATTATCCTCTCTGCTGTATTCTTCTTAGCGGCCAACTGCACTAGTCTTCCATCAGTCCATTTTTTTTACTAGACTTTGTCAGAAAGAGAAATCTCCTTGTATAAAAGCACTTTGTTAGAAAGGAATTCTAATCTCTGGAATTTACATTCACATTGCCAGGAAATCTATATTGTGTTCTATATCTTATCCTCTCTCCTAAACAGAGGCGGAGGTTTAAGATCGGTACAGACGTGCGATACCGAATGCGACCCACCGATCCGGGTTGGATCATCAATGACCACCCACCCCTACACAAACGAATTGTTTGCTGCGCAGTCAATGCTCTAGGGTAGTGTGTGCTTTTGTACTTTGTACGTACCTGTAGTTAAAACATACAGAAACAGTTTAGATATGTATGTTCATTTGTTTGTATTTAATTTAAATACTTGCTTTAATATTGGTAAATTACGGTAGTAAAGCGTTTCATGCAAAATACTGTGTTATGTTCTATGGTGGGTCACGGCAAGGGAATGTACAACTGTACTGACATACGATTATTTAAAGATGGCGCAGATGTGTTTGGAAGGTAAAATTGGTAAAATGTTAAAGGGGGACACACCCAGAACAACCCTTTAAGAAATAAAAACCTATAATTTACTAGGTGGTAGGAATTAGTGCTCTGCCTTCTACCATCCATGCCTACCTACTATTGCTATTATCCTTAGTTCCCTTAACACATTTAGGGGAAGGATGTGGGTCGCTTTTTATCGATACCGCAACTTTAAGGATTGGTATTGTAAATTTAAGACTGTTAAAACGATCGGAGATTAATGATCGGTTTGACGATCATAAATGTACGATACCGATTGTAAATCTACGATAACGAAATCTATGATTTACGATCCCCATACAATACCATTGCGGTAGTTTACTACCGCACGGTATTCTACGATCGAACATTCGTTAATTAACGAACATTCGGTCATGAACGTAAATTAACTAACCCGCGGTATCGCTAAAAAGGCAATACCGCGTGTTTATAAATATGGCCCCAAGTGGCAATCGGAAATTTCCCTGGATCAACTCTACTTTATGTATCAATACCAGTAACTTGCAACATCCCTTGTTTCCAGAAACTCATCCAGCTTTTTTTTGAAACAGACCAATGAACCTGCCATAACAACGTCCACTGGAAGACAGTTCCATGGCTTTTCCGTTCTCACTGTGAAAAACCCTTTCCGAGCTTGAAGCCTAAACCTTTTTTCTTTAAGTCTTAAGGGGTGTCCTTTGACATGTTCTATTGGTGAACAATGTCCCAGATAGTTTATTGTATGGCTCGTTAATGTATTTATACACAGTAATTATATTCCCACGCAAGCGCCTTTTCTCCAGCATACATAATTGTAACTTTTCCAGTCTCTCTTCATATTCAAGCTCCCCCAATCCCCTTATTAATTTAGTTGCCCTTCTCTGAACCCTTTCCATTTCAAAGATGTCCTTTTTGTACACAGGATTTCTAAAATTGCACTGCATATTCCAAATGAGGCCTTGCCAATGCTTTGTAAAGAGGGAGAATTTACAAAGCATTGGTAAGGTGATCGTGGGTCCCAAATTTTTTTCCATTACAGATTCACTTAACACAGTTATTTATGGTGTTGGTGGCACAGAGATTATTAAATCCCAAATGCATCACCTTACATTTATCAACATTGAATCTCATCTGCCATTCTGCTGCCCATTTTGATAATCTTATCTAGGTCTGCTTGCAGCACTTGCACATCATTTGATGTTTCCAGGTTCCTATACATGTGGCAGGATGCACATTGCATGATACCGACAAAACTGTCCCTTATAATACACAACACTAGCACAGTGACGCACAAACCTTGTTTAATTGCCCTTCTTGTTTTAATGTCCTTCTTTTTCTATGTCCTTGAGATCAAGGTCCTTTACAACAAGGGACTTTATACACGTTCCACTCTAGTGGAAACTTCCTTTTGTTAGGTCCAAACCACAGGTCCAACCAATGTGAATCCTATTTAACTAATAAGCCCCAGCCCCCACACCAATTAGTGCAAGAGCCAGGAAGAGAGGGAAAAAACAACACTAATTAACCCCTTCACAACCTGTTTGCGATTATAAGAGGTGCAATACTAGAATATAAAAGCTTGGAAGTTGCTGACATCTTGTTACTGGTTTGCTGAATGTTAAGTTCCGCTCCTCTGAGATTTCCTCTGCTTTCTCCTGCTTGAGCCTCAAACAGTAATGCCTGTGAGTTCTGTGCACGTGCGTGTGCACGGAACTCACAAGTATTACTGTTTGAGGCTCAAGCAGGAGAAAAGACTGTTGGCCTTGAAGAAAACATTTGTACATGGATAGAGAATTGGTTATTGGATCGCAAGCAGAGATTGGTGGTAAATGGAGCTACATCTATGTGGGCTAAAGTTCTAAGAGGAGTGCCTCAGGGTTCTGTACTGGGGCCCAGGGCCGCATCTGTAATGAGGCTCACTGAGTCATGTGACTCAGGCGGCACTCAGCCAAAGGCGCCAATTTAAAGAACAAAAAAAAAAAATTGTACTAACCGGCGCCGCTCGCTGGCGGCGGCTAAAGCAAGCGCCGCGCATGCGCGACCGGCGCACATCTGGGACAGTCACTGGTGGGGTCCGTGGTCTGGTCAGCACAGCAAGCAACTGTTAGTAAGCCGCAGCGCCCGCGCCGCGCTGCCCACGCGGCCGCGCGCGCAACTTCCGGGGATTGCGCGCCGGCGCCGGACTTTTCGCGCGGCAAAACTGGAGGGAGTGGCCAGCCCAGCACCTCACTCTGCACAGCCACAGACAGCACGCACTTCACACTCACTGACACTGTCTGTCACTCGGTCTCTGTGTGTGAGTGTGACAGTGGACTGTATGAAAAAAGCCTGCCTTGGAGTTGGAGGAGCTGCTCAGCAGACCGGTCCGAGACCGTCCACGGTCCACCACAGCTGCCTGGTGCCTGCAAGTTGTAACTGTATGTAAGTGTACAGTACTTTAAAAAAAAACTACTATTAAACTCTAGTGTCTGACTTCTATTATTCTACTATATGACTCACAGGACAGCCAGCCAGGTCCCAAGCTTGGGGGGGGTTTAGAGGGTTGGGGGGCTGGGGTTGGGGTTGGGGGGCTGGCTGGATTGATTCAGTGGCCTCAGAGTCAGCCCTCATGGCCTGTTATAATGTAAATGTAACCTCCCTGGGGTCTTTATCATGGGGGGATGTCTCACGTCACGTGGCCCGGATTCATTGGCCTGTAACCTCCCTGTCCTGGACCCTGGGGACTGGGATCTTATGGGGGGGGGGGGGGGGGCTGATAGGAAGCTCAAAATCTTAAAATGTTAACCACGCCCACCGACAAAGCCACGCCCACCAACATAGCCATGCCCACTTTAATTTGGCGGTACGGTCAAGGGCGGCATTCTAAAGTTTGCCTCAGGCACCAAAAACCCTAGAAGTGCCCCTGCTGGGGCCACTTCTGTTTAATCTGTTTATAAATGACTTAGAAGGGGGCATTGAGAGCAAGATCTCTGTGTTTGCTGATGACACTAAACTATGCAGAGCTTTGGAAACTTCAAATGATGTGCAAATGCTGCAAGCAGACCTAGATAGATTATCAAAATGGGCAGCAGAATGGCAGATGAGATTCAATGTTGATAAATGTAAGGTGATGCATTTGGGATTTAATAATCCCTGTGCCACCTACACCATAAATAACTCTGTGTTAAGTGCATCTGTAATGGAAAAAGATTTGGGGGTTCTGGTAGATAACAGACTTAGCTGTAACAAACAATGCCAGGTAGCAATGGCTAGAGCTAGCAAGATATTGTATAAAGAGGGGAATAGATTCAAGAGAGAAAGATATTATTCTCCCTCTTTACAAGGCACTGGTAAGGCCTCATTTGGAATATGCAGTGCAGTTTTGGAATCCCATATACAAAAGGGACATCTTGGAAATGGAAGCAGTTCAGAGAAGGGCAACTAAATTAATAAGGGGAATGGAGGGGCTTGAATATGCAGGCAGATTAGACAAGTTAGGGCTGTTTACATTGGAGAAGCGGCGGTTGCGTGGGGACATGATAACCTTATACAAATATATTAATGGCCCATACAGTGAACTCTCTGGTGCATTGTTCACTAATAGGTCATATCAGAGGACTCGTGGACATCCTTTAAGGTTGGAAGAAAAGAAGTTTCATCTTCAGGTAAGGAAAGGTTTCTTTACAATGAGAACTGTGAAACTATGGAACTGTCTTCCAGCAGATGTGGTAATGGCAAGTTCATTGAATAGCTTTAAAAAAGGCCTGGATAAGTTTCTAAAACAAAAAATATTGAGAATTACTGGTATTAATACATATGGATCTTGTTGATCCAGGGATACTTTCCGATTGCTGTTTGGAGTCAGGTAGTAATTTCCCCCCCCCTTTTTTTGCTCGGGTTTTTTGCCTTCCTCTGGATCAACTGTTAGGTAGGGTTAAAGAAAAATATAAATTTAAAAAAAAGGAGGGTGAATAGGTTGGACTTGATGTCTTTATTCAACCTCAGTTACTATGTTACCCTCTTAGCCAAGCATTTACAGTGTTTGGCAAAAGTATTCGGCCCCCTTGAAGTTTTCCACATTTTGTCAAATTACTGCCACAAACATGAATCAATTTTATTGGAATTCCACGTGAAAGACCAATACAAATCGGTGTACACATGAGAAGTGGAATGAAAATCATACATGATTCCAAAAAATTTTAACAAATCAATAACTGCAAAGTGGGATGTGCGTAATTATTCAGCCCCCTTTGGTCTGAGTGCAGTCAGTTGCCCATAGACATTGCCTGATGAGTGCTAATGACTAAATAGAGTGCACCTGTGTGTAATCTAATGTCAGTACAAATACAGCTGCTCTGTGACGGCCTCAGAGTTTGTGTAAAGCTGGGTACACACGATTAGATATTTCGGTCCGATCGACCAATAGTTCAGTGTATTGGTCAATCGGACCGAAATTATCGCATCCGAATGCTCCCATGTCCGTCCGACCGACCGTTCGTCCGAATCGGACGAAAGGACGATCGGACATGGTGGAAATTATGATTGCACGATCGGTCGCGGTAATTATCGGACGCGGATGCTTTTGCCGCGACCGACAGTCCTTCCTCCTGGCCGACCGGTCGAAAGTATCGAACGGTCGGTCAGGAGGAAAAATCGCTAGGTGTGTACCTAGCTTAAGAGAATCTTGGGAGCAACAACACCAGACAGGTCAGGGATAAAGTTATTGAGAAGTTTAAAGCAGGCTTAGGCTACAAAAAGATTTCCGAAGCCTTGAACATCCCATGGAGCTCTGTTCAAGCGATCATTCAGAAATGTAAGGAGTATGGCACAACTGTAAATCTACCAAGACAAGGCCTTCCACCTAAACTCACAGGCCGAACAAGGAGAGCGCTGATCACAAATGCAATCAAGAGGCCCAGGATGACTCTGGACGAGCTGCAGAGATCTACAGCTCAGGTGGGGGAATCTCTCCATAGGACAACTATTAGTCGTGCACTGCACAAAGTTGCCCTTTATGGAAGAGTGGCAAGAAGAAAGCCATTGTTAACAGAAAAGTCCCATTTGCAGTTTGCCACAAGCCATGTGGGGGACACAGCAAACGCGGAAGAAGGTGCTCTGGTCAGATGAGACCAAAATGGAACTTTTTTGACCAAAATGCAAAACACTATGTGCGGCGAAAAACTAACACTGGACATCACTCTGAACACACCATCCCCACTGTCAAATATGGTGGCAGCATCATGCTTTGGGGGTGCTTCTCTTCAGCAGGGACAGGGAAGCTGGTCAGAGTTGATGGGAAGATGGATGGAGCCAAATACAGGGTAATCTTGGAAGAAAACCCCTTGGAGTCAGCAAAAGACTTGAGACTGGGGCCGAGGTTCACCTTCCAGCAGGACAACAACCCTAAACATAAAGCCAGGGCAACAATGGAATGGTTTAAAACAAAACATATCCATGTGTTAGAATAGCCCAAAGTCCAGATCTAAATCCAATCGAGAATCTGTGGCAAGATCTGAAAACTGCTGTTCACAAACACTGTCCATCTAATCTGACTGAGCTAGAGCTGTTTTGCAAAGAAGAATGGGCAAGGATTTCAGTCTCTAGATGTGCAAAGCTGGTAGAGACATACCCTAAAACACTGGCAGCTGGAATTGCAGCAAAAGGTGGTTCTACAAAGTATTGACTCGGGGCTGAATAATTACCGCACACCCCACTTTGCAGTTATTGATTTGTTAAAAATTGTTTGGAATCATGTATGATTTTCCTTCCACGAGTATGGAATTCCAATAAAATTGATTCATGTTTGTGGCAGTAATGTGACAAAATGTGATAAACTTCAAGGGGGCCGAATACTTTTGCCAACCACTGTATACTAAGCGTAGCACATGGCTGTGGTAGTATTTCTAAAAACACTACCCTTGAGGTCCTTGCTTTTAATTTGGCCCTTAACTCTCGAAAATCATGTTTAAGGACCTCACCTCCACCTCCAACTTTGTCATTGGCACAATTGTTAACCAAGACCGCCGGGTCACTCCCAGTCCCACCCAATAATCTGTCTACACGATCTACCACATGTCGAACACTAGCACCAGGCAGGGTCTTGGCGACAGACAGATTACCCTATCTACTAATCTATCTACTAATAATGGAGTCCACTACGACCTGCCTATCCTTCCTAGCCCCCAGTTCTCCCTCCCTTGTATTGGAGATGGCGGTCCCCTGGGTGTTCAAGGAAAGGCCCTTGAGCATACATGCTACTTCCGAGCCATCGTCCTCCACATCTTCGCCTAAAATGGCAAATCTTTTGGGATGAACCAGCTGGAAAAAAGCGTCCCTATCCTTCCGTCCCCAACTTCCTCTGCTGACCCTTACAAATCTATCCTCCTTTACCACCCTATCTGTCCCATTTCCACCCTCCAGTTTACTGGCCCCTGCCAGTACCTGTAATTACCCCAGATTGTCAAGACCTGCAATGGTGCAAGTTTCCCCTTTAGATTCTGGACCTCAGATTCCAAATGGGCAACCCACTTTCACATCTGACACATGCATAGGTCCCTCGGTGTGGCTGCTCCAAGATCCCATACATGCGGCAGGATGCACATTGCGTGGCCCCAACAAAAACTGTCCATACTAAACAGCAATACACAACAAGAGAAAACAGCAATACACAACAAGAGAAACAGCAATACACACAAGAGAAACAGCAGTCTTGTTCTTAAAGGGTATGTCCACCCTTAAAACTATTTTTTGATATAGTATTCCCCCTGGTCTCCCACCCCCAACCGCTTCATTTTTATGTTTAGAAAGTGCCCCAAACTTTTACTTACCTCTCCTCTTTCCTCCGCCGCGCTGCCGGCCCTCTGCTTTCGAGAAAATGCAAGCGGAGGGGCGGGACCGGCAGTCGCGTCTGTGATTGGCTGAGAGGCAGCCAATCACGGACGCTGCTGCCGGTCATTCAGTGCAGCAGAGGAAAGAGGGGAGGTAAGTGGCTGGGAGACCAGGGGGAATACTATATCAAAGGGGATTTATGCTAGGGGGAGGGAATCCGGAGGGAGGGGGAGAAGGGCTGCAGTACACATGCCAAACTTCTCCCGGAGGCCAGGTAGGAGGCAGAGTCCTATATGGACTCTGCTATCCTCCTGGTGGGCAGTTTTTGGGACTTGGGGGGGGACTACAGGAGAACCATATGGAGCTGGGATGTGAGGTAAGGATTAAACTACACTACATGATGGGGCCAGTAGTGGGGGGGATTATAGTTTTGGGGGTGGACATGCCCTTTAAAGTTTAAACCAAGGGTGTGGAGTTGTAACAGGTAAGTTTTGTGGTGCACTCCCCTATCTCCGTGCCACAAAACGGTAAAGGTGTGCCACCTGAGGAAGGAGGAGAACCCCTGTGTATTTTGGACTTTGTTCAGCACTGAATAAATAAGTTATGCTGTAAAGCACTTTTGGAGTGTGCCTCCCTTTCAGTACTTTTGGTCTTGTTCTTAAACCCTTTCTTGTTCTAAATGCTTTTGTTTCTTAACGCACCCCTTAAAAACAGACAAATCCTTTTTCAAGTGAATCTCTTAATTACTCTGGAGGAAGTACTTATGTGAGTTTCAAAACCAAAGTTTCAACAGTCCTCAGCCAATTTAAACCAATTAGATACACTCCATCCAATCATAGGGAAAAGAAAAAAATGCGTTTCTTTTGTCTCTTACCAGCCCCCACCCTACAGGTAACAATGCAGTTCAACACAAGTATTTATTTTAGAAACCCAGTGCTTTTAAGGTTCGTAAACACCTGTGTTTGCGGGTCCCGACCCGCGATGCACAATGTGTTCGAACGTTCGTTTTGCCCGATAATCAGCCCATGTATGGGCCCTTTATTGGCCGGAACGGCCGTTCGGTAGGTGATCGATGCCCTACTGACCAGGCGGATCTCCGAACGACCGGAAATTTCGGGCAATAAAGGGCCCATACATGGGCCGATTATCATCCGGAACAAATGTTCGTACACATCGTGCGTTGTTTACTTAAACAATTCCTACCACCTTATTCAAGCAGTAAGTAGTAAAAAAAAAAAAACCCAAGTGATTAATTACTTACACAGGCACACTCCTAGAAATCAATAGTGCTAGGTTAAAGTACATTTACTAGACTGCAAACCACAGTTAATAAACGCTTTTGTTTCTTACACACCCCTTAAAAATAGACAAATCCCTTTAAAACAGAAAATCCCATTTCAAGTGAATCGCTCTGAGAGCTTTAATCACTCTGGACTCTGGAGGAAGGACTTATATGAGGTTCAAAACCCAGTAACTTTATTTATTAACTGTAAATATTATACAATTCCTCATATTTATCCTGCCTGAATGTCTGCACTCTCTGGATTTATTGGCTTCTAATCAGCTCTTTGAGACTGTTCTATAATCCATTCAACATGTAATAGTATGAAACTGCAATTTGACTATGAATCTGATTGCACCGTCTATTAATGGTTTAAAGCGCCACATAATGGCTCACAGTACTATCATTTAGATGTACAAATATTGACACAGTCCTTCAGTGTTAACCTGGATCAGAGCACTTTAGGGCTGTAAGCTCCATAAACACCATCTGGTGTCAAGGAGATTTGTTTTATATAAGGTGCTAATGTTACAGAATGACAAGGGATACAATTTAAAAGAGTAGCTATAACTCACTGAAAAGCTGGTGCAGTGTAAATATATTTGCTGTTATTTCGGAAGTTCCATTTTTTAAATACCGATTTACTGAAGAGGTGAGATAAAGCTATTGGTTAATTAGCAGTATTTATGAAGGGTCGTCTATATTTAACTTTAGTTCCCCTTTATATCAGTAAAGCCAACTCCCACACACACCTAGCTTTTCTCAAGTTAACCCAGGTGCAGACGCCTGTAAAGCTAGGTACACACAGTACAGATTTCTGAAAGATGACAGACAGGATCCATCTTTCAAAGATCTGCATACACACAGTCCCGAGCATTCTCCCTATGAATATTATAGGAAGAATGCTCGGGACTGTGTTTCCATATATGTTTCCTCTATAGGGAGTCTAGCGCGACCGATGGAAATTTTCGGTCTTTCCTGAACGAGCGTTCGACCGACCCGATCGTTCGATGGCCGCGCGCTTGTTCGGGAAACAAAGGTACACACATAACGATAAAGCCCAGATACCGTCGGATCCGACGGTATGGGAGCTTTATCGTTACTGTGTGTACCCAGCTTTGCTGTCCACCATAGATCACAATAAGGCTGAGTCCACACTATAAAGCGCAGTCGCACAGGAAATGGTATGCACGTGTTTGTGCAAAGTTTCTGGTGTGATAGTGCACTTTGGCGTTCGGGCTTGCGCTGCGATTCTGCAATATTGTGCAAAAAATTGTGATCGCCCCTACACATTAGCTATATTAGGTAAATCCCACCATGGGCCGACGGGATTTACCTAATATCGCTAATGTGTATGGTCACTATAAATAAACAAGTTCTGGATATGGAGTCGCACACCTTGATGAATTCAAGTGTTTTATTCAAAACCACACATCAAATACAACGTTTCGGGGGAATGTGCCCCCTTCCTCAGGTGCGACTCCATATCCATAACTTGTTGATACTTACCTTCCTTGGAAGTGGGAAGATTACAGGAGGTCAGCACCCACCCAAGTTTGTGTGAATAAGTAACTCTTGCTTCAGTGGTTCACTATAAATAAACCATGTTATGGACGCTAGATATTGAAGAAGAAAAGTAACAAAAGTGCTTTCAAAGGTTTTATTCACTAAAGTTGATTCCATTGTCCAAAGTGCAAAGGTCATTGAAAGTGGCAGTTGACAGCTGATCATGATTTGCAGAGACGACATTCGCTGCCTTCCAGCGGCAGTAAAATGTATCTGAAACCTTCTTATAGGGGATTTATAGGGGAACTTGTTATTGTAATAATCCTCTTGTTATAAAATATTTACAATGCCAATATGGCAGGGAGTAGGGGGGAATTCCAGTTCTTCTATGGCGTCTTTTTAGCTACATGAAGTGCCTTCAATCCCTCTAGCGAACAGTTGAACAAGTTGGTGGTGCACCCTGTGGATAAACAAATGGAAGACCATGAGTAGGAAATCTCCAAAAGTTTTTTTAGATTTTTTTCGCATTATTTAGAATTGTCAAAGATGCTATCACTCCATAGCAGTGAATGTAGTATACTCACATTTTGCTAAAGCTTTTGATATATGGAGCGGTATTTATAAAACTTTTCATAAAATAACAGAATATTTTTACACAGCAGGTGTTGTTTGTGAAATAAGGATGAACTTTGTGCCTAAATATGATATGTGTGATGCTGTTTTTTTAAAATATGGCACGTTTATGGATTTCTAATTGTTGCAGTCGATTGGAAATCCATTTGTAAAAACATCTGGCCCATTTATTGGTAGCTTTAGAACTGGGCATTGAGAGCAAGGTCTCTGTGTTTGCTGTTGAGACAAAACTATGCAGAGCTTTGGAAATTATAAATGATGTTCAATTGCTGCAAACAGACAAAGAAAGATTATCAAAATTGGCAGCAGAGATTCAATATTGATAAATGTAAGGTGATGCATTTGGGGTTTAATAATCCTTGTGCTAGTTACACCCCAAATGGGTCTGTCCTAACTGAATCTCTGTTGGAGTTCCAGTAGATAACAGACTGTAGAAAATCCTAGAGCTTAAATCCCTTAAAGCAATGGTAAGGCCTCATTTGTAATATGCAGTGCAGCTTTAGGATCCCATATGTAAAAGGAATATTTTTAAAATGGAAGGATTACAGAGAAGGGCAACTAAAGTAATAAGAGGAATGGAGGGGCTTGACTATGCAGGGATCAAATACATTAAGAGGCCATATAATAAACTCTCTGGTGTTCACCAATAGGTCATTTCAGAAGACGCATAGACATCCTTTAAGATAAGAAGAAAAGTTGGTAATATCAAGTTCATTAATTAGCTTTAAGAGTGCTTAATCAAGTTCATTAATTAGCTTTAAGAGGGGGGGGGGCCCTTTATTTTTGCCTTCCTCTGGTTCAACTGTTAAGTATGGTTAATAAGAGTAGGCTATAAAGGTTGGACGTATGTCTTTATTCAACCTCCATTACCATGTAAGGTTGAGGTCACACTGCAACACACTCCTGCACGAATGGAATTGCTCGCGCGTTGCCATGCATGCGCAATTGAGATCGGCCAATGTTTCGCAATCGGATCGCATGCAATTGCACAAAAATTGCTAATTGCATGCATTTGATTAACAGATCGCATGCGCAGCGCAGTAGTGTGGACACATCAATTGGGCCAAACTATTGTGCAATTTTAAAAGCGCGATCGGATCGGGCTTAAAAGCCCGTCAGTGTGGCCTAGCCCTCACTAATGTACAGTAGTACTTGGCTAGAAAACTTTTTTTCACTGTTCCCTATCTATACTATTTCTTCTGTTTTTGACAGTGAAACCAGTTTTTAATTACCGCTACATGTAACAGCTTTAAGACTGTATGAGATTCAAGCCTTAAGGTGGCCATACATCTATGAGATATTATTTACCTAACCGAGGGCTCACGCAATGTTCCTTCGATCCTGCCTGAACCACTTCTCCCGATCTTACATTCGACCGACATGCGATTGCAAAATGAATGGGATTTTGCGATCGCATGTCGGTCAAATATACGATCAGGAGAAGCGGTTCCGGCAGCATAGAAGAAAACATCGCGTGAGCGCTCGGTCGGGTAAGTAATATCTCATAGATGTATGGCCACCTTTAGGCTTCATTTTGCTACACACATTAAATTTGACAAGCACCAATCCAGAACAACCTGCAGAAAAGTGTATAGGTCACCTCCTCACTCATTCGATTGATGGTCATACAAATGCTTTTTGGTTATTGTGGGTTACTATTCTAAATTACAATAAGGCAATTTTATAAATTTAGCCATATAAGTTAATCCACTTTTTTAATAGAGCAGCACAGCATAGATGAGGCGTTGGCAACATTTATTGCTCAACTGCATATCTATATCTCCCAGCATGCAATTTTTCACTGTGTGTGCTCACCTGACACTGAGCTCTGCACAGTCCAGTATTTCCCCATCGCAGTTCCAGCTGCTGGTTTCTGGGGTTGCCCCACACAGAGATGAAAATAAGCCCTTCCGCCTGCGGGCAGCTTCCTCATCTTCAAGTTTCTCAGGGATAAAGCGCATGGCTCGAATACGATGCACTTTCACATAAGGCAGGGCAAACTGGAGAAATAATGGTATTAAAGGACAACTAAATTTTTAAATTTACTTTTAAAAAATGTAAAGTACCTTGGGTAGGGAGACAGGATTGATTATTCTTACCTCCCAATATCATTTTGTTAAGGAGCTACAGCACATACATGACCAGACTTTCCTGTATTAAAGAGGAACCTGGCAGAAGCAGTTGTCTGTGCTGGCGCTCCTCACAGAAACAATATTAGGAGATGGAATTACCTATCCTACCTCCCTGCCCCAGGTTTTTTTAAAGACTTCATATGCACTATAGTTCTCCTTTAAGTTACTTATAGCAACATATCCCATTTGTAGTGTAGCCTATTTTAATCTAAACCTTTATAGGGGTATTCAATAAAAGTTATTATTGTTAAAAATGGTGCTAAATTGGCCCTAACCAATTAGATGTTCCGGAAGTTCGGGTCCAGCTTTTTAAACAGCTGATTGCGCGCACATTTCCTTCATACGCACAATCAGCTGTTTGAAAACGACTGGTCACTGCAGAGATGGAGGAGGGTGTCATGGGCCCGGCCTCCAATCTGGCAGGGGGGCCAAGGCCCCTGCAGATAAGCCCCTTCCCAAACTGATATATTCAGTGCATTATTGGATCTATTATTAACCAGATATTTTAGGATAATTGTTGCCTCCTTTCTGGCAGAAACAAAAAAGGGGGTCTGTGGGAGCACTCCTATGGCAACATTATTATAACATATAGTGGAAGTGGAAAAAGAAACGACACTGCATCAACTGGGATATACACAAGAGGAATCCGGACACATAGATGAATGAATTCTCAGCTTTATTTCTGTACGCCTGACGCGTTTCAGACCACCCGGTCCTTAATCATAAGCTGCCTTGACGCTGCAGTGTCGTTTCTTTTTCTGCCGTATTCATGGAGTTTGGTCTGGAGCGACGGACCCAGGGCACCTTGCACCTGGGTCACTAAGAGGCACAGGTAAGCACCAGATATAAATCCTGTAATTCTGAAATTCGGAGTGTTTTATTTGCTATTTGAAGGAGCGAAGGGTCTGGGGTTTTACACACCCGGACCACCATAAAGAATAAGTAAGCATTATATGCATCACATTCATGGGATGGGATTTTCTACTGTATATATAGTGGAAGTGCTACTGATCTGACCAAAACATTAGAACAAACAAGATAAGAGATGATCAATGCACATTCCTGGGCCCCATTTACTATCATAATCTGTGCTAGTGCAAACCATAAAAACATGGGGGGGTTTTAGTTACAAATTTATGCACAAAAGTGAAAAGCCTTCCAACCATGTCAAGGTTACCCCAGTATGGAAGGTCCTAACAAATTACATTGGGTCATTTATCTGGGCTGACACTCCCTGCTTGGTTGCATTTTCGTGGGAAGATTGTCTCCCTGACCTTGTATTGGATTAGTATTGAAGGCTATCACATCCCCCACCTACTGGCCTTTAACAAGGAGGGAAGAGGCCTCCCATCCAATGCTTAGTATTCAAGGTGTAAAACCTCTGAGTGTCAGCCCAGATAAATGTAATTTGTTAGACCCTATGTAATTTGTTAGGACCTTCCATACTGGGGTTACCTTGACGTGGTTGGAAGGCTTTTCACCTTTATGCATAAAATTGTAACTAAAAAAGCCCATGTTTTTACTGTTTGCACTAGCACAGATATTATGATAGTATATGGGGCCCAGGAATGTGCATTGATCATCTCTTTTTTTGCCCTTTCTGGCAGAGTAAGCTGGCTCCTCCCTCCAGTCGGTCAAGGCAGTGACTGCTGATAACACAACCAATGATTGGCTACCATTTCCCCTGCTGTACCCTCTACAAATAATAATTTGGTTACAAATAATAATAATAAACAGGTAAATATAGAAGTTGGAGCTGCGGGTAGATAATGGCAATTTACAAGATTTTGTTTTAAAGGGTATCCCCACTGGCAAAAGTCAGTTTTTGGCTTTCAGTGTAATTGAAGAACAGGAAGTGTTGCCAGGAAGAGCTATGTCTTACTGGTTCCTGCAGGTTTTATTGAAAAACAGAAGGGAAGACATAGCTCCTTTTCCTCCCCTTCTTTAGGGTTAGGCCACACTATCGCGTTTTTCTTGCGTTTGCACATGCGATTGTGCTTGCCGCGTTTTCAATGATCTGAAAAAACGCAACGTACTGAAAACGCGCGTTTTCAGTGGCGTCGCCATTGCGCATGTAATTGCGATTTGCGCTCCACATTTTTAATCGCAATCACACAGGTTTTCCTATACCTAATGAAGAAACCACATGCACAAATGCAACGAAATCGCATGCAATTCCATGTGCGATTGTGGCACAGCGTGGCCGTGCCCTAAATTGAACTGAAAATCACAAACTGACTTTTGCCAGCAGAGATAAGGGTTGACATGTCCTTTAAAACCATAGAATTTATTCTCCAAGACTCTCCACAAACGACCCCCAATCACCTTATAGTACTCAGGGTAATGACCTAGTGCTAGTTGGGCCCTAGATTCCCCCATACCAGCCCTGAAAAGTCTGGATTGTAGTGCCAGTATGGCCCCAACTTCCTCCCTCTGTCCCACACTGTCAATAGGAAGGCGCACTCTGCATAAAGTGTGTAATTTCATTGGCCAGTTTGCCAGTAAGGGGGCAGAGACAGATTGCATTATGATAAAGGACTGGTAAGGGGGACCTAGAGCAAGCCATGGGTAGAGGAACTAGTAGTTTAGGTATTCTCCCTGGGCACTTTTAGGAGACAGAGGGTTGTTTAAGGCATAACTGCCCTTTAATGAAGGCCATAAACAACTTACTATACAAGATTTTGAAGACATCTTGGATATAAAGTAATACCTTTTATTGCCTAACTAAAATGATTGTAGTTAGCCAATAAAAGGTATTACTTTATATTCAAGATGTCTTCACTTTCATCTATGGCTAACACGGTACAATTCTCTACTACTACTATACAAGATTTTGCAACATTATTGGGCCATTATTGTGCCAACATTTATTCATATGGTCCACGGCAGGGAGCATTCTAGGAATGTTGGCAGGCTGAGGTGGAATGGAATGACTAAGTGGAATGACAAAACCTCCTAATGGGGCAGTGTATGGCCAGCATTAAGATTCCTATTTCTTACCCATCCTGGGTGGCTTGCAATGATTTTTAAGATTTCTTAGTTCTATGTATGACTTTGTGTCAGGGTCTATGGTGCCTTAGGGAACATTGCAGTATTACCGTATTTTCAAGCAGTGGTTTTCAAAACATTGTCTGACCTGATCTTTCTTGTTGGTGTGTCTCTTGAGATGTCTAAGGAACTGGAACATGTTGCAATCTTGCACCAAAATGAGGTCAGCAGTGCCATCTGCTAAATGTGCCGTTGGAGACAGCCCATCCTGGCTTTTTGGGCATGCGCTGGACATGCCAGTAACATTAACAGCCACAAAGGAGCCTGATATTTTTTGCCAAGTTTCTGATTCGTAGTCTGAAAAAAGAGACAAGGTTCCAAACATGTAAGCGATAGATTGTTCTGGCCTTGAGAATAATTTAGCTTCAAGTAAGAGAAAGAATCATACATATAGTGATTTAAAGGGCATGTCCACCCCCAAAACTATAATCCCCACCACTACTGGCCCCATTGTGTAGTGTAGTTTAATCCTTACCTTACATCCCAGCTCCATCTGGTTCTTCTGCTATCCACCCCTAAAGTCCCAAAAACGCCCACCAGGAGTACTGCAGAGTCCATATAGGACTCTGCCTCCTGTCTCCCCTCCGGGAGAAGTTTGGCATGCGCACTGCAGCCCTTCTCCACCTCCCTTCCCCTCCCTCTCCCTCCCGATTAGGATTCCCTACCCCTAGCGTAAAATCCTTTTGATATAATATTCCCCCTGTCCCCCTAGCCCCAACCGCTATATTTTTATTATCAGAAAGTGCCCCAAACATTACCTACCTTCCCTCTTTCCTCCGCCGCACTGAACTCCCGGCAGCCGCGTCCGTGATTGGCTGCCGCTCAGCCAATCACAGACGCGACTGCCGGTCCCGCCCCTCTGCTTGCATTTTCTCGCAAGGAGAGGGCCTGGCAGTGCGGCGGAGGAAAGAGGGAAGGTTCATACTGTTGGGGCACTTCTGATAATAAAAATATAGTGGTTGGGGCTGGGGGGAAAGGGGGAATATTATATCAAAACATTTTTAGAAGGGTGGACATGCCCTTTAATAAAAGCAAGACATAAAGAGCAAGCAGTTAAAAAGTTATATGTGTAAATATGCCCAGTAAAACACACCTGCCAATGGTTTTCAGATGGAACCATGCAGGGAATAGATATTATTTGGATAATTCATTTTCAGCTGTGCCCTACTACTTTTGTGCTTTACAATTTATACACAAACCTGTCCGAAAAAAATCAGTTTGCCTATGAGATATTGTAAGCAGATTGTTAGTATATCTTGCACCATACAAATTTACACAAAATTGGTATTGCAAAGGGCAGTGAAATCACCACGTTCTGATTGGCTATTGGGAAGCCAATGAACTGTTTCACAGGTAAAAACAATTATCAGCTATCTACAGATTCTACACTGTGCAATGTACCATTCATTCATTCATTCATTATTAGCCATTATATGCCAATTAAACATATTGGAAACCAGAAGGGGTATTATGGAATTATATATTGGTTATAGGTTCTTACCTTGGGAATCAGTGTCTTTATCCTCTTTCAGTCTTTCTGAAGACTCTGAACAGATCAGACATCTGCAAGAAAGAACAAAGCATGGCGTTCAAATTAGAACTACAACAAACACACACCCTTACAAAATCTAATCTGCTGTAATAAAGGTGAAGTGGACAAATCGGCGGTCGGCGGGGACAAATCACTGTCGGCCGAAGCCAACAGTTTGCAGCGACCAAGTGTGTGGTCCCATAGAGAACCACATGATTGACTGTTATTTACCAGCATACCTGATCGCCGTTCATCCGATCCAAACAAACGGGCAAAGATCGGTCGCGGCTGTTGGCAACCACACCATACAATATTTTTGACTGATACATGGTAATATTGGTCACTCAGCCAAAAATATTGTATGGTGTTTACTCAGTCTAAGGATTTTCTGATTTCTGATAATGGACATGCTCATGTAGTCTAAAGCTGGGTACACGCATGTGATGCATGTAACCTGTGATGGGCAACTCCCTTTATGTATGGGTGGTCGTTTGTTCATCATTAAAGGGCATCCTTAAAACAAAAAACTCTTCATATTCGTTACCTGTCCAAAACCCCAACTGATATATTCATTACTAACCAGATATTTAAGTATAATTATTGTCCCTATTCTGGCAGAGTAAGCTGGCTCCGCTCCCCATGCAATCAATCAAAGCAATGACTGCTGACATCACAACCAATGATTGACTGCCAATTCACCTTCTGCCATCAAGGGTAGAAGCAGATACCTTTTCCATAACAGAAAAAAACTTGTGATTAAATATCTGGTTACAAATGCATGTAATAAACTGGTAAAAATAGCAGTTGGGGTTGCGGGCAGATAACTGATAAGTCGCCAGTTTTTTGTCTTAAGGGTAGACATGCCCTTTAATGATACGATGGGGAAAAGACATGGGAGAAAGAGAGATAACTGCATTGGTGGATTACCCAGATCTGCAGCGAGTGTTGTCTCTTGGATGCGAGTGGCTATCATCTGCTTCCAGAAATTCCACTGTTCCATTGTACGTCCTATTACTCAGAACCATTTTAAAACCTTAGCGTAGAGACACCAGATTAGCAAATATGGAGACAAAATGTAAAGGGAATTTTTATGGTGAGTATTACATGTCACAACATGCAGAAGTTAAAAAACACCTACAATAAATCTATTCTATATAATATTTACAATTAAAGGGTATGTTCACCCCTAATAAAAAAAAACTTGATGTCACTCAGGACCCCAAAACCCCAGTTACATTTTGCATAAAATGTGTAATAATGCTCCCAAAGAGAGAAATTATACTTACAACCCCCACGTTCCACCGCTGCTTGCTCCCTCTCCACTGCTGCAGCTATGTGCCTTTTCTGATCCTGAGCAGCAGCAGTGGAGGCTCATCCGGTAATGGCCATCAGCCATTGGATGAGAAGTCACTGTTACAGCCGTGACTGTCGTCCTTACCAGGAAGTCGCAGAGAGCTGCGGCGATGGATTGTGGAGCTTGTAAGTATAATTCATCTCTCTGGGACCATTATTACATATTTTAAGCAAAAAGTAACTGGGGTTTTGGGGTGACATATCAAAAGTTTTCATTAGAAATACATAATTAATATAGATAGCATTAAAATGGTTACATGGTATGGATTTTTTTTAAAAACCTTGTATCATTCCAGGTCATGGAGCTGGGCCATTTCTAGGCATAAATGACCTAGGGCACTGAGAGGGTAGAGGGCGCTATTCAAAGTTTTTTTCTTTTAAAGGGGAACTGTGGTCTCCAAACAAGTTGAGTTTAAATGAAAGGCCATTTCCTACCTTTAAAATGAGCCATCAACCACCTCTCTACGTGCTCCACACCCAAGATATTAAGAAATGACTGACCAGAAAGTCAGTTCTCACTCTGAAAAGGCTGTTTCCACAGAGCTTGTGCTCCTGCGAGTGGGCGGGGGTTGTGCTCCTGCGAGTGGACGGGGCTGGTGCACTCGTGAGTGGGCGGGGCTTAGGCATCCGCGGGTGGACGTTTAGGTGTCCGTGAGTGGCCGGGGCTTAGGCACCCACAGGTGGATGGGGCCACAGCACCCGCAGGTGGGCAGGCCACATGGGGCTGTAAGAGAATGGGCCAAGGGGGGACTGCAACTGGAGGGACCATGGGGTCCATGAGTGGGAGGGACATACTGACTTCCTGTTTGCAGGACCCCTAGTAGAGACCATTATGGTGTTGCCCTTGACCCAGTCCCTGGGTTGATTCAGTTGCTCAGTAGAGATCTGAGCATCTTTGACCCATCCAACAGCCAATTAGTAGAAATTACTGTTAGGAACATTCCAAGGATGTGGTGCATCCTGGGAAGAAGAAGGACCGTTAGAACCTGAAATGTCAGCTCACTAATATCAACAACAGGGAACAGCAAAGAGTATGAAATCAACTAATTTTTCAAAATGGAAGAGAATATGTAGAATAACTAAGTATGGATTACACAAACTAACAATTTAACAAATACTGATAATTTCCACTGAACTGTCCCTTTAAGCAAAACTTTGACTTAGGAAACATGGAAATGACAAAAACAAGTTTTTTTAAAAGCCTGAAGGAATATTAGAGATTTTGTGGGCACATAAACCAATTAAATTGATGAATGTGGAGGACTTGTCCTGACACCCTTTTTGGACCAAACAATTAATATATCTCACCAGACAGATCATATCGGAAAGGTCCGATACATCGCATGGTCTCACTCTCTTGCAAGACGTCCCCAAAGAATCCATATCCGATTAATGACACGGAATATCGCATTAGATGCCCCTTGTGATATGACGCACACACATCCATAGGCTGTGTATCCCCTAAACACATTCACATAAATAATTAATTATTTAGTTACTAACAATAGGAAACTATGTAAAAAACAATCTCATAACCCCTAGACTTGCCAATGATTATATGAAGAGCTGAGGTTACTGGGTCATTGATGCCAACAGTGGCAAAACAAACACAGTCAGTGGATCCTGGAAGACAGAAAAATAGATAAATGTATATGGATTTAATTTAAAAGGGTTTATATTGTTTGTAATGTATTTTTATTATATGCAAAGGATAGAGAAAATGAAACCAATCAGATGTAAGCTTTTTACTGGTCTACTACAATTTGATGTCTAATTGGCTGGTGCACATTAAGAACACAGTCAAACTCCTCTTATTACATAAACCCTATGATGTATCTTTCAGATGCATACATTAAGCATCCAATACACAGGATCGCCATTTTAAGTGATGCGATAAATTCTTTGTTTCCTATCATAAAAATGAAGAAAGGGACAGATGAAAATTTTACTAACACCCCCATCTTCAGTCCCCATAGATCAGAGCCTTAACTTTGATTGATTTTTCCAATCGGATTTCCAGTCATTGCACTCGATTGGAAATGCGATCAGAAGAACATTTGGCTATGTATGGCTAGCTTAAAGGGTATCTATAAATACAGCACAATCCCACAACTTGTGAGATTTTAAATCTGAGATTCTGTTTAAAATCACAGCATTTACAGCAAAAGACCTGTCACTCCAGAAGCAAAAATCATAATATGTTCCCCTACCCTGACCTCTTTGGCTAGCTGCCAGCACATTTTCTGCAACAATAAAGAGAAAAAAGGCAGGGGTGAGATCTTTAAGGAGTGTAGGGTCCATGGTAAGGCTGTGCAGAATTTATATGTGTCACAGACACTACAAGAAGACAGTGGGTAAGGGGGGTGGGGGCAGTAAGGAGCACTCAAACAAAATTGAATGACAAAGCAAGCACAGATAAATATGTGAGTACCACCATTTTATTTATCTCAAATTGTAGTTTCAGATAATGTAAAGTTGTTTGAGTGAGTATAGTGAGCCTTTAAATCCTTTCTTTGTTTATTTATAATATCCATATATGGAATCATAGCCTGCTAATGTTTGTGCTGCAGGACATGAACTTATACAGTGTCTCTAGCTACCTACCTGCAGGAATGATGCCAATGCGCAGTTTGCAAGGTGTCAGCGTGGCCTCCTCTTTGTTTTCACAGACCCCACTGTCTTTCTGTGTGCGCTTAACCAGTCCATGGAGTAATTCGCTGAACATCCCATCACCCCCAACACAAACCACCCTGCAGACACAGAGCACATGGGACACTATGAGATACTGAGAGCAGTTAGCAAGGGAGAATTGGAATAGATTGTTTAAGACATTTACCCATCATATTCCTTTAGATCCATTTCCATAATATAATCTCTAGCATGATTCGCTCTTGTGGTCTCTGTAAAAGGAGAGATAAATGTTTATGGGACTAGGACAGGAGAAAGAAAATACAAGGGATTATACATTGTTAAAAACAGGATTTTAAAAACAATAACTGTATTGTGCAATTATGTTCAGATAAAATGCTATTGCATGTTCGCCCTTAAAACAAAAAACTTGTGAATTATATATCCCAACTGATAACTTCTGCACTTTATTACCTGCATTACTAACCAAATATTTAAGGACAACTATTGTAAGCTGGCCCCTTCCTCCATGCCGTCCATCAAGGCTGTGGCAACTGACATCACAACCAATGATTGACTGCTGTTTCATCTCTGCCAGAAAGGAATTGAACTTATTTCATATAATTAACTTTTGAAGGGTGCAATAGACTACTGCTAGGCTAGGTATGATGTCAGATAAATTGGTGAAAGTCTCCTTTGTTTCAGCTATAGTGAAGGTACAATCCAGTTTTATATCATATATCCAGAACTTTTGCAATTCTCTGCCAGGCCTAGTTAAGTCTGATGCATTGCAGCGCTGAAGTCCTATGTTCAATTCCATCCTTGGACACATCTGCAAGGAGTTTGAATGTTCTCTCCGTGTTTGCGAAGGTTTCCTCCGGGCACTCCTGTTTCCCCCACAATCATAAAGACATACTGATACTGTTGTATGTGTCAAATAAATGTGATTGATTGAAAGCTCTTCGGGGCAGGGATGTGAATGTATACATGTAATTTTTAAGCGCTATGGAAGATGTTGGTGCTATATAAATCCACAATAATAATACATATCAATGCTGTGTATGGACTTCTTTAATTTTTCATCATCATTAGACTTATCTCTTTCATCGTTAAGCTGATTATTAGGTTATCATTACTGTATTTGAGGTTGAATAAAGACCATTCTCAGCACTACTCACATTTCCTGCCTAACTGTTGATCCAGAGGAAGCCCCCCCCCAAAAAAAAACAGTATGAAAGGGGCAAAAATGTGCATGCACGTATAGAACAAGGTAGCGTGGATAATGTTGGGACCTGTCAGAGGAAGCAGCAGAGGAGCATGGTCCCTGCCTGTTCCTATTACATTAATTGAAGAACAGGAGGTAAAATTTAGCTCCTTTGCCTCCCATTTTTCAATTTAATGGTATATCAGTTTTGTCAGTGGAGATACCCTTTAAAGGTAAACCTAGGTGTGAGGACCAGGAATTTAAGGCCTTCAACCTTAGTAGTCTTAATAGGAGGAAATGAACAAAGCTTGATAACACTGTGTTTAGCACTTATACTGTGCTGCATTGAGTCCTAAATTCATATCCAACCTAATCTACGTTTGCATAGAGTTTGTATGGTTTCCTGTGTGGGTTGCAGAACAAAAAGAGGAACTAGAACACTACTCGGAGGAACAGGTTAAAAAAGGGGAGAACCCCTATAGTTTATTCAGATACAAAGCAATCTGATGTTTCTGGGGGGCATATTTACCTTTCCTCGGGAAAGGGATAAGTCCCCCCGAAACTGGATTGTAAACTCTATGGGCCAGGGTCGGATGTGAATAGATAAACAAATAGTGCTGTGTAATATGTTCAGTGCTATATAAGAATACAGTACAGGATAATCAGCTATCTGGATACCTACCGATTACATCTCTCTCTATTCCTGCCAGTTGAAATAAAGGGCAAATCTTAGTGCTATAAATTCTTGTTGCTTTTCCACGACCTCCATAGGGGTTAATGAAAATGAGTAGCTTTCTTGGCCTTTCTGCTCCTGTAGAAGACAGATCATTAGTACAAGAATCCCTGCAGGGCTGGAATGGCAAAAATACCTCAACATTGTTAAGGTCATACCTGAATTGTTTGCTTTCCTGGAAATGTTCTGTTTAGCTCACAATGCTAATGTGTGATTGAGTGTACACAGACTGAAGGGTAAGTTAACCATCACACAGTTTGGCTAATAAATTCAAAATCTTAAATCAGAAATAGCATGATTGTTATCCCTTACCAATTAATCACACTACAATTTTATAAGGTTATACCTCTTATAAGTTTTATAAGAGGTATAACATATAAAAAGAGATCTGAGTGGGTTGCCATCAAGAAAATATTTCTATAATATATTATTATATCAAAGCAAGAATGAGAAGCTAAATAAGGTGTTAGTATTTCATTAACAGACCCCCAAATGTCCTTCCCAGAAAGGAACAAGCTTAAAGCGCATGTCCACCCTCCATATTGACTTTTATCTATATGGTAAGGCATACCCTCCCACCCAAATAGATAAACAATAGTGGAGGTGGACTCTGTCCAACTATGGGTGCAGATGCCTCGTGGGTTCTTCCCTTTGGAACAATAGCTTTGCAGGAAAAAAGGCAATTGAGGGTCGCATCCAAGAAATTAGAACAATTTTACTGTGATCCACACATCACACGTCACAAACATTTCGGGGAATGCCCCCTTCTTCAGGTGATGAAGGGGGGCATTCCCCCGAAACGTTGTGACGTGTGATGTGTGGATCACAATAAAATTGTTCTAATTTCTTGGAGTGCGACCCTCAATTGCCTTTATACCCTCCCACCCCCATCTGCTAAGTTAGAATTTTAAAAATCGCTCCCAAACTCTACTTACATCTCCTGGTTCCAGCATCGCTCTGGTCTGGGTCCCCTGCCTGTCGGAAATACAAGCAGGGGGCTGGACCAGCAGCCACGGCTGTGATTGGCTGAGAAGCTGACAATCACAGCCGCGGCTGCCAGCAATGGAGAAGACACTGGCAGCTGGGAGCTGTAAATACAGTTTGAGAAAAAAAATTTAACTTTGGGGTGGGGTTGGGAGTGTTTGCCCTACAATCTGCATGAAAGGGAGATTTTTGCAGAGAGGGATCGGGAGGGAGGGAGGGGGGTGAAAGGGCTCCTGTGCGCATTTCACCATCCCTCCCGGAGGAGAGACAGAAGGCAGCAACATTAGGACAGGAAAACAGCAACTACTCTGCACTTTCCTGGACTTTGGACATGGATTGCAGAAGAACCATAGGAGCAGGATTGTAAGGTAAGGATTTTTTTAAACTGTGTAGTGGGGCTACTATGGGGTTAAAATTTAGTTTGGGGGGTGGACATACCCTTTAAAAAGTGTGTGCAGTTTGTTTCCAGGATTTTAACATCCAGTAGCCAATTAAAACATTGCTTTAAAGGGCAACTATAGTGAAAAAAAACTTTGTCTGTATACAATGTATAGATCACTTAGTATAAGCTGCCTTACTTTCATGTTTCTGTGTGGCTTCATTTCTTCACACTGGCAGAAGTTTGTACCAAGCTGTGTAGTCCCCCTCCCCTCTCTGTCTACTCCCCCTCAAGCAGTGACGGGCTGTATACAGAGTCCGAGCATTGTCAGTTGAAAGGACTTTAAATGAAGTGCTGACATCCTGTTGAACCCTCCCTTCCAGAGCTAGACTGCAAGCAATCAAAGTGTGGAATAAAGTAGCAATATGCTGAAGAGAGGGGCAGAGGGGGAGAGAGGACAAGTGGTGCTGAGTTTCTTTACAAGTAAGTTACTGAACTCTCCCTGTTCTCTAACTTTGCTAATTGTTATTTATTTTTTACCTAAAGTTCATATCTCTCCCCTGCTTAGCTGAGATCATAATCACTGAAGAGAGTCAGTGTAACAGCAGCTTGTAGTGAGAGACCTTCACAAACACAGTGACACTGCTTGTTGTCCTGTTATATTTCAGTTGCTTTAGTCTATATATTTCATACATTGCACTGTGTGTCTTGTTTGGTATATAGTCTGTATTACTGTATTATATATACTGTATTAGTGTTCCATTTGAGTCATTGGTTTTGTATGTATATAAGATATTTTTTTTGGGGGGAGGGGCTGTTTTATAGTGTGTCATGCTCATATTACTGGGTTAATGGTTTATTGATTGTGTTTAGCACTACAGCATTTGACTATATGTTGCACATGGTACATATAGTGTGGGTGAAAGAGTGTGTGACAGTACTGCATGGGAGCTTTGGATTGTGTGGGTGTGTGCCTTTGAGTGACAGATGAGGTGTAGCAGCTCCTACAAATCACAGCATATTCAAAGGCTTATATCTCTGGGACTATGAAGAATTTAAAGAAACTAAAGGTATCCCGGTGGTTGGGATGACTTATAGGATACATTAGAAGAAATTAAAAAAAAACAATTTTCTCACTATAATTGCCCTTTAATCAGACTGCAGTTAAATGATCAGTTCTTATTGCTTATTGGCTTCCAGTAAATAAAATGGATTTTTTTCTTACTTACATTTGGTAGGGATCATGGGTATAGTAAATGGGGGGGGGGGAGTTAAGGGACATATGTCTGTTTATGTAATTTTGAGGCTACTCATTCAGGATGTTATGTACAGTATATCCAAGATGCAGACATTTATTACTCCAGATAAGTAGTAATAATTATAATTACAACTTCAATTTAATAACTGGGAAACAATATTATTTTAATCTAGATTTCTATATTTCTAAATATTTTCCTTATGCAAATACAAGAGACATGAAAGGTAGGGATAGTGTTTGATGGGGGAAGGAATCTCTCTGTAATGAGTCAGACTTTACAAATGCTTAAAGCCTTGCTGGTAGTGGTGCTGTAATGGTTACTAGTGTAAACAATCCCTTAGTAAACATTAAATCACCAAGACTTATTCATAGCATTCAGGTCTTATAATAAGATAGTTAAATGTTTATCTGTGCTATTAATCTACAGCAACCAATCAGAAGTTATCTACAGTGGTTTGAACCTTGAAGTTTTCCACATTTTGTCACATTACTGCCACAAACATGAATCAATTTTATTGGAATTCCACGTGAAAGACCAATACAAAGTGGTGTACACGTGAGAAGTGGAACGAAAATCATACATGATTCCAAACATTTTTAACAAATCAATAAGTGGGGTGTGCGTAATTATTCAGCCCCCTGAGTCAATACACCCCTTTGTGTAGGTCTTTTACGTGGAATTCCAATAAAATTGATTCATGTTTGTGGCAGTAATGTGACAAAATGTGGAAACCTTCAAGGGGGCTGAATACTTTTGCAAACCACTGTATGTACAGTAGACTGGTAAAATCTAAAAGATAATTGGTTGGTTACAGATGACATATTACATAAGTCCCTATATGAGGCACAGACCTGCAAGTTTAATTTTAATTGTCTTCTATTGACAATTCAGACTTGAGTAAACGTAGTGTGTATGGCCACTATAAGACATTTCACCAATTTAAAGCTCATAATCTAATGAGTTATTCATGTAACCAATGTGTCATAATCATATCTAATATATTTTAAGAGCAGAGGAACTAAGATAACATCTATTAAATGGGATTTCCCTTGCTAATAATTTTAACACAGAACCTAACAAAGCAGCAATATCCCTACTCCAATTGCTAACCAGCTTGGTGACATTCCAATGAGTCACATTTCTGACGAAACAGAGTCATTTGTAGCCCTTTAAATTGCAGTAGCCAGTTAAGCACAACCCCATACCCATCCAGTCTTACCAATACTCTGTATCCTGTCCTGCAGAACTTGAGTCCAATTATGTGCTTCCTGGCAACTTTGTGTGGTAAAGGTGGTGGCTTCTAGAGTCCAACGTTGGGCTGACTTCCTAGAAATGTGGTACACTGGGAAATACAATGAGGAAAGGGGGTTATGAGGCAGGCATTACCAAAATATAGAAATGAAGGTCTAGGGTGCAGAGAACCTTAAAGGACCCAGCTATGACTGGACTATGGTCTATCTGTGGTTACTTCAAAGGACAAAATTAGCAGGCTATGCACAACAAAGGGCCCCGTTCAGTCGTAATGCAACTCTGTGAATTATTAACAAAGGATTCCATAGCTTTAAACAACATAATTAAGCTCTGCTTTATATTGTCGGTATGCACTTTATTATGAGCAATCACACAGGTGACATAATATTGTTATATAGGTACAACTAAGACATCAGAAAATGTCATTTAGCCAACAATGCAAGCCCTAGATTTGAATATTATAGGGATTGTATTATTCATTACCAAGGAGTTCAATGACCATAAGGAAGCACTAAGCTTACATCCTTTCCCAACCCCTTCATGCCCCTGCTAATGCCTTATCACTTGGAGCAATACCTTCAGCTGGTAACACTGATGTCAGTGGGAGTTTACATGAAAATAGGCGTCTGAGAAGGAACAATGGATAAGTGGTTTGCCTGTAGGCTGGGTGAAAAACATGGAAACCATGACCAGAATTTTTCCGACAGGTTTATTTTTGCAAAAACAATAGGGGGATTTGCCCATACAGCGTGATTTTAATGCCAGCCATGAACTGGCATTAAAATCCAGCTCTAAAAATAGAGCTCACATGATATTGAAGGAAGGAGTTAAAGTCGCACTAACCGATAGCGAAGCTGTTAGTGTGACTTTAACAAAAAAGAGTTTGTGACATGTGAAGACAAACTGGAAAAAAGTGCCCTGTGTTTTCATATACAAAAGTCAAGGACAACTCAGAGTATATTTTGTTTGGATTAAACAACAAAGGAAGGTTTACGATAAACAGTCTGATGGTATTTCCCAACCAACAGAATAATATAAAAACTGCATGTTTAATTCTCCAATCACAGAGAATTTTATTGGATTATTTGTCTGACTTACATTATATTGAATATAGTGGATTAAATAAGGTATACTTTTTCTTTAAATAAAGTCCTTACTTATAAATAGTCTCACTGATATTTCATAGGGGAGGGAGGAACATATTACAATTTTTAGCTCACGTATCTGTTTGTTTAATGGGAGTAAGTTCGCAGATTTACTAGGAAGTAAAGATTATTACGCAATCAAGCGGATCTGTTTTACTGTCCAGAAGAAAATCATTGATTAGTATTTTGACCCAGGCGACCTTTATACTGGCAATATACAAGGAGGATGGGGTAAAGGGAAACAACACAGAGAGAATTAACTTGATAATCAAAAGAAATGTGATTGTTTTCTAAATAAAGTGGATTGGTTCATTTATCAGGTGTAAAGCTGGGTACACACCATCCAATAATTTGGCCCAACCAACATTTAAGTGTATCGGCCGGGCCGAAATATTGGATGGTTTCTTTGGCCAGGCACAACTGACCGCTGACCGTTCGCCCGAATTAGACGAAAGAATGACCAGATAACTTGAACCGATCATGTGGTTCTCTATGGACCGCCCCCTCAGTCACAGTGGACTGTCGGTCGTGGCTACTACAGCATTGGAAGGTGTGCACTCACATTAAAGCTTCATCCACACATTAGACACACAGTAGATACTGTAGGGCAAAGTGGGCAATGAGCATTCAAAGACTGACCACTTTGGCCAACAATCTATCATTTGTGGTAGCCGTAGCCCATAGGCATCATATTCTGTATCACTGAATGACATTGACGGCAGCCCCCACACACATTAGATTGTCAGCCAACGTGGTCGGCCATTGGACCTTAAAGGGTATGTCCACCCTTTATAAAAACTTTTCCCATATCATAGTTCTTGCTCCCCCAGCCCCAACCGCATTAGTATTATTTCAAGAAAGTGCCCCGATAGTTATTTACCTTACCTCTCTCCTCCACCGTACAATCCCGGTCTTCTGCTTGCATAGAACTGCAAGCAGGGGGCCGGAGAGGCAGCCAATCATGGACACAGCAGTCGGTAGTGCAGAATGGCGAAGGAGAGAGGCACTTTCTTGAAATAATACTAATGCGGTTGGGGCCATAGGGAACCGCACGATAGATTGGAATTTTCCAACATGCCCGATCGTTCGTTCGTCCAATCCGGTTTTCTATGCAGATAACATGATAAGTCTCATACTACCCTAATTATTTGTAAGTGTAAAGGGATGTTCATCTTTACTAGCACTGACGTCTGACTGTTTTAATTAGATGTCACGCTATTCAAGTAAGTCAGACTCAAGATTCAGAGATCCTCGTCTAACAGGATTGCAAACCCGTAATTTAACATAATAATCCTATATCAATTTAATTTTAATTTTGATGTAGATTTTTGAAATAACCAGGACTGATTGCAGGATTGTCCATTACCGTCTATAATAAAACAGGTTTATGGCTAAGAAAGTGACTTGCGTTTCCGCCAGGATCAGTGTGTCATGTGTCATGAGGCTGACACTGCCAAGTGGAAGAACCAGGAAGCAGAAAGAGAAGTAACATTTTCAGGTTAATCATACCTTTATAAGCTTTCTAACTATTGCAAATTTGGTGTTTGGGGGAGTTTTATATGTATATAATTTCATTTGAGGTTTGGACTTGCCCTTTAAAACTGTAAACCAGCACCTATTCCTCGTGGAGCTGATGACTCACTATTGTCTTCTGGGCCAATCAAAAGGAGGAGAAGTTAATACCACACTAGCACATAATCAGGGCCACATCTACCATGAGGCAGAGTGAGACATTTGTCTCAAAAGCGGCAGACAGGCACTGGTGGAGAAATATTTTTTTCCTTGTCAAGAAAAAAAAGTATTTTCCCTAGTAACAGATATGATGTTGTTAAATCATTTTATATAGCTAGGTTAGCTTTAGTTAGTTTGTTAGGGTAGGCTAGACTAGTTATTTCATTAGTTAGGCTAGTTAATGCCTTGCTGAAAGAGTCTACCATGTCGTGGTTGCAGGCTTACAAATCTTTTGGCTAAAATCTTTTATACTACAGGAAATATGGTATTTCTAATACATTTTAACAGTTGAACAAACATATATAGCACAGGCTATAAAATAACTTATTTTGGATTTGAGCAAATAAAACCTTACAGGAGCAATATGGCAACACAAGCTGTTTGAGAAAGGGATGTAATATCTGTTTCTCGTAATTTTACATTATTGATAATTGTCTGTCTGAGGAACTGTTAAAAAAACTTCGTATGTGATAGGAAGTTCAAAAACATAACATTATAGCTACTCTCATTGACAAAATTACGGCCACTGACAAAGCCACACCCACCTTAACACAAAACCCCTAGAAGTTCCCCTGAGCACATTGTCTTGTGGGCCAATGAGAAGAAGGGGTAGGGTGGCACTCTATATCATCCCTCAGCTCTTCTGCCATTGAATCAATGGCAGAAGAGCTGGGGGAATTGGAACAATTAGGGCTTGTCTACACTAGCGTGTTTCTCATGCGCTTACAATCGTGTTATGCACATGCCAGGCACACAATGTAGGTGTGCTGTAATCCGTTTTTGGAGCGCATGCGACTGCCATTTTTTTGCTAATTTCATGCGATCCAATAACGGAATATTGGTAAATTTGCAGCTCAAACATGCGGTTGTAGTGTAGCGGCAGCCTAAAGAAGAATAAAATAGTTATTTCCTGTAAAGTTTCATTTGTATCCTTTAATTCTCCTTTATAGCTGTACACAGCATAGACTATAGACTGAGAGAGACTACCTGTAGCCTACAACCCTGCTGCCCTTTACTTACATCAGTCCAGATGTATGCAAACTACAACCTCCAGCATTCCTTGACTGCTGTGGCAAAGTGTCTTGTATTAAATACATTGGTTTAAACATGGTTCCTATACGATTGTAATAACAGAATTATTACCTGTAAATAGATTACTAGGAGCATCGGCCGTCTTGCTTTGCTTTTCCCCTTCACCTTGACACACACTGACAATTTCATTTACAGGGACAGAAATGGTGGGACCTAGAAAAGACAATTAAGTATTGCATGAACAAAGCAAGCAAGGAGCATATTCTGCTCAACAGAATTTTTTTTTTTATTATTATAAGTGATAGTAACATGTTACAGTTGGCAATAATTAATAAGATTTTATTAAAATGGAAAGGAACCTTTAAGATTAAAGGGAAGTAGTATGTGTCTTCATAAAATTTACACATCACATGGTAAGTAGAGATGGCCAAACTTTCGAAAGTTCGTTTGAAAACGGACCCATTAAAGTCAATAGGGGTTAAATAGTTCGGAAAGTTTGAATGAAATATTGCAGTGTAAACTTACCTTACAGGCCCCTGGAACCTGGGAGATGGTCAGGGGAACACGTCCGTGCATGGGGAACAGCATAAAAACTGGACGTTGCGCACACGCACACTACTTCCGGTTTCCATGTGCCTCGAATGTTCGATCGAAAGTTCAAGGATTTTCTAACTTTCGGCAAAACTCGAACGGCAGCTTCTAAAAATCCCAGAGCGTACGGAGATTCATGAAATCTGCCGTTTGTAGATTTCCGAACGGCCGACAACCCGGTCGGACATTCGGGGGTCCTGCAGCCCGAAACCGGGCCCCCCTCCTGGGTCCTTACAAGAACCTTTGTGGCCCTGCCAAGGGCCCTTTGGGGCTTAAGGGGTCCCGCAGCTCAAACCAGGACTCCCCTCCCTGGCCATATCAGGGCCCTTGCGGCACTTATAAGTGCCCTTGTGGCCCTAACAAGGGCCCTTTGGGGCTTAAGGGGTCCCGCAGCTTGAACCGGAACCCCCCTCCCCGGCCCTATCAGGGCCCTTGCGGCACTTATAAGTGCCCTTGTGGCCCTAACAAGGGCCCTTTGGTGCTTAAGGGGTCCCGCAGCTCAAATTGGGACCCCCCTCCCCGGCACTTATAATTGCCCTTGCGGCCCTTGGAAGGGCACTTGCGGCCCTGACAAGGGCCCTTTGGGGCTTAAGGGGTCCCGCAGCTTGAACTGGGACCCCCTCCCCTGCCCTTGCGGCACTGATAAGTGCCTTTGTTGGGGGTCCCGCAGCTCAAATCGGGACCCCCAGTGAGCGGCTCTTAAAAGAGCCCTTGGGTGACGTCTTCTTTCTTCCATCAGGTGACACCATCTCCGCTGAGGCCACTGACCCCGAGATGTACCCCTGCGGCCGTCAGGGGTGCCTCCGGCGCCGGGGCTTCAATGAGGCCGATGTTACCGGAGACTTGATCCAATGCAACGTCTTCCATCTTGGTTATACAAATTGGCTTTGAAGTTGCCCAAGAAATCTCAAACTAAGAATTTTTTTTTCCTCTACACTCATTGGCTTTTGTCCAACCAATAAACATTGGGCTGGAATGTTTAATTGGTTGGACAAAAGCCAACAATATACAATGAATGACAACCCTACAATATACAATTATTTACATACAATGAAGGAAAGGGTGATAGATCATCTACCACCCTTTCCTTCATTGCATGGAAATAATTGTATATTCTTGTGTGATAAATTTGAAATACTTGTTTATTATCACCTTGTTATTGTAAAACAAGTTAATCAGTACAAGAAATCAGTGGATGAGAAAGGCAGAAATGTAATTTGAGAGGCCAATATCTTCCAGGCAGAGAGAAGGTTGGATGTGTGAAGACTGAAATGATGAAGACTGAAACTGTGTGCTGGATAAAGGATCCCACCAGGGGGGAGTTCATTGTATTAAATTGCAAAGAAATTCTCTAAATTCCAGTTTTTATTCAAGCTAGAACAATTCTGAAGGACTAACTATTCTGTTAGCTATTAATATATTCCAGATGATGACACATGAGCCGAAATTCTGACCCGGATTGGTTAGTGATCTGACTGATTTTTCAGCCAATAGAACAATAATCCCCGTGAACTGTCCTTAATATCAGCGATTAGTCCTTCGATAGGGAGCCAAATATTGTCAGGGAATCTATTGAACAGACGCCATATATGGGTCCAATATTTTTTCTGATCGGATTGATCGAACCACCATAAAAATCAACCCATGTATATTAGCCTTTATTGTGCCCTTGGGGTGAAACTTCTGATCTATATCCATCAAGGTTTGTCATTCATTCTGGTCATTATATATTGAATAATATTAATTCCACTGGACTTGATACTTCTCCACTCAGTTCAACTGACATATACTGCGCTTTGAATTTTTTTATAGTAAAAAATAAGAGTACTATGATTGTTTTTCCTTGGACTAAAGCTGAGGACACATTACAAGGGAATGTGCATTGTCACGCATTTCCACATAATTTTGCATAATCGAAATGCGATTTTCAACAAAAATGCTGATGGCATTCCCCCCGAAAACAGATTGCAGTGCAGTGCATCCAATGTGGCCACCCACATTGACATGCATTATTCTGCAATTCTCACATGCTAATGGATCGCAAGCGTGATGTAAATGCATGAAAAATCTTCAAGGGCTAATACCCTCTTCATCAGGCCAGTGCAGTACTGCTTCTAAAGGGTATAGCCCCTGAAAGCTTATCAACTAAAATAAACTATAAGTCCATAGATCCCAATACTCTTATTTACTAAATTTATACATATATATATATATATATATATAGAGAGAGAGAGATACTACTTATTTTTATACAGCAGTGGATTGAACAGAATAACAACAATGTGCTTCTTTTGCCAATACCATTTTCTAGCTACTCTAGGACCAAAGGGACAAAGAGAATATGAAAGCCAATGATCATTTGTATGTAACGCACTTATTCAAATCACTCACCTTCTTTCCCCCAACAACATTGATTTTTCTTAAATGTCCAACTTAGACAATTGTCCTGTAACATCAACAGCACTTCACTGCTCTTCAACTGCAACAATGACTGCCATCCACCCTGATCCATTGTAATCCCAAAATCCAGTTGGTCTCCAGGTTACAGTTTGAGCATCCTACAGTGCTAATTGTCTGTGCTGACCAGGCAACTCTCCTTGTCCACACTATAAAAGAGTATAGCTTTTTTTGTAACCTTGTCAGTTCTTGCTGAGTCTTCTAAAGGAACCTAATAGTACAGGGGCCCAACTGTTCGATACCCCCACAAATCTGAGTACTGGGGCCCCTTCTGAATGTAGTATTCTTCACAAACCGTCCTGGTAGGGAACGTGCCTTCATTTCTCAGGTCTGACTTATCACTGAATCCTTTTTCACACTGCCTGCCCTGTCCTCACTCTCAATTAATCTTAGTTTGCCTAACCGGTTATTCCCTCCCCAGTCTCCTCCCCTGCTGACTGCTCTCCTGTTGAATGCTGTGTATTCTCCACACTCTTCCTTTTTATCCTCTGGCTAATACAGAATGACATTTCTAGGGGTATGGACAGCTGTCTTTGTTTACACCAAACATGGTGACATGTAGATAGGATTGACCTGCTGTTTATGCAAATGGACACATACAGTACTATATGCTAAAGCTTTGTACACACGTTAGATAATTGTTGCACAATATAGCCGACAAACTACATATCTCACAATTGTTGGTTGGAAAAATAAGTACAAGACTGTCAACGATCAACAACTCCATGTTTTTCAATGACCGATTTGGCGAATTCTTTCTGGTGATTATTGTAAGTGTGTACAAAATCATTATATTATCGTTAGGCTGTGTCGTATGGTTGGAAGAAATGTGCAGCATTACAAGGACACACAATATCTTGTTTGAATACACGCACATACTATCTACTGACTGCCGTTCATGTACAAATGTAGTATGTACAGGCATCAGTCATCAGTGGAACTACAGAACGTTTGTCCATCACATTGTACAACAAATATCTAACGTGTGTACAAAGATTAACAGGAGCCTTTGCTTATACATTTATAGTAAAGTAACCTATGGTATTATCATATGAGCATGAGTGTTATACAGTGTTTTACAATGTATGGCCTCTTTAATATGTGCACTGCAAGCTCTGAGATTCTGTCTTTATCAGTTTGTGTCAGTACATAACAATCATCATGATTAAGGGTCCTAAAATGTGTCAGGTGACTTTGTGACTGGATCTTGTGTGCTGTGTACTGAAGAATTTAAAAGGGCACTAAAGTGCACAAAACACTTAAAAACAATCAGGGTTATTCAATAAAAGTTCTTATCGTTTAAAATGGTGCTAATTTTGCCCCAACCAATCATATGTTAGCTTTGAAATGTTAAATAAGATCTGATTGGTTGGGGCAAAATTAGCACCATTTTAAACGATAAGAACTTTTATTGAATCTCCCTGAATGTTTTAAGATTCAAGCTATAATTTCTAAGAGTACATACACCTAGACCAATCAAACATGGTGCTTCTGGTACAACTGTCAGCCCTACCTTCTTCTCTGATGTAGAGCGCATGCGTGCCTGTGTAAAAAATAGGAGGTATATCAGTGTGTCAATCATTTTTTATACAATGTATAGCATATAAACTACTGTATATTTATATTAATTCTATATAACAATCCCATGTTAGCAGGGACATCTTGGCCGTGAGACAGCCTGAACTGTCGCCTTTAGACAGCACGGTAAATACTAGTGATGAATCTGAGTTTTGATTCCGCATGGCCAATGGATTTTTGCAAAATTTTTGAACTTTAACATTTCATTGAAAATTTAATACTAAAAAAATTGAAAATTCAAAAAAATGGATCAAAAATGTTTAGATTCCTATAGAATAATCAAAAATTAAAAAAACTGGGGTTTGAATCAGACTTTCGGAATTTCCGTGGAACAGCTGTGTGAACGAAACTTGCCAGTTTTGTTCATCTCTAGTAAATACCTGTGGTGGCAGCTCTCCTCCGGCAGTGTCACCCCACAGAAATACCACTGGGTATACCATCAGGATAGGGCTGGGCTCCTAAGTCACCATTACTGGTACCATCTTGTCCCTGCATCTGATCTCACTTTACAGAGACCACGCACCAGTGACAGCACCAGTGACAGGGGACTACAAGGCTGAAAATGTCTCTGATCTCTTCTAACAATCTTTTTCAGCCTTGTGGTCCTTTAGGATAAATTATTATCCTGATTATAATTATATAAATCTTTAGATCCACCCTCCTGGCTGTGTCAGGGCAGTTTGAGGAACCCTTTCATAGACATGTAAAGGTGGCCGTACATTGGGCTGATACGCCTAGGGGCCCCTATATAGTTTTTTTTTCTTCTCAAAAATGGATGTTGTTTGGGGGTCTCTGTGTGTGTGTGTACAAGGGGTACATTATAAAAGTTAATGCACCCCCTACTTTAAATTATATGTACATCAGATGTCACCTTGGAGTTCCCTGCCCTTTATAAAAGCGTGAGGCCTTGTGTGTAGCCAATTCAAAGCGCCTATTGTACTGTGAAAATGTTAAGGTAGGGGCTGTTCCCGACTGACCGGAGTGGCGACAAACAACCGTAGTTGGCAATCCGGTCGGTTGGGAAATACAGAAATGTTGAACTGCTTTGTGTCTGAATAAAGTAAAGGTGATTAATTCCATTATATCACCTGTTTATCCTTGTAGCATAGGAAATAACAGAGGTTGTAAAAAAACAATTGTTATCAATAAATTCCAACTGCAATGTGAAGTACTTTAGCACTATTGCAGTCAATAGGGCCCAAAGCCAGAGCAAGGTTTGTAGGGCCTCTGGGTAAATTATTTTAACCTTCCACCATTTAAAACCATTGATTTTAGGAGATTGGGTCAATTGCTCTGATTGCCCATATGGTGATACCAGCCATGACAGGGCCATACTGTACAATATAGGTATTTTGCATCTTGCCAATTATATTGCAATGCTATCAAAGGGCAGGTCCGGCCCTTAAACTCTACATTTGCAATATTTACCTTGCTCCCTGACTTCCTGAAAAAAAATATTTAACTTGAAGACTACCAGTTCCTTGCTGTACTGTGTCTGCTTCTTTAGCAGCTTTACAAGCTCTTTATGAGCCCATGCAGCTATAAAGAAGGCAACTTGTACAGTCACTAATGGCTAACATATTGGAAGAGATGGGATGGACAGAAGAAAAATATCTTTTCTGGTAAAGGTTAGTATTGTGAAAGTAGGGTTTTTTTGGTCCTGCTTGTGTGGACATTGCCTTTAAGGCGTGGTATTGCAATTTATTTTTTATTACTTTTTATTTTATAAACAGAGATTACATTATGGCTGGACTCTGGTCAGTATTGATTCCAGTATATCTGTTTAGCTAATGATTGAATCAGGCCATGTGCTGGACGCCATTATTTTTCACGACTACCTTAAGATTTGTGCAACATCGATCGTAAACTTGATTGGGAACATTGCAGAAACATCTGCAGGTAAAACTGCTGCTCCGGCTCCACTCAGCATTACAAACTGCCATTGCGTTGCAGAAAACTGTTTGTAATAGATAAATCTCACCCATAGAACAAGCTGAACTCCTATAGGGCACCCTTGACTTAAAGTGGCCATACACGGCGAGATTAGTGCCTAATGGTACAGTCACTTTCTCGCCAGGAAACCAATGAAGACAATGAACATGTGCACCAATAAGGGGCATATTTATAAAAGTGTGTTAACTTTCCGCCACCGTTATCGCCAAAATCAGACTTAACGCTATTTATTAAGTGGCGATATCCATTGGCAGAAAGTCATTATTTTAAAATTTGATGCCCCAAAAGTCACTTGAGAGTGCCACACGGGCACATTTTTAAGTGCTGGGGAGAGGGGCCATGTTTCGAGCTGCTAGGCCCCCTAAGCCCCAAAAGGCACTTTCAGTGCCCCTGTTGGGGTGCGGAGTCCATGTCTGTGGAGGTGGGCGGGCCCCCTGCTAGTGTGGGGTATGTCACTAGCAGAACATGCCCCCCCTTCCCAGCAGCCCCTCCCCCCACCATTTTGCTCTTTTCAACACGTTAACTACATTATCGAGGCAAAAAGAGAAAACTGTATCGCCACAGCCATCAATCCCATTCTCAACTGAGAATTTACCTCTGTGCTCAGACCCCTTTGGAACAATAAACTGACCATTCTAAGACCATCCTTAAGGACAAATGCTGCATACACATGGTGTGGGTGCTGCAAATAATTCCACGATACAGATGAACTACTGTCATCGGCATTGTGGTTGTTGGATCCAACAGACTTTTCCGTTAGTCGAAATTGTGTATCTTTATTTAAAGTAGAGTATGATCAGTCTGTGTATGGTCGCATGGCTGAATACTTGAATACTTGAATACTTGCCTTTGAATACTTGCCTTGGCCTGCTTCAAATCAAGTTCCCCACCTGCACTTACTGTCTTTCAGTATCTTCAGTGCTTGTATATATATATTGTGTGTGTATCATTACATAACACGTAACATCCTAAATGCACAGATAGAAAAGCACAGCATACAGACACCTTAAGTAAGGCTTATGTGTGTTGGGACTCAGTATGTGGGGTGGTGCTGATACATATATTTGATCTGCAGGACCGTAACTGGAGGGGCTGTGGCACTGATGCACAACTTTGACCTACAGGTCCATGACCTAAGACCCGGTTGGCACCCCCCCTTGGTAATGCAACCTGTGCAGTCGCACAGGTCGTACATATCAAAGGCCGGCCCTGCAACCATCTCAGTGTCTTTGTGCTGCACCCTCTGTCATGCTGCCCCTAAATTAGTTGCCATTTGTTCTATCCTTCAGATGCCCCTGGTGGGCAGAAAAGTGGCAATTTGGTATATATTGCATCATGAATTCCAGCACCATATTCTTTTCCACAAAATTCTTATAGGGGCAAGAGTTTTGACTTTTGAGACCTGTTTAAAGCAGGGTACATACAGTTAAGCTAGGTAAACATGGGCCATTATTTATTTACCTGTCTGACCGATATATAAGTCAAATCCCTTAAAAGTTCGATAGGCCGTATTGATACATTTCGGTTGATTGATTGATTGATTGGTCTGTTCTATAGACCACATGAATAGTCACACTGATTATTGCTGTGACTGATGATACTTCAAACCGGCATGTACCTAGTCTAAAAACATCAGCAGAAGACAGAGATTTCATTGGAGCGATCCCACAGCCAACTGAGATAGTTAATCCCGAGGTGGCTGCCCTCGTCGGACACAACACAATAAAACTATTGTCAAAACTTGTGTACCCAGTTTTATCAGTACATAACCAAGAAAGAGCATTTGCTTATAGCTGGTGGGCCATTTTTAATGGGCTTATTTAATAAGAGTTGCAAACATTTGCCTGTGTTATTTATCTACACCAACCAATCAGATGTTACCTTTTCATTGGTCTACTGCAGTTAGATAGCAACTGATTGGTTGCTGCTTAATAAAGCTAGCCATACATGAGCAGATGTTCTTCTGATTGGATTTCCGATCAATTGCAACAATCGGCCAGCTTTAGACCCTTTAAACTTTCTGCAGATTTACCCTTGAAATATGCAAACAGATGGAAAAATTTTCCGCCTGGCCTGATCTTCGTTTTTCCAATAAAACGCTTGACATCGTTGAGCAGTCGATTGGAAAAACTGAAAAAAAGTTCGATATTTTCAGTGATCCAAATGAATTTATCAGATTGCTCAAAATGTCAGTCCTGTGTATGGGGGGATTTATAGTACTGTCAAAATGTTGCATCTCTTAGACAAAGTTAAATAAAAGGTCTTGATTTTCATGAGAAAGAAACTGCTTTTTAAATTGTAATTGTAATTACATTTTTTATGAAATGTACATTATTACACTGAAAAGATACATTGTGACCTAAAAATAAACTGATAATGCAATGTTCTGCAAACTACTAAATGGACAGGATCTCAGAATTCCCCCGCATAACAATAGCAATTAACACAGGAAAATAAAATATATACAAATCACCATACACAATAGGTGTTACTTTGCAGAGCAGGAAGTGACAGTTGTAAAACAACTTGGTACACTGTACGATGTGTATTTGGAATATGTGTTATAAAAGACACTTGCTTGGAATGTTCCTAACAATAATCACTACTGATTGGCTGTTGGATGGGTTAAACCCTCTAGGATCGCTACTGAGCAACTGAATCAACCCAAGGACTGAAACCATGATGGACACTATTAGGGGTTCTGCAAATTGGAAATAAGTACTTTGGAAGCATTTATGTATGTACAGATAACGATAAAAATCGTAGGAAGCGCCAGATCCAGGGTTTCATACACCTGGACCTCCCCATATCGTTAAGTGAGTGTGGGAATAAGGGTAATCCCTAAAGCTAGGTACACACCTAGCGATTTTTCCTCCTGACCGACTGTTCGATACTTTCGACCGGCCGGCCAGGAGGAAGGACTGTCGGTCGCGGCAAAAGCAGCCGTGTCCGATAGTTACCGCGACCGATCGTGCGGTCCATAGAGGACCACACGATCGGATGAGGTTTTCCACCCTGTCCGATCGTCCTTTTGTCCGATTCGGACGAACGGTCGGTCGGACATGGGCGCATTCAGATGCGATAATTTCGGTCTGATCGACCGATACACTGAACTATCGGTCGATCGGACCGAAAAATCTCATTGTGTGTACCCAGCTTAATAGTTAGTACACAAGATTTAGGGAGGATCGTGATCATATAGATCCTTTCCTCTAGTGTGCTCATACAGATAGTCACACACGATAAGGGTTAACACATAGCTGTCACCAGCAGTTTAAAAAAGAAATTTTAGCTTTTAAAGAATTGGTTACACAGTTGCAAATGCTCAGTGAATTCTTTATACCCCTTGCACATGTGCTTTATGTTCAGTGCGTGCTGTAGAAACCAAGAAACACTATAAAACTGTACAATTACTGATGGTTTCTCCAGAATGCTGATTGCAGAGTTAAGAGCTATCGCTAGTTGGGAATTATAGACTCTATTCAGTGTAGATTTACTGTATGTTTAAACTTAAGTTAGTTTTTAAGCCTTTACTGGTTCTGCTGCACTGTGCAGGAAATACTGATCCAACTAGTAAAATGTTGACAGACCGGGCCAACAGACGTCATTGGTGACATTTCAAGAAGGACTGCCTTAGGCTATGAACACACAAACTTGTCCCCTAGGCTGTAATTACTTTCCATTATATCCGTGACGTACATGGGCTTTATACTGCTGTCTGTCGCCCTCTTTGTCTCTGCCTGATTAGTAACTTATAGATCTTAATGGCACATAATACATAGAACTGTAGTTACCCTGTACAAGGTCATTCCATGAATGCTGGACATTAAATTAGTAATTGTAATATAATCCACCCCCATAATAGGTCAAAATGGTACCCAACAGTATGATTATTTCCTTATAATCTGCGCGCTACTACACAGTAGCGCGCCGATTATTAGTTGGCTCACTTCCCTCACCTCACCTGTTTTCTCTCCCCTTCCGTCTATCTTTAGTTCCATTGGCTGAAACCAAGTTCTGCGTCTCCCGCGCCACTGTGGATGGCGCGGCTCCTCCTACTCTTCCTGCACAGTACTGAACTATTGCGTGAATGACTTGCGAATCACTTGCGCTATAGATTATCCCTGTACCGGACGTAACGTGGACAGGAGGAGCCGCACCATCCACAGTGGTGCAGGATACGCTAAACTTAGTGGCAGCCAAGGAACTTAAGGTAGAAGTGAAAGGGGTAGAAAACAGAGGTGAGGGAAGTGAGGAGGGGGGGGGGGAGGATAGGAATAAATGACAGAGGATTATTCCTATTCCTCCCCCCCATCCCTGCAGAGTCCAGATTGATTCAGGGGGTGCTTTTATATGTAACAGATTGATTGGGGGGGGGCTGTGGCCTCGTGCTTTTATATGTTACATAGTAACATAGTAATTGAGGTTGAATAAAGACATACTTCCATCAAGTCCAACCTTTTCACCCTCCTTTTTTTTTAACACTATCTAACAGTTGATCCAGAGGAAAGCAAAAAATAACAGCTAAAAAGGTGGGGGGGGGAATTCCTTCCTGACTCCAAATGCAATCGGAAGTATCCCTGGATCAACCAGATCTATATGTATTAAGGGCATGTCCACCCCCAAAACTATAATCCCCCCAACTCTGGCCCCACCATGTAGTGGTAGTTTAATCATTACCCTCACATCCCACTCCATAGGGTTCTCCTGTAGCCCCCCCCCCCCTAAAGTCCAAAACTGCCCCCCAGGGCTAGCAGAGTCCATATAGGACTCTGCCTCCTACCTGGCCTCCGGGAGAAGTTTGGCATGCGTACTGCAGCCCTTCTCCCCCTCCCTCCCCCCCCCGACCTGGGGCTTAGTACGTGCATCCCCCAGTCCCCTCCCTCTCCCTCCCTCTCCCTCCCTCTCCGGATTCCCTCCCCCTAGCATTAATTCCCTTTAATACAGTATTCCCCCTGGTCTCCCAGCCCCAACCGCATCATTTTTATTTTTAGAAAGCTCCCCAAATTTTTACTTACCTAAAAATTATATATTATATTATATTAAAAAATCGATTTAAGGGTGGACATACCCTTTAATACCAGTAATTCTCAATATTTTTTCGTTTTAGAAACTTATCCAGGCCTTTTTTTTAAAGCTATTCAATGAACTTGCCATTACCACATCTGCTGTAGGACAGTTTCACCGTTCTCACTGTAAAGAAACCTTTCCTAACCTGAAGATGAAACTTCTTTTCTTCCAACCTTAAAGGATGTCCACGAGTCCTTTACAACACAATAAAACTATTGTCAAAACTTGTGTACCCAGTTTATCAGTACATAACCAAGAAAGAGCATTTGCTTATAGCTGGTGGGCCATTTTTAATGGCTTATTTAATAAGAGTTGCAAACATTTGCCTGTGTATTTATCTACACCAACCAATCAGATGTTACCTTTTCATTGGTCTACTGCAGTTAGATAGCAACTGATTGGTTGCTGCTTAATAAAGCTAGCCATACATGAGCAGATGTTCTTCTGATTGGATTTCCGATCAATTGCAACAATCGGCCAGCTTTAGACCCTTTAAACTTTCTGCAGATTTACCCTTGAAATATGCAAACAGATGGAAAAATTTTCCGCCTGGCCTGATCTTCGTTTTTCCAATAAAACGCTTGACATCGTTGAGCAGTCGATTGGAAAAACTGAAAAAAAGTTCGATATTTTCAGCGATCCAAATGAATTTATCAGATTGCTCAAAATGTCGTCCTGTGTAGGGGGGATTTTATAGTACTGTCAAAATGTTGCATCTCTTAGACAAAGTTAAATAAAAGGTCTTGATTTTCTGAGAAAGAAACGCTTTTTAAATTGTAATTGTAATTACATTTTTTATGAAATGTACATTATTACACTGAAAAGATACATTGTGACCTAAAAATAACTGATAATGCAATGTTCTGCAAACTACTAATGGACAGGATTCAGAATCCCCCGCATAACAATAGCAATTAACACAGGAAAATAAAATATATACAAATCACCATACACAATAGGTGTTACTTTGCAGAGCAGGAAGTGAACAGTTGTAAAACAACTTGGTACACTGTACGATGTTTGTATTTGGAATATGTGTTATAAAAGACACTTGCTTGGAATGTTCCTAACAATAATCACTACTGATTGGCTGTTGGATGGGTTAAACCTCTAGGTTGCTACTGAGCAACTGAATCAACCCAAGGACTGAAACCATGAGGACACTATTAGGGGTTCTGCAAATTGGAAATAATAGTACTTTGGAAGGATTTATATGTACAGATACGATAAAAATCGTAGGAAGCGCCAGATCCAGGGTTTCATACACCTGGACCCCCATACCGTTAAGTGAGTGTGGAATAAGGGTAATCCCTAAAGCTAGGTACACACCTAGCGATTTTTCCTCCTGACCGACTGTTCGATACTTTGACCGGCCGGCCAGAGAGGAAGGACTGTCGGTCGCGGCAAAAGCATCCGTGTCCGATAGTTACCGCGACGACCGATCGTGCGGTCCATAGAGGACCACACGATCGGATGAGGTTTTCCACCTGTCCGATCGTCCTTTTGTCCGATTCGGACGAACGGTCGGTGGACATGGGCGCATTCAGATGCGATAATTTCGGTCTGATCGACCGATACACTGAACTATCGGTCGATCGGACCGAAAAATCTCATTGTGTGTACCCATTAATAGTTAGTACACAAGATTTAGGGAGGATCGTGATCATATAGATCCTTTCCTCTAGTGTGCTCATACAGATAGTCACACACGATAAGGGTTAACACATAGCTGTCACCAGCAGTTTAAAAAAGAAATTTTAGCTTTTAAAGAATGGTTACACAGTTGCAAATGCTCAGTGAATCTTTATACCCCTTGCACTGTGCTTTATGTTCAGTGCGTGCTGTAGAAACCAAGAAACACTATAAAACTGTACAATTACTGATGGTTTCTCCAGAATGCTGATTGCAGAGTTAAGAGCTATCGCTAGTTGGGAATTATAGACTCTATTCAGTGTAGATTTACTGTATGTTTAAACTTAAGTTAGTTTTTAAGCCTTTACTGGTTCTGCTGCACTGGTGCAGGAAATACTGATCCAACTAGTAAAATGTTGACAGACCGGGCCAACAGACGTCATTGGTGACATTTCAAGAAGGACTGCCTTAGGTATGAACACACAACTGTCCCTAGGCTGAATTACTTTCCATTATATCCGTGACGTACATGGGCTTATTACTGCTGTCTGTCGCCCTCTTTGTCTCTGCCTGATTAGTAACTTATAGATCTTAATGGCACATAATACATAGAACTGTAGTTACCCTGTACAAGGTCATTCCATGAATGCTGGCATTAAATTAGTAATTGTAATATAATCCACCCCCCATAATAGGTCAAAATGGTACCCAACAGTATGATTATTTCCTTATAATCTGCGCGCTACTACACAGTAGCGCGCCATATTATTGTGGCTCACTTCCCTCACCTCACCTGTTTTCTCTCCCCTTCCGTCTATCTTTAGTTCCATTGGCTGAAACCAAGTTCTGCTCCGCGCCATGTGGATGGCGCGGCTCTCCTACTCTTCTGCACAGTATGAACTATTGCTGAATGACTTGCGAATCACTTGCGCTATAGATTATCCCTGTACGGACGTAACGTGGACAGGAGGAGCCGCACCATCCACAGTGGTGCAGGATACGCTAAACTTAGTGGCAGCCAAGGAACTTAAGGTAGAAGTGAAAGGGGTAGAAAACAGAGGTGAGGGAAGTGAGGAGGGGGGGGGAGGATAGGAATAAATGACAGAGGATTATTCCTATCCTCCCCCCCATCCCTGCAGAGTCCAGATTGATTCAGGGGGTGCTTTTATATGTAACAGATTGATTGGGGGGGGGGCTGTGGCCTCGTGCTTTTATATGTTACATAGAACATAGTAATTGAGGTTGAAAAAGACATACTTCCATCAAGTCCAACCTTTTCACCCTCCTTTTTTTTAACACTATCTAACAGTTGATCCAGAGGAAAGCAAAAAATAACAGCTAAAAAGGTGGGGGGGGAATTCCTTCCTGACTCCAAATGGCAATCGGAAAGTATCCCTGGATCAACCAGATCTATATGTATTAAAGGGCATGTCCACCCCCAAAACTATAATCCCCCAAATACTGGCCCACCATGTAGTGTAGTTTAATCCTTACCTCATCCCAGCTCCATAGGGTTCTCCTGTAGCCCCCCCCCCCCTAAAGTCCCAAAAAACTGCCCACCAGGAGGCTAGCAGAGTCCATATAGGACTCTGCCTCCTACCTGGCCTCCGGGAGAAGTTTGGCATGCGTACTGCAGCCCTTCTCCCCCTCCCTCCCCCTCCCTCTCCCCCCTTCCCTCCCTCTCCGTTCCCTCCCCTAGCATTAATTCCCTTTAATACAGTATTCCCCCTGGTCTCCCAGCCCCCAACGCCATCATTTTTATTTTTAGAAAGTCCCCAAATTTTTACTTACCTAAAAATTATATATTATATTATATTAAAAAATCGATTTAAGGGTGGACATACCCTTTAATACCAGTAATTCTCAATATTTTTCGTTTTAGAAACTTATCCAGGCCTTTTTTTTAAAGCTATTCAATGAACTTGCCATTACCACATCTGCTGTAGGACAGTTTTCACCGTTCTCACTGTAAAGAAACCTTTCCTAACTGAAGATGAAACTTCTTTTCTTCCACCTTAAATCGGTGCACACTACACCTAAAACACCTCAACCTTCCATTTCATGGTACAGACACAGGGGCACACATACTACCACACACCAACATTCCATTTCTATGGTACAGACACAGGTGCACACACACCTAACACCTCAACCTTCCATTCCATGGTACAGACACAGGTGCACACTAACCTACACACACCAACATTCCATTCTATGGTACAGACACCGGTGCACACTACCTACACACCTCAACCTTCATTCCATGGTACAGACACAGGTGCACACACTACCTACACACTTTTCACCAACATTCACCCTTTCCCTGGTCAGACATGTAGGTGTGTGTGCACCTGTGTCTGTACCATGGAAATGGAAGGTTGAGGTGTGTAGGTGTGTGTGCACCTGTGTCTGTACCATAGAAATGGAATGTTGGTGTGTGTAGGTATGTGTGCACCTGTGTCTGTACCATAGAAATGGAAGGTTGAGGTGTGTAGGTAACACTACCATACACACCTCAACCTTCCATTTCTATGGTACAGCCCAGGTGCACATCAACATACCTAACACTCAACCTTCCATTTCCATGGTCAGACACAGGTACACACATACCACACACCTCAACCTTCCATTTCTATGGTACAACACAGGTGCCACATACCTAAACACCTCAACCTTCCATTTCTATGGTACAGACACAGGTGCACACATACCTAACACACCTCACCTTCCTTTCCATGGTACAGACACAGGTACACACATACCTACACACCTAACCTTCCATTCTATGTACAGACACAGGTGCACACATACCAACACACCTCAACCTTCCATTTCCATGGTACAGACACAGGTACACATACCTACAACACCTCAACCTTCCATTTCCATGGTAACACACAGGTGCACACATACCTACACCACCAACTTCCATTCCATGGTAAGCCACAGGTAAACACATACCTAACCACCTCAACCTTCCATTTCTATGGTACAGACACAGGTGCAACACATACCAAACACCTCAACCTTCCATTTCCAGGTACAGACACAGGTACCACACATACCTACACACCTCTAACCTCCATTTCTATGTACAGACACAGGGCACACATACCTACACCACCAACATTCCATTCCATGGTAAGACACAGGTGCACACATACCTACACACCTCACACCTTCATTTCCATGGTACGACCAGGTGCACACATACCTACACAACTCAACCTTCCATTTCCATGGTACAGACCAGTTGCACACATACCTACACACCCACACACCAACATTCCATTTCTATGGTACAGACACAGGTGCACACACTACACAACCTCCACCTTCCATTTCTATGGTACAGACACAGGTGCACACATACCTACACACTCAACCTTCCATTTCTATGGTACAGACACAGGTCACACATACCTACACACCTCAACCTTCCATTTCCATGTACAGACACAGGTACACACATCCCCCACCTCAACCTTCCATTTCCATGGTACAGACACAGGTGCACACATACCTACACAACTCAACCTCCATTTCTATGGTACAGACACAGGTCACACACTACCTACACACACTCACCTTCCATTCTATGGTACAGACACAGGTGCCACACCCTCACACCTCAACCTTCCATTTCTATGGTACAGACAAGGTGCACACACATACCTACAAACTCAACCTTCCATTTCTATGGTACAGACACAGGTACACACATACCTACACCACCTCAACCTTTCCATTTCTATGGTACAGCAACAGGTGCACACATACCTACACACACCCAACATTCCATTCTATGGTACAGACACAGGTGCACACATACCTACACACCTCAACTTCCATTTCCTATGGTACAGACACAGGTGCACACTACCTACACACCTCAACCTTCCATTTCCATGGTACAGACACAGGTGCACACAATCTACACACACCTCAACCTTCCATTTCCATGGTACAGACACGGTGCACACATACCTAAACACCTCAACCTCCATTTCCTATGGTAGACACAGGTGCACACATACCTACACACACACATTCCATTTCCATGGTACAGACACAGGCGCACACATACCTCACACCTCAACCTCCATTTCCATGGTACAACACAGGTGCACACATACCTACACACACCAACATTCCATTTCCTATGGTACAGACACAGGTGCACACATAACTACACACACCTCAACCACTTCCATTTCCATGGTACAGACACAGGTGCACACATACTACAACACTCAACCTTCCATTTCTATGGTACAGACACAGGTGCACACATACTACCACACCTCACCTTCCATTCCCCTGGTACAGACACAGGTGCCACACTACCTACACAACTCAACCTTCCATTTCCATGGTACAGACACGGTGCACACATACCTAACACCCTCAACCTTCCATTTCTAGGGTACAGACACAGGTGCACATACCTACACACACCTCAACCTCCATTTCTATGGTACAGACACAGGTGCACACATACCACACACCTCAACCTTCCATTTCCATGGTACAACACAGGTGCACACACCATACCTACACACACCCAACATTCCATTTCCATGGTACAGACACAGGTGCACACATACACTACAACCTCAACCTTCCATTTCCTATGGTACAGACACAGGTACACACATACCTACACACCTCAACCTTCCATTTCATGGTACAGACACAGGTCACACACATACCTACACACCTCAACCTTCCATTTCCATGGTACAGACACAGTGCACACATACCTAAACACCTCAACTTCCATTTCTATGGTACAGACACAGGTGCACCCAACCTACAAACACCTCAACCTTCCATTTCCATGGTACAGACACAGGTACACACTACCTACACACCTCAACCTTCCATTTCCATGGTACAGACCCAGGTACACAATCCTACACTACACACCTCAACCTTCCATTCCATGGTACAGACACAGGTACACACTACCTAAACACCTCACCTTCCATTTCCATGGTACAGACACAGGTGCACACATACCTAAACACCTCAACCTTCCATTTCCATGGTACAGACAAAGGTACACACATACCTACACACCTCAACCTCCATTTCCATGGAACAGACCAGGTACACATACCTAAACACCTCAACCTTCCATTCCATGGTACAGACACAGGTGCACACATACACAACACCTCAACCTTCCATTTCCATGGTACAGACACAGGTGCACACACATACCTACACACACCAACTTCCATTTCCATGTTCAGACACAGGTGCACACATACCTACACACCTCACCTTCCTTTCCATGGTACAGACCACGTGCACACATACCTACAACCCCTCAACCTTCATTCTATGGAACAGCACAGGTGCACACATACCTACACACCTCAACCTTCCATTTCCATGGTACAGACACAGGCTGCACACAACACCTCACACACACTACACCTCAACCTTCCATTTCCATGGTACGACACAGGTGCACACATACCTACCCACACCGACATTCCATTCCATGGTACAGACACGGTGCACACATACCTACACACCTCAACCTCCCATTTCCATGGTACAGACACAGGTGCACACATACCTACACACACCAACATTCCATTTCCATGGTACAGACACAGGTGCACACATACCTACACACCTCAACCTTCCATTTCCATGGTACAGACACAGGTGCACACATACCTACACACCTCAACCTTCCATTTCTATGGTACAGACACAGGTGCACATATACCTACACACTCAACCTTCCATTTCATGGTACAGACACAGGTGCACACATACCTACACACCTCAACCTTCCATTTCCATGGTACAGACACAGGTGCACACATACCTAACACACCCAACATTCCATTTCCATGGTACAGCACAAGGTGCACACATACATAAACACCTCAACCTTCCATTTCCATGGTACAGACACAGGTCCACACATACCTACACACCTCAACCTTCCATTTCCATGGTACAGACACAGGTACACACATACCTACACACACCTCAACCTTCCATTTCCATGGTACGACACAGGTGCACACATACATAAACACCTCAACCTTCCATTTCCATGGTACACAGAGGTGACACACATACCTACACACCTCAACCTTCCATTTCCATGGTACAGACACGGTACACACATACCTACACCACTCAACCTTCCATTTCCATGGTACAGACACAGGTACACACATACCTAAACACCTCACCTTCCATTTCCATGGTACAGACACGGTGCACACATACCTAAACACCTCCCTTCCATTTCCATGGTACAGACAAGGTACACACATACCTACACACCTCAACCTTCCATTTCCATGAACAGACACAGGTACACCATACCTAAACACCTCAACCTCCATTTCCATGGTACAACACAGGTGCACACATACCTAAACACCTCACCCTCCCATTTCCATGGTACAGACACAGGTGCAACACATACCTAAACACCTCAACCTTCCATTTCTATGGTACAGACACAGGTGCACACATACCTAACACCTCAACCTTCATTTCCATGGTACAGACACAGGTGTCACACATATCTACACACCTCAACCTTCCATTTCCATGGTACAGACACGGTGCACACATACCTACAACACACCACACTTCCATTTCCATTTTACAGACACGGTGCACACATACCTACACACCTCAACTTCCATTTCCATGGTACAGACACAGGTGCACACATACCTACACACCTCACCTTCTATTTCTAGGTACAGACACAGGTGCACACATACTACAACACCTCAACACTTCCATTTCCATGGTACAGACACAGCACACAAACCTACACACACCCAACTTCCATTTCCAGGTTACAGACCAGGTGCACACATACCTACCACCCCAACATTCCATTTCCATGGTACAGACACAGGTGCACACACCCTACACACCCAACATTCCATTTCCATGGTACAGACACAGGTGCCACACATACCTACACACTCAACACTTCCATTTCTAGGTACAGACACAGGTGCACACATACCTACACACCTCAACCTTCCATTTCTATGGTACAGACACAGTGCACAACTACCTACACACACCCAACACTCCATTTCCATGGTACAGACACAGGTGCACACATACCTACAACACCTCAACCTTCCATTTCCATGGACAGACACAGGTGCACACTACCATAAAAACCTCAACCTTCCATTTTCCATGGTACAGACCAGGTACACACATACCTACATACCTCACACACCTCAACCTTCCATTTCCATGGTACAGACACAGGTACACACATACCTACACAACCAACCTTCATTTCCATGTACAAACACAGGTACACACATACCTAAACCCTCAACCTTCCATTTCCATGGTACAGACACGGTGCACACATACCTAAACCCTCAACCTTCCATTTCCATGGTACAACCAGGTACACACCTACCTACACACCTCACTTCCATTTCCATGGAACAGACACAGGTACACACATACCTAAACACCCAACCTTCCATTTCCATGGTACAGACACAGGTGCACACAATCCTAAACACCTCAACCTTCCATTTCCATGGTACAGACACAGGTGCACACATACCTAACACCTCAACCTTCCATTTCCATGGTACAGACACAGGTCACACATACCTAACACCCTCAACCTTCCATTTCTATGGTACAGACACAGGTGCACACATACCTAAACACCCAACCTTCCTTTCCATGGTACAGACAACGTCCACACAATCTACACACCTCAACCTTCCATTTCCATGGTACAGACACAGGTGCACACATACCTACCCAACCCAACATTCCATTTCCATGTACAGACAACAGGCACACATACCTACACACCTCAACCTTCCATTTCCATGGTACAGACACAGGTGCACACATACCTACAACACCTCAACCTTCTATTTCTATGGTACAGGCACAGGTGCACACATCCCTACACACCTCACCTTCCATTTCCATGGTACAGACACAGGTGCACACAACCTACACACCAACATTCCATTTCCATGGTACAGACACAGGTGCACACATACCTACACACCCAACATTCCATTTCCATGGTACAGACACAGGTGCACACACACCTACACACACCAACATTCCTTTCCATGGTACAGACACAGGTGCACACATCCCTACACACCTCAACCTTCCATTTCTATGGTACAGACACAGGTGCACACATACCTACACACCTCAACCTTCCATTTCTATGGTACAGACACAGTGCACACATACCTCACACACCAACATCCATTTCATGGTACAGACACAGGCACACATACCAACACCTCACCTTCCATTTCTATGGTACAGACACAGGTGCACATATACCTACACACCTCAACCTTCCATTTCCATGGTACAGACACAGGTGCACACATACCTACACACACACAACATTCCATTTCTATGGTACACACAGGTGCACACATACCTACACACCTCAACCTTCCATTTCTATGGTACAGACACAGGTGCACATAACCTACACACCTCAACTTTCCATTTCCATGGTACAGACACAGTGCACACAATCTACACACCTCAACCTTCCATTTCCATGGTACAGACACAGGTGCACACATACCTACACACACCAACATTCCATTTCCATGTTACAGACACAGGCGCACACAACCTACACACCTCAACCTTCCATTTCATGGTACAGACACAGGTGCACACATACCTACACACCCACAACATTCCATTTCCATGGTACAGACACAGGTGCACCACATAGCTACACAACTCAACCTTCCATTTCCATGGTACAGACACAGTGCACACACACCACACACACCAACATTCCATTTCCATGGTACAGACACAGGTGCACACATACCTACACACCTCAACCTTCCATTTCTATGGTACAGACACAGGTGCACACATACCTACACACCTCAACCTTCCATTTCTATGGTACAGACACAGGTGCACACATACCTACACACACCAACATTCCATTTCCATGGTACAGACACAGGTGCACACATACCTACACACCCACCTCAACCTTCCATTTCTATGGAACAGACACAGGTGCACATATACCTACACACCTCAACCTTCCATTTCCATGGTACAGGACACAGGTGCACACATACCTACCACACACCACCATTCCATTTCTATGGTACAGCACACGGTGCACACATACCTACACACCCTCAACCTTCCATTTCTATGGTACAACACGGTGCACACATACCTACACACCCAACTTTCCATTTCCATGGTACAGACACAGGTGCACACAACTACACACCCTCAACCTTCCATTTCCATGGTACAGACACGGTGCCACACATACCTACACACACCAACATTCCATTTCCATGTTACAGACACAGGCCCACACATACCTACACACCTCAACCTTCCATTTCCATGTACAGACACAGGTGCACACATACCTACACACACACCCATCATTTCCATGGTACAGACACAGGTGCACACATAGCTACACAACTCAACCTTCCATTTCTATGTACAGACACAGGTGCACACATACCTACACACCTCAACCTTTCATTTCCATGGTACAGACACAGGTGCACACATACCTACACAACTCAACCTTCCATTTCTATGGTACAGACACAGTGCACACATACCTAAACCCTCAACCTTCCATTTCTCATGGACACAGGTGCACACATCCCTACACACCTCAACCTTCCATTTCTATGGTACAACACAGGTGCACACATACCTACACACACCAACATTCCATTTCCATGGTACAGACACAGGTGCACACATAACTACACACCTCAACCTTCCATTTCCATGGTACGACCAGGTACACACATACCTACACACACCACATTCCATTTCCATGGTACAGACACAGGTGCCACACATACCTACACACACTCAACCTTCCATTTCTATGGTACAGACACAGGTGCACACATACCTACACACCCAACCTTCCATTTCTTGGTACAGACACAGGTGCACACATACCTACACACCTCAACCTTCCATTTCCATGGTACAGACACAGGTGCACACATCCTACACACAACCAACATTCCATTTCCATGTTACAGACACAGGTGCACACATACCTAACACCCCTCACTTCCATTTCCATGGTACAGACACAGGTGCATGCACACCTACACACACCAACATTCCATTTCCATGGTACAGACACAGGTACACACATACCTACACACCTCAACCTTCCATTTCCATGGTACAGACACAGGTGCACACATACCTACACACACCAAACTTCCATTTCCATGGTACAGACACAGGTGCACACATACCTCACACCTCAACCTTCATTTCCATGGTACAGACACAGGTGCATGCACACCTACACACCACACCAACATTCCATTTCTATGGTACAGACACAGGTGCACCACACCTACACACCTCAACCTTCCATTTCCATGGTACAGACACAGGTGCACACACACCTACACACGCCAACCTTCCATTTCCATGGTACAGACACAGGTGTATACACCTATACACGCCAACCTTCCTTCCTTTCCATGGTACAGACACAGGTACACACACACCTCACACACCTCAACCTTCCATTTCCATGGCACAGACACAGTGGCACACACACCTACACCACACCAACATTCCATTCCATGGTATAGACACAGGTGCACACATACCTACACACACGCCAACATTCCATTTCCATGGTATAGACACAGGTGCACACACCCTACACACGCCAACCTTCCATTTCCATGGTACACGACACAGGTGCACACATACCTACACACACGCCAACATTCCATTTCCATGGTATAGACACAGGTGCACACACCTACACACCCCCATTCCTTTCCATGGTACAGACACAGGTGCACACACTACCTACACACCTCAACCTTCCATTTCCATGGTACAGACACAGGTGCCACAACACTACACACCCCAACATTCTATTTCCATGGTACAGACACAGTGCACAACACCACCTACACACCCCAACATTCCATTTCCATGGTAAGACAGACACAGGTGCACACACACCTACACACCCTAACATTCTATTTCCATGGTACAGACACGGTGTACACACACCTACACACCCCAACATTCCATTTCCATGGTACAGACAAAGGTGCACAACACCTACACACGCCAACCTCCATTTCCATGGTACAGACACAGGTGCACACTTACCTAACACACACCAACATTCCATTACATGGTACAGACACAGGTGCATGCACACCTACACACACCAACATTCCATTTCCATGGTACAGACACAGGTACCACATACCTACACACACCAACATTCCATTTCCATGGTACAGACACAGGTACACACATACCTAACACCTCAACCTTCCATTCCATGGTACGACACAGGTGCACACATACCTACACACCTCAACCTTCCATTTCCATGGTACAGACACAGGTGCACAACATACCTACACACACCAACATTCCATTTCTATGGTACAGACACAGGTGCACACACACCTACACACACCTCAACCTTCCATTTCCATGGTACAGACACAGGTGCATGCATACCTACACACACCAACATTCCATTCTATGGTACAGACACAGGTGCACACATCACCTACACACCCTCAACCTTCCATTTCCATGGTACAGACACAGGTGCACACATACCTACAACACACCAACATTCCATTTCCAGGTACAGACCAGGTGCACACATACCTACACACCTAACCTTCCATTTCCATGGTACAGACACAGGTGCACACACCCTACACACCTCAACCTTCCATTTCCATGGTACAGACACAGGTGCCACATACCTACACACACCAACATTCCATTTCTATGGTACAGACACAGGTGCCACACACCCTACACACACCTCAACCTTCCATTTCCATGGTACAGACACAGGTGCACACATACCTACACACACCAACATCCATTTCTATGGTACAGACACAGGTGCAACACACACCTACACACCTCAACCTTCCATTTCATGGTACAGACACAGGTACACACATACCTACACACACCAACATTCCATTTCTATGGTACAGACACAGGTGCACACACACCTACACACCTCAACCTTCCATTTCCATGGTACAGACACAGGTGCACACACACCTACACACGCCAACCTCCATTTCCATGGTACAGACACAGGTGTATACACACCTATACACGCCCACCTTCCATTTCTATGGTACAGACACAGGTGCACACACCACCTACACACCTCAACCTTCCATTTCCATGGCACAGACACAGGTGCACACACACCTACACACCCACCATTCCATTTCCATGGTATAGACACAGGTGCACACATACCTACACACACCCAACATTCCATTTCCATGGTATAGACACAGGTGCACACACACCTACACACGCCAACCTTCCATTTCCATGGTACAGACACAGGTGCACACTACCTACACACGCCAACATTCCATTTCCATGGTATAGACACAGGTGCACACACACCTACACACCCCAACATTCCATTTCCATGGTACAGACACAGGTGCACACACACCTACAACCACCCAACATTCTATTTCCATGGTACAGACACAGGTGCACACACACTACAACACCCCAACTTCCATTTCCATGGTACAGACACAGGTGCACACACACCTACACACCCTACATTCTATTTCCATGGTACAGACACAGGTGTACACACACCTACACACCCCAACATTCCATTTCCATGGTACAGACAAAGGTGCACACACCTACACCACCCAACCTTCTCATTTCCATGGTACAGACACAGGTGCACACTTACCTACACACACCAACATTCCATTTCCATGGTACAGACACAGTGCACACACACCTACCAACGCCAACCTCCATTTCCATGGCACATTCTGAGTTGTGTTCAGGGAGGCTAGACTTTACGAAGATGACATACCGAGGGAGTTTTGGTTAGTTTCTTTTCAAAGCATTGGATCTTCACTCAATATTCGGTGGTGGTGTTTAGAGTCTCTTTTTATCTGGAGCCCCATTTAATAGGATCCCCTAACCACTGCCTTGTGTGCTTCCATAAAGTTCCAGGGGAGGGACTGAGTCCAGGTTCCTCAAAATATTCCTCTAAAATATGTGTGAGGTCTTGACTGACCAGTGGGTTTCTGAGCATGAACTCGTTCTGTCCCACTGACATGTCCTTGTGTTGCGGAGATTGGAATTCAAAGTAAGTGTTATCAGGCTATGGTCTGACCATGTGATAAGGGAAATGTGTGAAGTGGAAACCAGGCGAATAGTCTTCGGTGGAGTGAGTGTGATGAGGGGGAGGGCAAAATGTGTACTGACAGGCTGTAGGGATTCTTTTTCTCAAGTATCGTTCAGGTGGCATGAGTTGTCTATAGCATTTAGATAATGTTTCTCTTCTCTGGTCTCTAGGGGGTCTGGAGTGTATTGTAAGCTTGTCCTGTCTCTGTGAGGAAACCATATTGAAGTCTCCCGCTATCATAAGATGGGGACAGTCCAGTGCAGATAGTCGTTAAAGGTCTTTTTTAGGAAGCGAGGTTGGCCTGTGTTGGGGGCATAGACATGCAATAACCAGGTCTACGTTGTGTAGTGTACCTTGTAGTGTACCTTGTAGAATAATATATCTACCCGCTGCGTGTATGATTTGTTTGTAAGTTGAAGGGGGCTTTTTCTGTGATTAAAATGGCAGTGCCGCTTTCCTGTGTCCAGCCGTGGCATAGACTGGTGGAATATAGATGTTTAATGAATTGGAAAGCATCGGGCCCTGGAATGTGTTCCTTGAAGGAATAGAACACCTGCCTGTGATTGTTTAGCCTCTTGGATTAGAAGTAGTCTCTTCACAGGAGAGTTCAATCCCTTACATTCAAAGGTAAAAATGTTATGGTACCTGCCATAGTTTCGGAGATTTGGAGTGTCTATAGAATTGGTGGAGCCCCCGGGACAGAGGGAGCAGCCAGCCACCTGTAAGGTCAAACAAACAATAAAAACAAATTAATAACAAACATAACAAATGAGAGGTCTGTTTCCAGACATCCCAGATCTGTTTGGCAAGAAGTTTCAGTTTTATATCCAAGAGAAGATTAATTCTCCTGGGTTGTCCATTATCTATAATCAAAGACTATTAGGGGTTTTCTTCGATCCGCCCATGAGGGAAACATGAGTGATCTACCTTATCGGATCCATTCGGGCCCCCGCTCCAATCCTTGGAATTCAGGGACCATCAATGTGTACAATTGTGTGGAAGGAAATTTTGTATAGAAGGGAAAATGAGTTTGAAAAGCTGGGTGGGAGCTAGGGAAGGGGGGTCAACACAGGGGGAGGGGGTCGGCTTAGTTTCCTGTTTGTTTGATCCTTGTATGGGATATATCCCATTATTGTGAATAGAGATGGGGGAAAAGGCAGACATCGATTTAAAATAGACTTGTTCTACATATAACTGTTTTACCCCTTTAGAGCCCATCTCATAGATTATAGTGCCTATGTTTATTTGGGAAGCTTGTATGTTAACTATTACACAGCAGAATCCTCATACATTTCACATTCTATTTCTTATTAAAATTGGTGCTGTGAAGGTTTAAAATGGTTCTCCTTTGGGATCTTCAAATATTGTGGTTTAGGGTGTTGGTCTTGAGGTATATGAGAGGTGAGGTTTCTAGGTTGTAATCTGAAATTTTGCTTTCTTATATAATTCAATTTGGATTCTTCCCTTTAATCTGTTGCTGTAGGACCTTTGCATTTAGCTAAGTGAAAAGAACCCTAGGTTGAAACTCTTGGATATGTTTTGTGCTGGCATTTGAAAATATTGTATAGCGGTAAACAGCTTAGTCTTTACAAATCAAGAGCTACAGTATTCATTATATATGTATTAATATGACATTAAACAGCTTAATCTTAACAAAACAAGTATTGCAAGATAAAGTTTTTGTTTACTGAGCCTGGCCAGGCCCAGTGTTATTGGAGGTTCCCTATATAAAGAAAGTGTTAAAGGAACCTGGGCCTCTAATTCAATTCAGTATGTTTTGAAGCCGTCCAATATTCAAAACTTATGAGACAGAGGGGTTATCAGGGTTTGGAGATTTTAGGTTCCTGTCCTGTATGGGCTGACAGGAATCTAAGAGTGGCGATTGTCAATGTCAATCTCACCTTACATATAAAATGGAGAAGTTCTCATACCTTATAAGACCATTTAGTAAGTTATAGTACCTGTGTTTCCAGGGAGACGATATTGTGAATTATTACCAAAGGTAACCTCATATATTTCCAGTTCTGATCCTTTTAAAGTTTTGTTGGAGGTGTTTGGTGGTTGGTATACGAGATCGGTTTACAATCGGGTAGCTTAATTGGAGTAGTTGTAGAGATTCACAGAATCCGGTAACTACTCTGATAAGGGAGTGTGTCACACCCTTATGTCGAACTATGAGCTGAAAGGGGAATCCCCATCTGTAAGATAAGTTATTGTCCCTCAGAGCTGAAGTAGAGGACGAAGTTGGCGCCTGCGGGCTAAGGTGGATGGCACCAGATCGGGGTATAGTTGTTATCGGAGTTTCCTCATGAGTTAATTCAGTCCTGTTGCAATACGGTTTAGGATCTCCTCTTTTTGTGTGAAGTAGTAAAGTCTGCAGATTATATCCCGGGTATTTGGAGGTACCCTTAGGACGTAGAGATCTGTGGACCCTGTCTAATTCATTAAAATTAATAATGAAGTTAGGATAGCTGAACAAGCATCGCTAAGCCTAAAAATTTTTATAAGTATATTAATAGTAAGAAGATGGACTAAGAATGTGGCACCATTAATTAATGGGGATAAGTTAGTTACGGAGGATGGCGATAAAGCAAATGTCTTGAATATTTTTTTCCTCGTATACACTATAGAAGATCCAAGTACAGATATCATAGAGTATAGTAGCAATAATGGTATAAAAGATTCAAGTGCACATTGGTAACCGGAAATATGGTACAGAAAGAACTAAATAAGGTTAATATTAATAAATCTCCTGACCGGATAAAATACATCCTCGGGTACTTAGGGAGCTAAGTCAGTTTTTATCTAAGCCATTGTTTCTTATTATTGCAGATTCCCTCATGTCCGGTGGTGTGCCTCTGAATTGGAAAAAGGCTGATGTTATTCCAATATTCAAAAAGGGTAGTCGTTCACAGCCGGGTATTACTACAGGCCTGTAAGTTAACTTCAGTGGTGGGGAAGAATCCTGGAAAGTTTAATAAGGGAACATGTTCTAGAGTATGTTTCAAGGACGACATTATAAGTAGTAACCAGCATGGATTTAGGAGGAATAGATCTTGTCAAACTAACTTGCTTGGCTTTTATGAGGAAGTAAGTAGAAATTTAGACTCTGGCATAGCAGTAGATGTAGTTTACTTAGATTTTGCAAGGCTTTTAATACAGTCCCCCATAGGCGACTAATGTATAAGCTAATCTGTTGGTCTGGGGAGTCACATTTGTACATGGATAGGTAAATGTAAGGTGATGGTCATTTGGACTTAAAAATCCTTGTACTACTTATACTATAAATGGCCTGTGTTAAGTGAATACCTGTTGGAAAGGGATCTTGGAGTTTTGGTGGATAACAAACTTAAAGGTAGCAAGCAGTGCCAGACGGCAACAGCCAGAGCCAGCAGGGTATTGCTTGTATAAAGAGAGGTATGGATTCAAGGGAGGAAAATGTAATTCTCCCTCTTTACAAAGCATTGGTAAGGCCTCATTTGGAATATGCATTGCAATTTTGGAATCCTGTGTACAAAAGGACGTCTTTGAAATGGAAAGAGTTCAGAGAAGGGCAACTAGATTAATAAGTGGATTGGGGGAGCTTGAATATGAAGAGAGACTGGAACAGTTACAATTATGTACACTGGAAAAAAGCGCTTGCGTGGGGATATGATTACTGTGTATAAATACATTAACAGGCCATACAATAAAAAAAAAAAAAAAATGTGAGAGATAGTCACACACGATAGGGTTAACACATAGCTGTCACCAGCAGTTTAAAAAAGAAATTTTAGCTTTTAAAGAATTGGTTTACACAGTTGCAAAGCTCAGTGAATTCTTTATACCCCTTGCATGTGCTTTATGTTCAGTGCGTGCTGTAGAAACCAAGAAACACTATAAAACTGTACAATTACTGATGGTTCTCCAGAATGCTGATTGCAGAGTTAAGAGCTATCGCTAGTTGGGAATTATAGACTCTATTCAGTGTAGATTTACTGTATGTTTAAACTTAAGTTAGTTTTTAGACCTTTACTGGTTCTGCTGCACTGTGCAGGAAATACTGATCCAACTAGTAAAATGTTGACAGACGGGCCAACAGACGTCATTGGTGACATTTCAAGAAGGACTGCCTAGGCTATGAACACACAAACTTGTCCCTAGGCTGTAATTACTTTCCATTATATCCGTGACGTACATGGGCTTTATACTGCTGTCTGTCGCCCTCTTTGTCTCTGCCTGATTAGTAACTTATAGATCTTAATGGCACATAATACATAGAACTGTAGTTACCCTGTACAAGGTCATTCCATGAATGCTGGACATTAAATTAGTAATTGTAATATAATCCACCCCCATAATAGGTCAAAATGGTACCAACAGTATGATTATTTCCTTATAATCTGCGCGCTACTACACAGTAGCGCGCCGATTATTAGTTGGCTCACTTCCCTACCCACCTGTTTTCTCTCCCCTTCCGTCTATCTTTAGTTCCATTGGCTGAAACCAAGTTCTGCGTCTCCCGCGCCACTGTGGATGGCGCGGCTCCTCCTACTCTTCCTGCACAGTACTGAACTATTGCGTGATGACTTGCGAATCACTTGCGCTATAGATATCCCTGTACCGGACGTAACGTGACAGGAGGAGCCGCACCATCCACAGTGGTGCAGGATACGCTAAACTTAGTGGCAGCCAAGGAACTTAAGGTAGAAGTGAAAGGGGTAGAAAACAGGTGAGGGAAGTGAGGAGGGGGGGGGGGGAGGTAGGAATAAATGACAGAGGATTATTCCTATTCCTCCCCCCCATCCCTGCAGAGTCCAGATTGATTCAGGGGGTGCTTTATATGTAACAGATTGATTGGGGGGGGGCTGTGGCCTCGTGCTTTTATATGTTACATAGTAACATAGTAATTGAGGTTGAATAAAGACATACTTCCATCAAGTCCAACCTTTTCACCCTCCTTTTTTTTTAACACTATCTAACAGTTGATCCAGAGGAAAGCAAAAAATAACAGCTAAAAGGGGGGGGGGGAATTCCTTCCTGACTCAAATGGCATCGGAAAGTATCCCTGGATCAACCAGATCTATATGTATTAAAGGGCATGTCCACCCCCAAAACTATAATCCCCCCAACTACTGGCCCCACCATGTAGTGTAGTTTAATCATTACCTCACATCCCAGCTCCATAGGGTTCTCCTGTAGCCCCCCCCCCCCTAAAGTCCAAAAACTGCCCACCAGGAGGCTAGCAGAGTCCATATAGGACTCTGCCTCCTACCTGGCCTCCGGGAGAAGTTTGGCATGCGTACTGCAGCCCTCTCCCCCTCCCTCCCCCTCCCTCTCCTCCCTCTCCCTCCCTCTCCGGATTCCCTCCCCCTAGCATTAATTCCCTTAATACAGTATTCCCCCTGGTCTCCAGCCCCAACCGCATCATTTTTATTTTTAGAAAGCTCCCCAAATTTTTACTTACCAAAAATTTATATTATATTATATTAAAAAAATTTAAGGGTGGACATACCCTTTATACCAGTAATTCTCAATATTTTTTCGTTTTAGAAACTTATCCAGGCCTTTTTTTTAAGCTATTCAATGAACTTGCTACTTACCACATCTGCTGTAGGACAGTTTCACACCGTTCTCACTGTAAAGAAACCTTTCCTAACCTGAAGATGAAACTTCTTTTCTTCCAACCTTAAAGGATGTCCACGAGTCCTCTGATATGACCTATTAGTGAACAATGCACCAGAGAGTTCATTGTATGGCCCATTAACAAACGTTGCTTCTCCAATGTAAACAGCCCAAACTTGTCTAATCTACCTGCATATTCAAGCCCCTCCATTCCCCTTATTAATTTAGTTGCCCTTCTATGAACTGCTTCCATTTCCAAGATGTCCCTTTTGTATATGGGATTCCAAAACTGCACTGCATATTCCAAACAAGGCCTTACCAGCGCCTTGTAAAGAGGGAGAATAATATTTTTCTCTCTTGAATCTATTCCCTCTTTATACAATACAATATCTGGCTAGCTCTAGCCGTTGCTACCTGGCATTGTTTGCTACAGCTAAGTCTGGTACCTACCAGAAACACCCAAATCTTTTTCTATTACAGATGCACTCAACACAGAGTATTTATGGTGTAGGTGGCACAGGGATTATTAAATCCCAAATGCATCACCTTACATTTATCTGCCATTCTGCTGCCCATTTTGATAATCTATCTAGGTCTGCTTGCAACTTGCACATCATTTGAAGTTTCCAAAGCTCTGCATAGTTTATTGTCATCAGCAAACACAGAGACCCTTGCTGTCAATGCCCCTTCTAAGTAATTTATAAATAGATTAAACAAGCGGTCCAAGACAGAACACTGAGGCACTCCGCTTAGAACTTTAGCCCACATAGATGTAGCTCCATTTACCACCACTCTCTGTTTGGTATCCAATAACCAATTCTCATCCATGCACAAATGTTTTCTTCAAAGCCAACAGTCCTCAGTTTATACATTAGTCACCTATGAAGCACAGTATCCAAAGCTTGAATAAAAAAAGGAACAATTCGGAGGACGGGGAGGATGGGGATTTTGGAGTCAGAGACAGAAGGGACGTAGAAGGCTTTACTCACAAGAATTATACGAAGAAAACAAAAGTAAAAGAAAAGGCAAAGGAAAACAAACACAAGTGGGAAAGTTTCTGAAGGGAGTATAATGAATCGGATCGAACCAGGATGTACGGGAGGATCAACAAAAAGTAAAGTTATATAACACCTAACGGGTCTAGCCATGCATTGAATGGAAAATGTAATTAATCTTTCTAAGTATAATCGGACAGCCGAGGAAATTGAGGGTCTTAAATTTAGGCCTCAATTTTGCACCTTCCAGTAACTTTTCTTATCTTGATACTATTATTGATTTGACCTGCTTTATACGTAAGATTACCCGTAAGAAGCTTTTTTCCTCTGTAACCAATATCAGAGACTTTGATTCCCTTGATGATATTGATATTGTCAATGACACTGTTTCTTTTGCAATGTGGATGTTTCTTTGACGTTAACTGTATAAGAGATGATACTGTATGTTACCTGAAGTTTTATTTTCACAAAGAACAACGACGTGTCCTTTAACTCTTAAAAATTCCAAGATGTGTGCTTAGCATATGATTGTGCTGATATGATACAGACAGAGCAGGCTCAATGTAGAAAAATAGATCCACGTTTTACCCTATGCAAAGTAGGGTTCTGTATTGGATAAATTTCATTCTTTGGTTGAGGGGGATTTGTTTTCTTCTTGCTCAGAAGAAATCTGGAGAACATTACAAACTAAACAGGACAATATAAGTCCTACCCTCAGAAAAGCACTTAAGAATTACAGAATAATGCTAATATTGCCGTACAACAATCAGATAAGGGTGGTTCGATTGCCATTTTAGACAAAACGTATTACATTGAGGATGCTCTGTCTCAATTGTCTGATAGCGAAACTTATTGTAAACAGCTGACTCGACCTATATATACCAACAGAAAATGAGATCTATTTTAGATACTGCCTTAGATAAAGGAATACTCAATAAGGACGAGTTTGAAATATGAATATTATCTCTCCGGTTATGCCCATCTTTCATACCTTACCTAAGGTTCATAAAGACCCCCTAAACCCTAAAGGCAGACCTGATAGTAACCTCTCTTCCATCCTATATTAAAGATTCCGGAGACTGTCTGGAAAAACTTTGTGGCATTCCATGGAATGATATTACATATGGCTGACCGTGGATGTCAGAAGTCTGTATTCCAGCATTCCCCAGCATTGGGGTCTTGAGGCTGTTGGTTTTTGGCTAGTTTTTGGCTAGAATCGGGTATTGTGCCTTTTGTACAAGCAGATTTTATTATCCAGCTTTAGAATATCTATTGGAACACAATTTCTTTAGTAGGGTAGTTACTACCTCCAGACACGTGGTGCTGCCATGGGGGCGAAATTTCGCCCTCATATGCTAACCTCTATATGGGTGGTGTGAGCGGCGCCACGTGTATGGAGGTAGAAACCCCTTCAAAAATAACATGTTTGGTATTACCGTTATTATAGACGATATATCATTATTTAGGGGACACAAATCTGAGATTTTGGAGTTTGTTGATTATCTTAATTTTAATTCTGTGAAATTAAAATTTACTATGATGAGAACAGTGAGATAGATATAATGTTTAAATCAGTTGATCATAAGGTTCACAGTGATGCATACAAGAAACCCATTGCGAGAAATACTCTTTTAAGAAAAAACAGTCACCATCCCAAGAAATTGCTCAAAAGTATCCCATATCAGTCAGTTTATCTGGGCTAGACGGATTTGCTCAACATGGGAGTCTTTTAACACACAAGCAATGTTTCTATGGGATCTTTTTTAGAGAGGGGATATGATACAGAAGTCATCAGGCAGGCTTATAATAGAGCAGTTGGTATGAATCGTACCACATTTATATCCTCTTGATATTGATTGATAATACAGTGAAACATGGTACCTCCGAGACCATCCATATCACATGAGAAAAGAGCAGATAATAAAGATAACATAAAGATTTCTCTCTTAATGTTATTATCAGATATAGCCAAGATGCTTATCATATACATAACACCTTAAAACGCTATTGGTCTATCCTTTGGCGGATCCGTTCTTGCGGATATTCTTCCTGATCACACATTCACATTCCGTAACTCTAAATCTCTGTCTAATTTTGTCGCACCAAGTATGCTACCTGTAATATAGAAAGAACTGGTTGAATCCAAAGGGTTTTTATGTGTGGCAGAACTAATTGTAAGTGTTGTCGTTTATTCAAAAAAACACTTTCTTTTACATCTAATAATACTCATAAAACTTATGAGATCTCAAGTTTATTAATTGTAGATCACAATTTGTTGTTTACTTGATCACATGGGGGTGTGGTTTACAGTACGTCGGTAAGACACAAAGATGTCTCAAATATAGGTTGTATGAACAAGCAAATTCCACCCAGCATAGGGACAACCTACAGCTCTTGGCATACATAGCAAGATATGTCCATTAATTATTAAGTGTACTTACACAGGTATTAAACAGATTCAGTTAGACATCAGAGGAGGAGATAGGAGTTTAATCTAGTAAAGAGGGAGCTATGGTGGATATTGGAGCTACAGACCCATTGGCCTAGGGGTCTTAATAAAGATTGGGAGGTGACTGGTATTATATAGTCACCATGTTTTTTGATGTGTCACCAGTTCATAAACACCTTATTGGATTTCTGATCTCTATTTTTAGATTGTTTATATATTTTGGGACCCTTCTTTTGCTATTAGCCCTTTGTTTTAGATCTCTTCCCTATTCTCTGCCATATATATTTATGGACCCTTTCACTTACTGTTCATTGTGTGTATATTTATATGGACCTTTTTACTATCTGTATCCATAATCTTCAGCTACCTTGTATTAATGTTTGATCGAAACATTAGAAATCAAACAACTGTCTATTTTTTGACACGGATTGTTTTTAATTCAATATATTTACAAACTATTCACAATGGTAAACACTTAACAAACACAAGTGCACACACACCTACACACCTCAACCTTCCATTTCCATGGTACAGACACAGGTGCACACATACCTACACACCTCAACCTTCCATTTCCATGGTACATACACAGGTGCACACATACCTACACACACCAACATTCCATTTCCATGGTACAGACACAGGTGCACACATACCTACACACCTCAACCTTCCATTTCCATGGTACAGACACAGGTACACACATACCTACACACCTCAACCTTCCATTTCCATGGTACAGACACAGGTAAACACATACCTACACACCTCAACCTTCCATTTCTATGGTACAGACACAGGTGCACACATACCTAAACACCTCAACTTCCATTTCCATGGTACAGACACAGGTACACACATACCTACACACCTCAACCTTCCATTTCCATGGTACAGACACAGGTGCACACATACCTAAACACCTCAACCTTCCATTTCTATGGTACAGACACAGGTGCACACATACCTAAACACCTCAACCTTCCATTTCCATGGTACAGACACAGGTACACACATACCTACACACCTCAACCTTCCATTTCTATGGTACAGACACAGGTGCACACATACCTAAACACCTCAACCTTCCATTTCCATGGTACAGACACAGGTACACACATACCTACACACCTCAACCTTCCATTTCCATGGTACAGACACAGGTGCACACATACCTACACACACCAACATTCCATTTCCATGGTACAGACACAGGTAAACACATACCTAAACACCTCAACCTTCCATTTCTATGGTACAGACACAGGTGCACACATACCTAAACACCTCAACCTTCCATTTCCATGGTACAGACACAGGTACACACACTACCACACCTCAACCTTCCATTTCTATGGTACGACACAGGGCACACATACCTACACACACCAACATTCCATTTCCATGGTACAGACACAGGTGCACACATACCTACACACCTCAACCTTTCATTTCCATGGTACAGACGCAGGTGCACACATACCTACACAACTCAACCTTCCATTTCCATGGTACAGACACAGGTGCACACATACCTACACACACCAACATTCCATTTCTATGGTCAGACACAGGTGCACACACACCTACACACCTCAACCTTCCATTTCTATGGTACAGACACAGGTGCACACATACCTACACAACTCAACCTTCCATTTCTATGGTACAGACACAGGTGCACACATACCTACACACCTCAACCTTCCATTTCCATGGTACAGACACAGGTACACACATATCTACACACCTCAACCTTCCATTTCCATGGTACAGACACAGGTGCACACATACCTACACAACTCAACCTCCATTTCTATGGTACAGACACAGGTACACACATACCTACACACCCAACCTTCCATTTCTATGGTACAGCACACGGTGCACACACACCTACACACCTCAACCTTCCATTTCTATGGTACAGACACAGGTGCACACATACCTACACAACTAACCTTCCATTTCTATGGTACAGACACAGGTACACACATACCTAACACCTCAACCTTCCATTTCTATGGTACAGACACAGGTGCACACATACCACACCAAACCAACATTCCATTCTATGGTACAGACACAGGTGCACCATACCTACACACCTCAACCTTCCATTTCTATGGTACAGACACAGGCACAAACCTACACACCTCAACTTTCCATTTCCATGGTACAGACACAGGTGCACACAGATTACACACCTCAACCTTCCATTTCCATGGTACAGACACAGGTGCACACATACCTAAACACACCTTCCATTTCCATGGTACAGACACAGGTGCACACATACCTACACACCCGAATTCCATTTCCATGTACAGACACAGGCGCACACATACCTACACACCTCAACTTCCCATTTCCATGGTACAGACACAGGTGCACACATACCTACACACACCAATATTCCATTTCCAGGTACAGACACAGGTGCACACATACTACACACCTCAACCCCATTTCCATGGTACAGACACAGGTGCACACATACCACACAACTCAACCTTCCATTCTATGGTACAGACACAGGTGACACACATACCTACACACCTCAACCTTCATTTCCATGGTACAGACACAGGTGCACACATACCTACACAACTCAACCTTCCATTCCATGGTACAGACACAGGTGCACCATACCTAAACACCTCAACCTTCCATTCTCATGGTACAGACACAGGTGCACATATACCTACACACCTCAACCTTCCATTTCTATGGTACAGACACAGGTGCACACATACCTACACACCCTCAACCTTCCATTTCCATGGTACAGACACAGGTGCACACATACCTACACACCCAACATTCCATTTCCATGGTACAGACAAGGTGCACACATACATAAACACCTCAACCTTCCATTTCCATGGTACAGACACAGGTACACAACTACCTACACACCTCAACTTCCATTACAGGTACAGACACAGGTACACACATACCTACACACCTCACCTTCCATTTCCATGGTACAGACCAGGTGCACACATACCTAAACACCTCTCTCCATTTCTATGGTACAGACACAGGTGCACACATACCTACACACCTCAACCTTCCATTTCCATGGTACAGACACAGGTACACACATACCTACACACCTCAACCTTCCATTTCCATGGTACAGACACAGGTACACACATACCTACACACCTAACCTTCCATTTCCATGGTACAGACACAGGTACACAATACCTAAACACCTCAGCCTCCATTTCCATGGTACAGAACACAGGTGCACACATACCTAAACACCTAACCTTCCATTTCCATGGTACAGACAAGGTACACACATACCTACACACTCAACCTTCCATTTCCATGGAACGACACAGGTACACACATACCTAAACACCCTCAACCTTCCATTTCCATGGTACAGACACAGGTGCACACATACCTAAACACCTCAACCTTCCATTTCCATGGTACAGCCAACAGTGCACACATACCTACACACACCCAACATTCCATTTCCATGTTACAGACACAGGTGCACACATACCTACACACCTCAACCTTCCATTTCCATGGTACAGACACAGGTGCACACATACCTACACACCTCAACCTTCTATTTCTATGGTACAGGCACAGGTGCACACATACCTACACACCTCAACCTTCCATTTCCATGGTACAGACACAGGTGCACACAAACCTAAACACCTCAACCTTCCATTTCCATGGTACAGACACAGGTGCACACATACCTACACACACCGACATTCCATTTCCATGGTACAGACACAGGTGCACACATACCTACACACCTCAACCTCCCATTTCCATGGTACAGACACAGGTGCACACATACCTACACACACCAATATTCCATTTCCATGGTACAGACACAGGTGCACACTACCTACACACCTCAACTTCCATTTCCATGGTACAGACACAGGTGCACACATACCTAACACCTCAACTTCCATTTCTATGGTAAGACACAGGTGCACATATACCTACACACCTCAACCTTCCATTTCTATGGTACAGACACAGGTGCACACATACCTACACACCTCAACCTTCCATTTCCATGGTACAGACACAGGTGCACACATACCTACACACACCAACATTCCATTTCCATGGTACAGACACAGGTGCACACATACATAAACACCTCAACCTTCCATTTCCATGGTACAGACACAGGTACACACATACCTACACACCTCAACCTTCCATTTCCATGGTACAGACACAGGTACACACATACCTACACACCTCAACCTTCCATTTCCATGGTACAGACACAGGTGCACACATACATAAACACCTCAACCTTCCATTTCCATGGTACAGACACAGGTACACACATACCTACACACCTCAACCTTCCATTTCCATGGTACAGACACAGGTACACACATACCTACACACCTCAACCTTCCATTTCCATGGTACAGACACAGGTACACACATACCTAAACACCTCAGCCTTCCATTTCCATGGTACAGACACAGGTGCACACATACCTAAACACCTCAACCTTCCATTTCCATGGTACAGACAAAGGTACACACATACCTACACACCTCAACCTTCCATTTCCATGGAAGACACAGTACACACATACCTAACACACCAACCTTCCATTTCCATGGTACAGACACAAGGTGCACACATACCTAAACACCTCAACCTTCCATTTCCATGGTACAGACACAGGTGCACACATACCTAAACACCTCAACTTCCATTCTATGGTACAGACACAGGTGCAACATACCTAAACACCTAACTTCCATTTCATGGTCAGACACAGGTACACACATATCTACACACCTCAACCTTCCATTTCCATGGTACAGACACAGGTGCACACATACCTACACACACCAACATTCCATTTCCATGTTACAGACACAGGTGCACACATACCTACACACCTCAAATTCCATTTCCATGGTACAGCACAGGTGCACACATACCTACACACCTCAACCTTCTATTTCTATGGTACAGAACACAGGTGCACACATACCTACACACCTCAACCTCCATTTCCATGGTACAGACACAGGTGCACACAACCTACACACACCAACATTCCATTCCATGGTACAGACACAGGTGCACACATACCTACACACCCCAACATTCCATTTCCATGGTACAGACACAGGTGCACACACACCTACACACACCAACATTCCATTTCCATGGTACAGACACAGGTGCACACATACCTACACACCTCAACCTTCCATTTCTATGGTACAGACACAGGTGCACACATACCTACACACCTCAACCTTCCATTTCATGGTACAGACACAGGTGCAACATACCTACACACACCAACATTCCATTTCATGGTACAGACACAGGTGCACACATACCTACACACCTCAACCTTCCATTTCCATGGTACAGACACAGGTGCACACATACATAAACACCTCAACCTTCCATTTCCATGTACAGACACAGGTACACACATACATACACACCTCAACCTTCCATTTCCATGGTACAGCAACAGGTACACACATACCTACACACCTCAACCTTACATTCCATGGTACAACACAGGTACACACATACTAAACACCTCACCTTCCATTTCCATGGTAAGACACAGGTGCACACACCTAAACACCTCCACCTTCCATTTCCATGGTAAAGACAAAGGTACACACATACCTACAACCTCAACCTTCCATTTCCATGGAACAGACACAGGTACACACATACCTAAACACCTCAACCTTCCATTTCCATGGTACAGACACAGGTGCACACATACCTAAACACCTCAACCTTCCATTTCCATGGTACAGACACAGGTGCACACATACCTAAACACCTCAACCTTCCATTTCCATGGTACAGACACAGGTGCAACACATACCTAACACCTAACCTTCCATTCTATGGTACAGACACAGGTTCACACATACCTAAACACCTCAACCTTCCATTTCCATGGTACAGACAAGGTACCACATATCTACACACACTCAACCTTCCATTTCCATGGTACAGACACAGGTGACACATACCTACACACACCAACATTCCATTTCCATGTTACAGACACAGGTGCACACATACCTACACACCTCAACCTTCCATTTCCATGGTACAGACACAGGTGCACACATACCTACACACCTCAACCTTCTATTTCTATGGTACAGGCACAGGTGCACACATACCTACACACCTCAACCTTCCATTTCCATGGTACAGACACAGGTGCACACAAACCTACACACACCAACATTCCATTTCCATGGTACAGACACAGGTGCACACATACCTACACACCCAACATTCCATTTCCATGGTACAGACACAGGTGCACACCACCTACACACACCAACATTCCATTTCCATGGTACAGACACAGGTGCACACATACCTACACACATCAACCTTCCATTTCATGGTACAGACACAGGCACACATACCTACCACCCTCAACCTTCCATTTTTTATGGTACAGACACAGGTGCACACATACCTACCACACCAACATTCCATTTCCATGGTACAGACACAGGTGCACCACTACCTACACACCTCAACCTTCCATTTCTATGGTACAGACACAGGTGCACACATACAATAACACACCTCAACCTTCCATTTCCATGGTACAGACACAGGTGCACACATACCTACACACACCAACATTCCATTTCCATGGTACAGACACAGGTGCACACATACCTACACACCTCAACCTTCCATTTCTATGGTACAGACACAGGTGACACATACTACACAACCTCAACTTCCATTTCCATGGTACAGACACAGGTGCACACAGATCTACACACCTCAACCTTCCATTTCCATGGTACAGACACAGGTGCACACATACCTACACACACCAACATTCCATTTCCATGTTACAGACACAGGTGCACACATACCTACACACCTCAACCTTCCATTTCATGGTACAGACACAGGTGCACACATACCTACACACACCAACATTCCATTTCCATGGTACAGACACAGTGCACACATAGCTACACCAATCAACCTTCCATTTCCATGGTACAGACACAGGTGCACACACAACACACACAACAACATTCCATTTCCATGGTACAGACACAGGTGCCACATACCTACACACCTCAACCTTCCATTTTTATGGTACAGCACAGGTGCACACATACCTACACACCTCAACCTTCCATTTCTATGGGACAGCACAGGTGCACACATACTCACACACCAACATTCCATTTCCATGGTACAGACACAGGTGCACAACAACCTAACACCTCAACCTTCCATTTTATGGTACAGACACCGGTGCACATATACCTACACACCTCAACCTTCCATTTCCATGGTACAGACACAGGTGCACACATACCTACACACACCAACATTCCATTTCTATGGTACAGAACAGGTGCACACATACCTACACACCTCAACCTTCATTTCTAGGTACAGACACAGTGCCACATACCTACACACTCAACTTTCCATTTCCATGGTAAAGACACAGGTGCACACAATCTACACACCTCAACCTTCCATTTCACTGGTACAGACACAGGTGCACACATACCTACACACACCAACATTCCATTTCCATGTTACAGACCACAGGCGCACACATACCTACACACCTCAACCTTCCATTTCCATGGTACAGACACAGGTGCACACATACCTACACACCACAAATCCATTTCCATGGTACAGACACAGGTGCACACATAGCTACACAACTCAACCTTCCATTTCTATGGTACAGACACAGGTGCACACATACCTACACACCTCAACCTTTCATTCCATGGTACAGACACAGGTGCAACACATACCTACACAACTCAACTTCATTTCTATGGTACGACACGGTGCACACATACCTAAACACCTCAACCTTCCATTCTATGGTACAGACAACAGGTGCACACAACTACACACCTCAACCTTCCATTTCATGGTACAGACACAGGTGGCACACACATACCTACACACACCAAACTTCCATTTCCATGGTACAGACACAGGTGCACACATAACTACACACCTCAACCTTCCATTTCCATGGTACAGACACAGGTAACACATACCTACACACACCAACATTCCATTTCCATGGTACAGACACAGGTGACAACATACCACACAACTCAACCTTCCATTTCTATGTACAGACCAGGTGCACACATACCTACACACCAACCTTCCATTTCTATGGTACAGACACGGTGCACACATACCTACACACCTCAACCTTCCATTTCCATGGGACAGACAAGGTGCACACCATACCTACACACACCAACATTCCATTCCATGGTACAAACAGGTGCACACATACCTACAAACCTCAACCTTCCATTTCCATGGTACAGACACACGGTGCAGCAACACCTACACACACCAACATTCCATTTCCCTGGTAAGACACAGGTAACCACATACCTACACACCTCAACCTTCCATTTCCATATGGTACAGACCAGGTGCACACATACCTACACACACCAACATTCCATTTCCATGGTACAGACACAGGTGCACACATACCTACACACCTCAACCTTCCATTTCCATGGTACAGACACAGGTGCATGCACACCTACACACACCAACATTCCATTTCTATGGTACAGACACAGGTGCACACACACCTACACACCTCAACCTTCCATTTCCATGGTACAGACACAGGTGCACACACACCTACACACGCCAACCTTCATTTCCATGGTACAGACACAGGTGTATACACACCTATACACGCCAACCTATTTCCATGGTACAGACACAGTACACACACACCTAACACCCTCAACCTTCCATTTCCATGGCACAGACACAGGTGCACACACACCTACACACACCAACATTCCATTTCCATGGATAACACAGGTGCACACAACCTACACACGCAAAATCCATTTCCAGGTATAGACACAGGGCACACACCTACACACGCCAACCTTCCATTTCCATGGTACAGACACAGGTGCACACATACCTACACACGCCAAACATTCCATTTCCATGGTATAGACAAGGTGCACACACACTACACACCCAAATTCCATTTCCATGGTACACGACACAGGTGACACATACCTACACACCTCAACCTTCCATTTCCATGGTACAGACACAGGTGCACACACACCTACACACCCCAACATTCTATTTCCAGGTACAGACACAGGTGCACAACACCTACCACACCCCAACATTCCATTTCCATGTACAGACACAGGTGCACACACACCTACACACCCTAACATTCTATTTCCATGGTACAGACACAGGTGTACACATACCTACACACCCAACATTCCATTTCCATGGTACAGACAAAGGTGCACACCACCTACACACGCCAACCTTCCATTTCCATGGTACAGACACAGGTGCACACTTACCTACACACACCAACATTCCATTTACATGGTACAGACACAGGTGCATGCACACCTACACACACCAACATTCCATTTCCATGGTACGACACAGGTAACACACTACCTACACACACCAACATTCCATTTCCATGGTACAGAACACGGTACACACATACCTACACACCTCAACCTTCCATTTCCATGGTACAGACACAGGTGCACACATACCTACACACCTCAACCTTCCATTTCCATGGTACAGACACAGGTGCACACATACCTACACACACCAACATTCCATTTCTATGGTACAGACACAGGTGCACACACACCTACACACCTCAACCTTCCATTTCCATGGTACAGACACAGGTGCATGCATACCTACACACACCAACATTCCATTTCTATGGTACAGACACAGGTGCACACATACCTACACACCTCAACCTTCCATTTCCATGGTACAGACACAGGTGCACACATACCTTACCTGTAGGTGTGTGTGCACCTGTGTCTGTACCATGGAAATGGAAGGTTGGCGTGTGTAGGTGTGTGTGCACCTGTGTCTGTACCATGGAAATGGAAGGTTGAGGTGTGTAGGTGTGTGTGCACCTGTGTCTGTACCATAGAAATGGAATGTTGGTGTGTGTAGGTATGTGTGCACCTGTGTCTGTAACACACCTCAACCTTCCATTTCTATGGTACAGACACAGGTGCACACATACCTAAACCCTCAACCTTCCATTTCCATGGTACAGACACAGGTACACACATACCTACACACCTCAACCTTCCATTTCCATGGTAAAGACAAGGTGCACACATACCTACACCCCAACTCCATTTCCATGGTACAGACACAAGTAAACACAACCTAAACAACTCAACCTTCCATTTCTATGGTACAGACACAGGTGCACACATACCTAAACACCTCAACCTTCCATTTCCATGGTACAGACACAGGTACACACATACCCACACCTCAACCTTCCATTTCTATGGTACGACACAGGGGCACACATACCTACACACACCAACTTCCATTTCATGGTACGACACACGGTGCACACATACCTACACACCTCAACCTTCATTTCCATGGTACAGACGCAGGTGCACACATACCTACACAACTCAACCTTCCATTTCCATGGTACAGACACAGGTGCACACATACCTACCACACACAACATTCCATTCTATGGTACAGACACAGGTGCACACACACCTACACACACACCTCAACCTTCCATTTCTATGGTACAGACACAGGTGCACACATACCTACACAACCAACCTTCCATTTCTATGTACAGACACAGGTCAACACATACCTACACACCTCAACCTTCCATTTCCATGGTACAGACACATACACACACATACCTACACACCTCAACCTTCCATTTCCATGGTACAGCACAGGTACACACCTACCTCACAACTCAACCTTCCATTTCTATGGTACAACACAGGTACACACATACCTACACACCTCAACCTCCATTTCTATGGTACAGACACAGGTGCACCACACCTACACACCTCAACCTTCCATTTCTATGGTACAGACACAGGTGCACACATACCTACACACCTCAACCTTCCATTTCTATGGTCAGACACAGGTAACACATACCTACAACACCTCAACCTTCCTTTTCTATGGTACAACACAGGTGCACACATACCACACACACCAACATTCCATTTCTATGGTACAGACACAGTGCACACATACCTACACACCTCAACCTTCCATTTCTATGGTACAGACACAGGTGCACACATACCTACACACCTCAACTTCCATTTCCATGGTACAGACACAGGTGCACCAATCTACACACCTCAACCTTCCATTTCCATGGTACAGACACAGGCACCACCTACCTAAACACCTCAACCTTCCATTTCCATGGTACAGACACAGTGCACACATACCTACACACACCGACATTCCATTCCATGGTACAGACACAGGCGCACACATACCTACACACCTCACCTCCCATTTCCATGTACAGACACAGGTGCACACAACCACACACACCAATATTCCATTTCATGGTACAGACACAGGTGCACACATACTACACACCCTCAACCTTCCATTTCCATGGTACACACAGGTGCCACACATACCTACACAACTCAACCTTCCATTCTATGGTACAGACACAGGTCACACATACCTACACACCTCAACCTTCCATTTCCATGGTACAGACACAGGTGCACACATACCTACACACCTCAACCTTCCATTTCCATGGTACAGACACAGTGCACACATACCTAAACACCTCAACCTTCCATTTCTATGGTACAGACACGGTGCACATACCTCACACACTCACCTTCCATTTCTATGGTACAGACACAGGTGCACACATACCTACACACCTCACCTTCCATTTCCATGGTACAGACACAGTGCACACATACCTACACACACCAACATTCCATTTCCATGGTACAGACCCAGGTGCACACATACATAACACCTCAACCTTCCATTTCCATGGTACAACCAGGTACACAATACCTACACACCCTCAACCTTCCATTTACATGGTACAGACACGGTACACACTACCTACACACCAACTTCCATTCCATGGTACAGACACAGGTGCACACATACCTAAACACCTCAATCTTCCATTTCTATGGTACAGACACAGGTGCACACATACCTACACACCTCAACCTTCCATTTCCATGGTACAGACACAGGTACACACATACCTACACACCTCAACCTTCCTTTCCATGGTCAACACAGGTCACACATACCTACACACCTCAACCTTCCATTTCCATGGTACAGACACAGGTACACACATACCTAAACACCTCAGCCTTCCATTTCCATGGTACAGACACAGGTGCACACATACCTAAACACCTCAACCTTCCATTTCCATGGTACAGACAAAGGTACACACATACCTACACACCTCAACCTTCCATTTCCATGGAACAGACACAGGTACACACATACCTAAACACCTCAACCTTCCATTTCCATGGTACAGACACAGGTGCACACATACCTAACACCTCAACCTTCCATTTCCATGGTACAGCAGTGCACACATACCTACACACCCAACATTCCATTTCCATGTTACAGACACAGGTGCACACATACCTACACACCTCAACCTTCCATTTCCATGGTACAGACACAGGTGCACACATACCTACACACCTCAACCTTCTATTTCTATGGTACAGGCACAGGTGCACACATACCTCACACCTCAACCTTCCATTTCCATGGTACAGACACAGGTGCACACAACCTAAACACCTCAACCTCCATTCCAGGGTACAGACACAGGTGCACACATACCTACACACACCGACATTCCATTTCATGGTACAGACCAGGTGCACACATACCTACACACCTCAACCTCCCATTTCATGGTACAGACACAGGTGCACACATACCTACACACACCAATTCCATTTCCATGGTACAGACACAGGTGCACACATCCCTACAACACCTCAACCTTCCATTTCCATGGTACAGACACAGGTGCACACATACCTAAACCACCTCAACCTTCCATTTCTATGTACAGACACAGGTGCACATATACCTACACACCTCAACCTTCCATTTCTATGGTCGACACAGGTGCACACATACCTACAACCACCTCAACCTTCCATTTCCATGGTACAGACACAGGTGCACACATACCTACACACACCAACATTCCATTTCCATGACAGACACAGGTGCACACATCATAAACACCTCAACCTTCCATTTCCATGGTACAGACACAGGTACACACATACCTAACACCTCAACCTTCCATTTCCATGGTACAACACAGGTACACACATACCTACACACCTCAACCTCCATTTCCATGGTACAGACACAGGTGCACACATACTAAACACCTCAACCTTCCATTTCCATGGTACAGACACAGTACACACATACCTACACCCTCAACCTTCCATTTCCATGGTACAGACACAGGTACACACATACCTACACACACCTCAACCTTCCATTTCCATGGTACGCACAGGTACACACACTACCTAAACACCATCCTTCCATTTCCATGGTACAGACACAGGTGCACACATACCTAAACACCTCAACCTTCCATTTCCATGGTACAGACAAAGGTGCACACATACCTACACACCACTCAACCCTCCTTTCCATGGACAGACACAGGTACACCTACCTACACACCTCAACCTTCCATTTCCATGGTACAGACACAGGTGCACACATACCTAAACACCTCAACCTTCCATTTCCATGGTACAGACACAGGTGCACACATACCTAAAACCTCACCTTCCATTTCATGGTACAGACACAGGTGCACACATACCTAACACACCTCAACCTTCCATTCCATGGTACGACCAGGTACACACATATCACACACCTCAACCTTCCTTTCCATGGTACAGACACAGGGCACACTACCTACACACACCAACATTCCATTTCCATGTTACAGACACAGGTGACACCACACCTACACACCTCAACCTTCCATTTCCATGGTACAGACACAGGTGCACACATACCTACACACCTCAACCTTCTATTTCATGGTACAGACACAGGTGCACACCATACCTAACACTCACCTCAACCTTCCATTTCCATGGTACAGACACAGGTGCACACAAACCTAACACACCAACATTCCATTTCCATGGTACAGACACAGTGCACACATACCTACACACCCCAACATTCCTTTCCATGGACGACACAGGTGCACACACACCTACACACCCAACATTCCATTTCCATGGTACAGACAAAGGTCACACATACCTACCAACCAACCTTCCATTTCATGGTACGACACAGGTGCACCAACCTACACACCCTCAACCTTCCATTTCTTGGTACAGACACAGGTGCACACATCCTACACACACACCAACATTCCATTTCCATGGTACAGACACAGGTGCACACATACCTACACACCTCACCTTCCATTTCCATGGTACAGACACAGGTGCACACATACATAAACACCTCAACCTTCCATTTCCATGGTACAGACACAGGTACACACATACCTACACACCTCAACCTTCCATTTCCATGGTACAGACACAGGTACACACATACCTACACACCTCAACCTTACATTTCCATGGTACAACACAGGTACACACATACCTAAACACCTCACCTTCCATTTCCATGGTACAGACACAGGTGCACACATACTAAACACCTCAACCTTCCATTTCCATGGTACAGACAAAGGTACACACACCTACACACTCAACCTCCATTTCCATGGACAGACACAGTACAACATACCTAAACACCTCACCTTCCATTTCCATGGTACAGACACAGTGCACACATACCTAAACACCTCACCTTCCATTTCCATGGTACAGACACAGTGCACACATCCCTAAACACCTCAACCTTCCATTTCCATGGTACAGACACAGGTGCACACATACCTACACACCCTCAACCTTCCATTTCATGGTACAGACACAGGTGCACACATACCTAAACACCTCAACCTTCCATTTCCATGGTACAGACACAGGTACACACATATCTACACACCTCAACCTTCCATTTCCATGGTACAGACACAGGTGCACACATACCTACACACACCAACATTCCATTTCCATGTTACAGACACGGTGCACACCATACCTACACACCTCAACCTTCCATTTCCATGGTACAGACACAGGTGCACACATACCTACAACACCTCAACCTTCTATTTCTATGGTACAGCACACAGGTGCACACTACCTACACACTCAACCTTCCATTTCCATGGTACAGACACAGGTGCACACAAACCTACACACACAACATTCCATTTCCTGGTACAACACAGGTGCACACATACCTACACACCCAACATTCCATTTCCATGGTACAGACACAGTCCACAACCCTACACACCCCAACATTCCATTTCCATGGTACAACACAGGTGCACACTACCTACACACCTCAACCTTCCATTTCATGGTACAGACACAGGTGCACACATACCTACAACCCCTCAACCTTCCATTTCTATGGTACAGACACAGGTGCACACATACCTACACACCCAACATTCCATTTCCATGGTACGACACAGGTGCACACATACCTACAACCCTCAACCTTCCATTTTCTATGGTACAGACACAGGTGCACCATACCTACACACCCTCAACCTCCATTTCCATGGTACAGACACAGGTGCACACATACCTACACACACAACATTCCATTTCTATGGTACAGACACAGGTGCACACATACCTACACACCTCAACCTTCCTTTCTATGGTACAGACACAGGTGCACACATACCTACACACCTCAACTTTCCATTTCCATGGTACAAGACACAGGTGGCACACAATCCTACACACCTCAACCTTCCATTCCATGGTACAACACAGGTGCACACATACCTACACACACCAACATTCCATTTCCTGTTACAGACACAGGTGCACACATACCTACACACCTCAACCTTCCATTTCATGTACAGACACAGGTGCACACATACCTACACACACCCAACATTCCATTTCCATGGTACGACACAGGTGCACACATACTCACACAACTCAACCCCATTTCCATGGTACAGACACAGTGCACACACACCTACAACCCCAACATTCCATTTCCATGGTACAGACACAGTGGCACACATACCTACACACCTCAACCTTCCATTTCTATGGTACGCACACAGGTGCACACATACCTACACACCTCAACCTTCCATTTCTATGGTACAGACACAGGTGCACACTACCTACACACCAACTCCATTTCCATGGTACAGACACAGGTGCACACATACCTACACACCCAACCTTCCATTTCTATGGTACAGACACAGGTGCACATATACCTCACACCTCAACCTTCCATTCCATGGTACAGACACAGGTGCACACATACCTACACACACCAACATTCCATTTCTATGGTACAGACACAGGTGCACACATACCTACACCCCTCAACCTCCATTCTAGGGTACAGCACAGTGCACACATACCTACACACCTCAACTTTCCATTTCCATGGTACAGACACAGGTGCACACAGATCTACACACCTCAACCTTCCATTTCCATGGTACAGACACAGGTGCACACATACCTACACACACCAACATTCCATTTCCATGTTACAGACACAGGCGCACACATACCTACACACCTCAACCTTCCATTTCCATGGTACAGACACAGGTGCACACATACCTACACACACCAACATTCCATTTCCATGGTACAGACACAGGTGCACACATAGCTACACAACTCAACCTTCCATTTCTATGGTACAGACACAGGTGCACACATACCTACACACCTCAACCTTCCATTTCCATGGTACAGACACAGGTGCACACATACCTACACAACTCAACCTTCCATTTCTATGGTACAGACACAGGTGCACACATACCTAAACACCTCAACCTTCCATTCTATGGTACAGACAGGTGCACACATACCTACACACCTCAACCTTCCATTTCTATGGTACAGACACAGGTGCACACACATACCTACACACACCAACATTCCATTCCATGGTACGACACAGGTGCACACATAACACACACCTCAACCTTCCATTTCCATGGTACAACACAGGAACCACATACCTACACACACCAACACCATTCCATGGTACAGACACAGGTCACACATACCTACACAACTCAACCTTCATTTCTATGGTACAGACACAGGTGCACACATACCACACACCTCAACCTTCCATTCTATGGTACAGAACAAGGTGCACACATCCTACACACACCTCACATTCCATTTCCATGGTACGACAAGTGCCCAAATACCTACACACACCAACATCCATTTCCATGGTACAGACACAGGTGCACACTACCTCCACAACTCACCTTCCATTTCCATGGTACAGACACAGGTGATGACACCTACACACACCAACATTCCATTTCCATGGTACAGAACACGTACACACATACCTACACACCTCAACCTTCCTTCATTCCATGGTACAGACACAGGTGCACACATACCTACACCACCAACATTCCATTTCCATGGTACAGACACAGGGCACACATACCTACACACCTCAACCTTCCATTTCCATGGTACAGACACAGGTGCACACACCTACACACACCACATTCCATTTCTATGTACAGACACAGGTCCACACACACCTACACACCTCAACCTTCCATTTCCATGGTACAGACACAGGTGCACACACACCACACACCCCAACCTTCCATTTCCATGGTACAACACAGGTGTATACACACCTATACACACCGCCACCTATCTTCCATTTCCATGGTACAGACACAGGTCACACACACCCTACACACCTCAACCTTCCATTTCCATGGCACAGACACGGTGCACACACACCTACCCACACAACATTCCATTTCCATGGTATAGACACAGTGCACACATACCTACACCACGCCAACATTCCATTTCCATGGTATAAGACACAGGTGCACACACACCTACACACGCCAACCTTCCATTTCCATGGTACAGACACAGGTGCACACATCCTCACACCGCCAACATTCCATTTCCATGGTATAGACACAGGTGCACACACACCTACACACACCAACATTCCATTTCATGGTACAGACACAGGTGCACACATACCTACACACCTCAACCTTCCATTTCCATGGTACAGACACAGGTGCACACACACCTACACACCCCAACATTCTATTTCCATGGTACAGACACAGGTGCACACACACCTACACACCCCAACATTCCATTTCCATGGTACAGACACAGGTGCACACACACCTACACACCCTAACATTCTATTTCCATGGTACAGACACAGGTGTACACACACCTACACACCCCAACATTCCATTTCCATGGTACAGACAAGGTGCACACACCTACACACGCCAACCTTCCATTTCCATGGTACAGACACAGGTGCACACTTACCTACACACACCAACATTCCATTTACATGGTACAGACACAGGTGCATGCACACCTACACACACCAACATTCCATTTCCATGGTACAGACACAGGTACACACATACCTACACACACCAACATTCCATTTCCATGGTACAGACACAGGTACACACATACCTACACACCTCAACCTTCCTTTCCATGGTAACGCACAGGTGCACACATACCTACAACCCTCAACCTTCCATTTCCATGGTACAGACACAGGTGCACAACTACCTCACACACCAACATTCCATTCTATGGTACAGACACAGGTGCACACACACCTACACACCTCAACCTTCCATTTCCATGGTACAGACACAGGTGCATGCATACCTACACACACCAACATTCCATTTCTATGGTACAGACACAGGTGCACACATACCTACACACCTCAACCTTCCATTTCCATGGTACACACAGGTGCACACTACCTACACACACAACATTCCATTTCCATGGTACAGACACAGGTGCACACATACCTACACACCTCAACCTCCATTCCATGGTACAGACACAGGTGCACACACACCTACACACCTCAACCTTCCATTTCCATGGTACAGACACAGGTGCACACATACCTACACACACAACATTCCATTTCTATGGTACAGACACAGGTGCACACACACCTACACACCTCAACCTTCCATTCCATGGTACAGACACAGGTGCACACAACCTCCACACACCAACATTCATTTCTATGGTACAGACACAGGCACACACACCTACACACCTCAACCTTCCATTTCATGGTACAGACACAGGTACACACTACCTACACACACCAACATTCCATTTCTATGGTTACAGACACAGGTGCACACACACCTACACACCTCAACCTTCCATTTCCTGGTACAGACACAGGTGCACACACACCTACACACCCAACCTTCCATTTCCATGGTACAGACACAGGTGTATACACACCTATACACGCCAACCTTCCATTTCTATGGTACAGCCACAGGTGCACACACACCTACACACCTCAACCTTCCATTTCCATGGCACAGACACAGGTGCACACACACCTACACACACACCAACATTCCATTTCCATGGTTAGAGACACAGGTGCACACATACCTACACACACCACATTCCATTCCATGGTATCAGACACGGTGCACACACACCTACACACGCCAACCTTCCATTTCCATGGTACAGCCACAGGTGCACACACCTACACACGCCAACATTCCATTTCCATGGTATAGACACAGGTGCACACCCCCCTACACACCCCACATTCCATTTCCATGGTACAGACACAGGTGCACACACCCCTACACACCCCAACATTCTATTCCATGGTACAGACACAGGTGCACACACACCTACAACACCCCACATCTCATTTCCATGGTACAGACACCGGCACACACACACCTACACACCTAACATTCCATTTCCATGGTACAGACACAGGTGTACACACACCTACACACCCCAACATTCCATTTCCATGGTACAGACAAAGGTGCACACACCTACACACGCCAACCTTCCATTTCCATGGTACAGACACAGGTGCACACTTACCTACACACACCAACATTCCATTCCATGGTACAGACACAGGTGCACACACACCTACACACGCCAACCTTCCATTTCCATGGCACATTCTGAGTTGTGTTCGGAGGGCTAGGACTTTACGAAGATGACTACGAGGGAGTTTTGGTTAGTTTCTTTTCAAAGCATTGGAGATCTTCACTCAATATTCGGTGGTGGTGTTTAGAGTCTCTTTTAATCTGGAGCCCCTTTAATAGGAGTCCCCCCACACTGCCTGTGTGCTTCCATAAAGTTCCAGGGGAGGGACTGAGTCCAGTTGCGCTCAAAATATTCCTCTAAAATATGTGTAGGTCTTGACTGACCAGTGGGTTTTGAGCATGAACTCGTTCTGTCTCCACTGACATGTCCTTGTGTTGCGGAGATGGAATTCAAAGTAAGTGTTATCAGGCTATGGTCTGACCATGTATAAGGAAATGTGTGAAGTGGAAACCAGCGAATAGCTATTCGGAGTGAGTGTGATGAGGGGGAGGCAAAGGTGTACTGACAGGCTGTAGGGAATTTCTTTTCTCCAAGTATCGTTCAGGTGGCATGAGTTGTTCTATAGCATTTAGATAATGTTTCTCCTTGGTCTCTAGGGGGTCTGGAGTGTATTGTAAGCTTGTCCTGTCTTGTGAGGAAACCATTTGAAGTCTCCCGCTATCATAAGATGGGGACAGTCCAGTGCAGATAGTCGTTAAAGGGTCTTTTTTAGGAAGCGAGGTTGCCTGTGTTGGGGGCATAGACATTGCACATAACCAGGTCTACGTTGTGTAGTGTACCTTGTAGTGTACCTTGTAGAATAATATATCTACCCGCTGCGTGTATGATTTGTTTAGTAAGTTGAAGGGGGCTGTTTCTGTGGATTAAAATGGCAGTGCCTGCTTTCCTTGTGCAGCCGTGGCTAGACTGTGGAATATAGATGTTTAATGAATTGGAAAGCATCGGGCCCTGGAGTGTGTTCCTTGAAGGAATAGAACACCTCCTGTGATTGTTTAGCCTCTGGATTAAAGTAGTCTCTTCACAGGAGAGTTCAATCCCTTTAATCAAGGTAAAAATGTTATGGTACCTGCCATAGTTTCGGAGATTTGGAGTGTCTATAGAATTGGTGGAGCCCCCGGGAACGGGAGCAGCCCACCTGTAAGGTCAAACAAACATAAAAAACAAATTAATAAACAAACATAACAAATGAGAGGTCTGTTTTCCAGACATCCCAAATCTGTTTGCAGAAGTTTCAGTTTATATCCAAGAGAAGATTAAATTCTCCTGGGTTGTCCATATCTATAATCAAAGACTATTAGGGGTTTTCTTCGATCCTGCCCATGAGGGAAACATGAGTGATCTACCTTATCGGATCCATTCGGGCCCCCCTCCAATCCTTGGAATTCAGGGACCATCAATGTGTACAATTGTGTGGAAGGAAATTTTGTATAAAGGGGAAAATGAGTTTGGAAAAGCTGGGTGGGCTAGGGAAGGGGGGGTCAACACAGGGGGAGGGGTCTGCTTAGTTTCCTGTTTTTGTTTGATCCTTGTATGGGATATATCCCTTATTGTAATAGAGATGGGGGAAAAGGCAGACATCGATTTAAAAGTAGACTTTTCGACATATAACTGTTTTACACCCTTTAGAGCCCATCTCATAGATTATAGTGCCTATGTTTATTTGGAAGCTTGTATGTTAACTATTACAGCAAGAATCCTCATACATTTCACATTCTATTTCTTATTAAATTGGTGCTGTGAAGGTTAAAATGGTTCTCCTTTGGGATCTTCAAATATTGTGTTTAGGGTGTTGGTCTTAGGGTATATGAGAGGTGAGGTTTCTAGGTTGTAATCTGAAATTTTGCTTTCCTTATATAATTCAATTTGGATTCTTCCCTTTAATCTGTTGCTGTAGGACCTTTGCATTTAGCTAAGTGAAAAAAACCTAGGTTGAAACTCTTGGATATGTTTTGTGCTGGCATTTGAAAATATTAGTATAGGGGTAAACAGCTTAGTCTTTACAAATCAAGAGCTCACAGTATTCATTATATATGTATTAATAGACATTAAACAGCTTAATCTTAACAAAACAAGTATTGCAAGATAAAGTTTTTGTTTACTGAGCCTGGCCAGGCCCAGTGTTATTGGAGGTTCCCTATATAAAGAAAGTGTTAAAGGACCTGGGCCTCTAATTCAATTCAGTATGTTTTGAAGCCGTCCAATATTCAAAACTTATGAGACAGAGGGGTTTATCAGGGTTTGGAGATTTTAAGGTTCCTGTCCTGTATGGGCTGACAGGAATCTAAGAGTGGCGATTGTCAATGTCAATCTCACCTTACATATAAAAGGAGAAGTTCTCATACCTTATAAGACCATTTTAGTAGTTTATACCTGTGTTTCCAGGGAGACTGATATGTGAATTATTACCACAGGTAACCTCATATATTTCCAGTTCGATTCCTTTTAAAGTTGGTACTGTTGGAGGTGTGTGGTCTGGTAGGTACGAGATGGTTTACAATCGGGTAGCTTAATTGGAGGTAGTTGTAGAGATTCACAGAATCCTGGTAACTACTCTGTAAAGGGAGTGTGTCACACCCTTATGTCGAACTATGAGCTGAAAGGGGAATCCCCATCTGTAAGATAAGTTATTGTCCCTCAGAGCTTAAGTAGAGGACGAAGTTGGCGCCTGCGGGCTAAGGGGATGGCACCAGATCGGGGTATAGTTGTATCGGAGTTTCCTCATGAGTTAATTCAGTCCTGTTGCAATATCGGTTTAGGATCTCCTCTTTTTGTGTGAAGTAGTAAATGCTGCAGTTATATCCCGGGGGTATTTGGGGGTACCCTTAGGACGTAGAGATCTGTGGACCCTGTCTAATTCATTAAAATTAATAATGAAGTTAGGATGCTGAACAAAGCATCGCTAAGCCTAAAAATTTTTATAAGTATATTAATAGTAAGAAGATGAGGACTAGGTGGCACCATTATTAATGGGGATAAGTTAGTTACGGAGGTGGCGATAAAGCAAATGTCTTGAATATTTTTTTCCCTCTGTATACACTATAGAAGATCCAAGTACAGATATCATAGAGTATAGTAGCAATAAGGTTAAAAGATTCAAGTGCACATTGGTTAACCGAGAATATGGTACAGAAAGAACTAAATAAGGTTAATATTAATAAATCTCCTGGACCGGATAAAATACATCCTCGGGTACTTAGGGAGCTAAGTCAGTTTTATCTAAGCCATTGTTTCTTATTATTGCAGATTCCCTCATGTCCGGTGGTGTGCCTCTGAATTGGAAAAAGGCTGATGTTATTCCAATATTCAAAAAGGGTAGTCGTTCCAGCCGGTAATTACAGGCCTGTAAGTTTAACTTCAGTGGTGGGGAAGATCCTGGAAAGTAATAAGGGAACATGTTCTAGAGTATGTTTCAAGGACTGACATTATAAGTAGTAACCAGCATGGATTTAGGAGGAATAGATCTTGTCAAACTAACTTGCTTGGTTTATGAGGAAGTAAGTAGAAATTTAGACTCTGGCATAGCAGTAGATGTAGTTTACTTAGATTTTGCAAAGGCTTTTATACAGTCCCCCATAGGCGACTAATGTATAAGCTAAGGTCTGTTGGTCTGGGGAGTCACATTTGTACATGGATAGGTAAATGTAAGGTGATGGTCATTTTGGACTTAAAAATCCTTGTACTACTTATACTATAAATGGCTCTGTGTTAAGTGATATGATTGGGGAAAGGGATCTTGGAGTTTTGGTGGATAACAACTTAAAGGTAGCAAGCAGTGCCAGACGCAACAGCCAGAGGCCACAGGGTATTGTCTTGTATAAAGAGAGGTATGGATTCAAGGGAGGAAAATGTATTCTCCCTCTTTACAAAGCATTGGTAAGCCTCATTTGAATATACATGTGCAATTTTGGAATCCTGTGTACAAAGGACGTCTTTGAAATGGAAAGAGTTCAGAGAAGGGCAACTAGATTAATAAGTGGATTGGGGAGCTTGAATATGAAAGAGAGACTGAAAATTACAATTATGTACACTGGAAAAAGGCGCTTGCGTGGGGATATGATTACTGTGTATAAATACATTACAGGCCATACAATAAACTATCTGGGGCATTGTTCACCAATAAACATGTAAGAGGACACGAGGACATCCCTTAAGACTTGAAGGAAAAAAGGTTTAGGCTTCAAGTTCGGTAAGGGTTTTCACTGTGAGAATGGTAAAGCTAGGGAACTGTCTTCCAGTGGATGTTGTTATGGTCAGTTTAAAAAAAAATGCTGGATGAGTTTTCTGCAAAACAGGAATGTTGCAAGTTACTGGTATTGATATAATGTAGAGTTGATCAGGGAAATTTCCGATTGCCACATGGAGTCAGGAATTTTTTCCCCCTTCATAATTTGGTGGGGTTTTTTTGTGCCTTCCTCTGGATCAACAGTTAGGCAGGAAATGAGGATATTGCTAGATGTGTTGACTGGATGACGTATGTCTTTTTCAACCTCAAATACTATAAATATCGGAGTCATGTTGTCAAGGTCCAGAATAGTGGCTAATAAGGTAGAGATTATATCCTTTAAAGTGTTGTCCGAGACCGTTTCTGGTAGGCCGCGTATGCGGATGTTTGTTGCGTCAGCCACGGTTCTCCTATCCTCCACTTGCCTGTACAGGTCTCTGAGTGCCCTTGAGTGGTCATTGAGCACCTGTGTGACCGTTTGAGGTGTGTGGAGGTGGACTGCTGTTGTTTTCTAGGGTCTCTACCCTGTTAACACTGCTTCAGATTGTCCCTTAATGTGGATATTCTGTTCTGCATGTGGACTGGATCTGCTGTGTCTGCTTGGCCGGTCCTCTTTGTGGGTAAATTTTGTAGTAGGGCTGTAGTTGGTCGCTGTAAGGCCCTTGGTGTTTATCCCAGGGTCTGTAAGAATGGGCCCCTATTGTCCCCCTCCCCGAGCGTTTGGGGAGGCTCTCTGATGCGTATGCTGGGGAACTGTGCCATGAGGTTGCTGGGCTAGATGGCGCCATGTGCTGTTCCCCTGTGTGAGGCCCAGGGATTCCCTCTCGCACCATGCCGGGCATGTGCGGGCCTCCCCCCTTTTTGTTCCAGGGCCCTCCGAGTGGGACTTGCCGCCTCCTCAGACTTGTCCTCTGTAATTTGGGTCAGCGTGGCCTTGGAGGTAGGGGATTATGGTAGGCCGGCTCCTGCTGTGTTAGAGGAGGAAGCATGCTCGCATGGCTGCACGCGCACCTCCATCATGGCGGATCCCTAGTCTCGCAGGCCTTCTGAGTCAGCCCCGAAGCAGTCCCTGAGGGTCCCGATTTTGGGAGCCAAGCCCTGGATTCTCGGGGTCCTGTTGGGGGTCTGTTTGGGTCTTTTGCCCATATTTGTGGAGGTAAGAGGGATGATTTCCTGTTTTTGTGGGATTGTTGGTTTCTATCTGGTTTACTGTAGAACAGGAGGTAAATGTTACCTCCCTCTCCTACCTCCCGTTCTTTAAAAAATGTTACAGGAGAGGGAGGAGACACCCGCGGACCCGCTCCGGCACCGAATACCCCGTCGCCTCCAAAGCATCTCCAGTCCTTTGCAATGTGCGTGCATGCGCACACAGTGCGAAGGAGCGAGGACGTGTCAGAGACTGTCAGTGAAGTCGCCGCTGGAGCGGGGCCGTGGGTAAGTGTTTCCTCCTCCCCTGTAAGATTTACTAAGAAATGGAGGTAAGAGAGGGAGGTAACATTTACCTCCTGTTCTTCAGTAAATCAGATCGAAATCAACTTTTTTGATGGACATCCCTTTAAATCCCTTAGTCCTTCAATATAACAGTTCAGGAGCCGGGAACGAAGGTAAGGAAATTACCTGAATCTCTCCTCCTCCCGCCGTGTCCTCTGGCAGGTCCAGACGGACTTAGTACTTTTGCGGCATGCACAAGTGCAATGCGCACGTGTCATAGAATCCGAATTCGTCGGAACCTGTCAGGACGCGGCAGAGGCGAGAGATAGGGTAAGCTGCTTACCTTCGTTCTCGGCTCCTGAACGTTTTATTGAAGAATGGAAGGTAAACACGCTCCTTTACCCTCCGTTTCTTCAATAAAACTGAATAGCAAAAAAACTATTTTCCCAGTGGAGCTACCCTTTAAGTGATATCACAATACTGGATAATAAGGATCGTTTTACTTTTTCTAAGAGAGTAGGAGCAGAGCAGAGACTCTAAGTAAGTATTGCATGACAGGGGTAGGCCCGAGTTGGATTATATAATCTATACCACAACAAACTCCTTTTATAGTGAATACCACCCTTATTCCCCTCAGACTTCTCCTTGCTTATAATAGACATGACATGTTTTCCGTTAAAAATGGTACTGGCCACAACTTATTGTGAAAAAATTTGCAGTAATTATAAACTTTAAATCTTTATTTGACATACGTAGTAAAACATTAATGAACATTAATGAACCTGTAAACACTCTGATAAATAATTCACACAGTTATTATTTTAAATACCTATCTCTGGCAATGCAACCATATTCCCACATCCAAGTCCCCGTCTCGCCGTTTCCATTCCAGCCCAGGAGACACCACGTTGACTACTATATCCATACTCCTGTGGGCCCTTTTCACCCCACTGAGAGGTTATTTCTGCGCTAGCCATTTGAAATGTCCACCAGATGGGTAGCCCAATTTTAGGACTACCCCCCAGCACTGCCAGAGCCTCCAGCCTACAGGCCTGAAACCTTAGGCCTGTATGTCCCTCTATAACCTAAAGGCCAACTCCACACCTTCTCGTAATCCAAAATTGAAAACGATCCCTAAAGCTGGGTACACCCCATTAGATATTTTGGTCCGATCGAACGATAGTTCAGTGTATCGGTCGATCGACCGAATTTATGGCATCCGAATGCTCCCATGTCCGACCGACCGTTCGTCCGAATCGGACGAAGGACGATTGGACATGGTGGAAAACCTCGTCCGATCGTGCATCCTCTATGGACCGCACGATCGGTCGCGAAACTATTGGACGCGGCTGCTTTGCCGTAACGACAGTCCTTCCTCCTGGCCGACCGAATGGTCGGTCAGTGGGAAAAATCGCTTGGTGTGTACCTAGCTTAAGTCTGTTAAGTGGACGCCATCCGAGCAGAAATACTCCGGATTACCCTCTAACAACTGGTGCCAGATGGCAATGCCCCCATGGAGCTGAATGAAACGTGACATGGTCTTATTGATCTTGCAGCCTATGTATGCGGACTTTTTCATAGTTTTTAGTGACTGGCGTGTCGCCACTGCAGCCTGGGTATCATCTCCGACTAAAGAATGACAAACCTGGAAGCGAAACCAGAGAGCTAATAAATAATCTGTCTTCATAATTTTTACCAAGTCCCTCTGGGAACAATACCCAGGTCATTCCACCAGAGTGTAATCTGCGGGTAAGCCGATTCGTGATTCCTCTCCAGCAGTGACCTGATTCTTGCTTGCCTCAACATGCCCCGCTCCCCCTCCACCGAACCTGTAATTCATTAGTTGACAACCCGAAGCAAATTCCCCTAAACGCACTCCGTTAGGCCCAAAACCAATGAGTGGCCTGACGCCCTATCGAACATTTCTCAGCCCCTAGGAGACAAACAGGTAAACACCATACAAATCTCCATAACAAAACTGTATCTCGTAGAAGCATAGAACAAAGACACTTAATAAAAAAATTTTTTTTTTTTTAATTATTGTGCTAAGTGTGTTTATGTAGGATTTGAAACGATCAGATTCCCACCTGCTGATCCGCTTTATTTACCCATAGGTAGTCCCCATCTTGCTGCTCTGTCGCCGCACCAATCCAGAATGAGTAAGAACCATACTCACGTGCTTCAAAACCCATGCTATTAAGCATTTGCTACACACTGCCGTGAACTGAAAACAGGAGAGTGCCCTGCCTCTTTATACAGCACAGGACGACCCACCAGCTGGCCTAACTGCCGTTAAGTTTTCATAGCACGTTACGCGGACACGTGATCGAATCACGGACCCCCCAGCTAGAAATACATGCATGTCCCGATTGAACCTGTCAGTTTTGAGTTAAAAACTGAAACTTTTTTTGAAGGCACCTCAATACCAAAAATGAAGTAGGTTATGACGGAAGTGAGGAAGCTGAACAGTATTATAGCACTCACCACTGCAATGTTGTCAGAGTTAAAATTAACCTTTTTGTTGGCTTAGCTGGGCCCCCCATAAATCCCCCGCCACCACAATCGGGAAAAGTTCCAAGAAGGCGACATGGCCTACACACCTTGGCCATGGAAGTAAGCGCTAAACCCAATGGAACCTGCCACATCCGTGAATAGTTCCAGACTGTCATTGTTCGTGGGTTCATCCAGCCACAATGATTTCCCATTAAATTCTGCCAAGAACTAGCCCAAACCTCAAGTCAGCTTTTATCAACGTGAATCCGTATAAATGGTGTGCCTTAAACCAACCCAGACATTGCTAAAGCCAATCGCTGACAAAAGACTCTACCCATCAGTATTATATACAGGCAAATGCCATTTTTCCAATAAAGCTTATACTGACGCAGCGTCATTTTTTTTTGCTGTCACAATCATATTTACCATTTCCTGGAGATTGGTAACCTTGTCCCGTGGTAGTCTGCAGACCATTTCATGGGAATCTGTTTCTAAAAAATGCCTTACCCACGTTGGGCCCTCGTCTTGTCTCAGCAATTCCCAACACGAAAGATAATCATACAGTCTAGGATGAGCAAACACCTGTGAGATCCACCGGTCCCACCCAGAAAAAGTCATCCAAAAATGTAAAATCCTGGGTGAACCAGTCTCTTCTCTAATGACCCATTCGAGAAAAGTAGCCAAATGTCTCAAAACATATGCACATGAGAGAGAGCATCCCATTGGGTAGGCTCCTTGTCAACATATTTCACCTTCCACCCCCAACAAATAAGTGGCATGCAGTCGGGTGAACTGGCAACATGTGAAAAGCTGCCTCAAGTCTGAAGGGAAATGGTGCACTTATGGCAAAAGCAAACGGACCAGCTGGACACCATAGTCAAAAGACGTGTAGGAGACTTTTGTTAAGGGCCTCATCAATCCCTCATTCACGACTCCCCTTCTGGGTAGGACAAGTGGTGAATTAACCTGATCTTGCCCACTCTTTCTCTTCTTCGGAACCAGACCCAAAGGGAGATGCGCAAGTTTGCAATTGGGGGCTGGACAAATTGGCCAGCCATCCTTCCTAATGCCACTTCCTTGTTCAATTTCTCTCAGACTAAGGAAACATTTTCCCTAGTCCGACCTAAGATTGACCCCCCCCATGTTGACCCCCCAATAACTGTTCCCTAGAATAGTGAAACCCTGACTAAAACCATCCCACAAGCGTTTGTCCACCTCTCTGTCATGCACCTACTTAGCCATAGCTCCATCTCTGCGAGATTCACTGGGCTCATCCCTTTTTGGAGACTTGTGAAATCTACAGCGGCCCCCCGTTGCCGCATAAAACAAGGAAGGATTGGTGATTGGCCTCCCACGAGCTGAGCAGTCGTGCCGAAATAGCACTTAGCTCCCCAACAGCTTGGCTTTCATTGTAAAGCCAGCATAGGCCCTTTTTTGGCACCCGATGGACCTGCCCCCCGACCCACCCAGTGCAACATATGGAAGGGATGCCCACCAGTGCTTTTGCAGCTGTCATGGTTCTCATCCACAAGCCAATGTCCCTATGGTCCCAACGTAAAGATGGGTGTACCACCATTCACTCTCTAAATTGCTCGTCGTAGCGTAGCCACGCTGAGCCCCTGTAAACCCTTTGTGCTTCATCTATGCCATCCAAATAGCAAAACAAGCCCATACACATCTCAGGAATTTTTTCACCTAGCACACTAGCCATGACCGAGAAGGCCTGTAGCCAATTACTGAAAGTCCTAGGAATAGGCTTATACCTGCATCATCTTCATTCATCCTCCTCCTTCTGTGCTCGTTCCCCCGCTCCCACTTATCTATGTTGAATCTCTCCAGGGCAACATGTAAAAATATCTACATTCTTTCTTCCAAATCTTCTCTTTTATTCCTGTTTTAAATGTGCTCCGAGAGGGCCCTCAAAACAGACATAAGTGCATCTGACAGGACTACAGTCTGTGGTCATTTGATTCCCCCCCAACTCCCTGCGGTAAGTGAATTCCAAGCGACTATCTACAGATGACATGTTTATTTCCTGCTCCAACCCACTTTGCTTGCTACAATTCCCTATTCCTAGGAACTTGAACCCCACTGTCCAAAAGCTGCTGTGTGGCTAAAACTGCCCTGGTATTGTCGTACCCTAAAGTCTCTGGGAGGACTAAGCCTGTGTAGGACTACCCATACCTAATTCTTTTAGACCCACTAAAACCCTAATAGTGAGCTATTGTCCCCAAAACCTACAGATGACCCTGGCCCTTGAACAAAAGACAAATTGCTCTCACCTACACGCTGCCGTTGGAGGGATTGCAGCCACACGTAGGTTCAGCCCTTTCTGATGTTTGGGAAGCTGATATGTGGATCTGAGTGAGCTATGTGGCGGAGATGAGCTGTGCATCTGCAGGGTTTATGTTCCTGCCAGGCTGACATTTCCACACCGGTTGATGGTATAGTAGGACGACACCCCTTTCGCCCATGGAGCTCCAGCTGTTGGTTGGAGGCCGCTCCTGTGCTCCGAACCCCCCAACACCTGTGATTCAGGTTCAGGACCCACGAGCGCACGTGTGTACGAACCTTAAAAGTGAAGACCCAAGGATGTTACTAAACAATTAAGGTTTCCTTTCCCATTTTTCTAAAAGTTTGGATCTTTTGTCATGACATTTGTACAGTATCCTTGCAATCCCACATTAAATCAATACACTTTCCAATTGCCTTAAGGTTCGTACACACGTGCAATCCCACCCGAGATGCACGATGTGTAGGAATGACCGTTCCGGCGTAATCGGCCCTTGTGTAGGCACTTTATTGGCCGAACCTGCGTGCGGTCGGGATCGTTGACCGACCAACCTGAGGGGGTCCCAGGTAGCGCATGCAGTCACTGACACACCATCTGTCGCAACCATTGTGGTCTTGGGGTTGTGGGGTCCTTAGCCTAGTATACATTTTAGGTTGGGGATGGACAAGGGGCTCTTCTTAGCAATATATCAGCTAATGTAATGATCTCCTAATAATTTTAGGCTGACCAAAACATTTTAGGACTTTTTTTTAGCTGTGTCAAGAAAGTTTAAAACCAGTTTGATCAATATGCAGCTGGTTGTGGTTTTTTTTTTTTACAAAAAACGTATGTGCTGCTCTGGTCTGATCTGCTGCTCTGGTCTGATCTGCACAATCTGCTTGCTGTGTACTTCCATCAGGAGAGAAGGTGGATCCAAGACTGTGATTGTTCCTTAGAGCAGAAAGGTGTTGAACGGATACGTTTTTCCCTTATACGGAGCACAATGTAGTGTTCCTGAGTCAGAGCCTGAAAGATGCCACGTGAAAGGCCAGACTGGAAAGAAGGGCGTTTTTTAGTTAGGGCCACTAGGGTGCCTTGTTGAACTAGGGCGCCCTTGTTCTCACAGCATCTCCCTGTCAGCTTTTACTTGCTGTAAAAAAAACAAAACTGCTCTCCTTATCTGCTGCTGTAATTGTAACACTCAGTTCACTCTACTTGGAAACAATGTTGCAAATGAACTGAAGGTGAAAAAGGGGGGGGAGGGTGAGCTCAGCTTAAAGGACAGAGGAGAGCAGTTCTAAAATGTCAGGTAAAAGCTGCTGCACACTTTTTACCTGTGGCCCCCCAAGACTACGCCAGCGGGATCCCCCTCTGCCTTCTTCTTCCTTCTACCCCCTCCCATTGAGTAGGTGGGAGTGAACACTTTAAAGGGGATCTGTGGTCTCCAACAAGTTAATCTTAATGAAAGGCCAGTTTCCTACCTTTAAAACAGGCCATCAACCACCTCTCTATGTGCTCCACAGCCCAAGATATACAGAAATGACTGACCAGAAGTTAATGGGTGGGAGGCTGACTTATGACATTCCTAAGGCTTCTCCTCACAGTGCCGCTGGCGAGTCACACCGCAGACTCCCTCGTGGGTGAGGGAGACAGGAAGTCCCTCCTCCTCTCTGCTGTGTGAAGTCCTGACAGAAAAGGTAAGGGAATCTACAGCCCTTCTCTTTCCACTGTGTGAAAACAGCCTTTTCAGGCTGAGTTCTCACTCTGCCTTAGCCTCAGCCTTAGCCTCAGCCTCTGCCTCAGCTTTCTGTAGGGGGGGGTCTGGTAACCCACGGCACCCCGTGAGTGGCGGGCCACATGGGGCTGTAGATAATGGCTATGGGGGCCTGCAACTTCGCTAGTCATCTGACTGGCTTTCTAAATTCAGAATTCTGAATTCTGAAGTTTTTTTGTTTTTTTTTTTGCTTTTTTTTTGCTGGTACTCTGGTTTCTTAAATCAAAAATAAATAATTCAAGCTACCTAACCAACTGGTTTTAGTAGGACAGACTGGTTTCAGGGGCTTGTCCTGCCACCCAGACAGGCAAGATATGCCCACGTGCTGGAAAATGTATCCCCAGGCACTAGTGATATGTACAAAGGTTTAATACCTTTTCACAAGGTGCTCCACCACTAAAAAAGGACACTATAGTGAAAAAATACTTTACCTCATCTTAATCTAAAATGAATACGTGCAAGTAGACTTACTCTGATTTGTGTGTGTTTGCTGCAGGACTTCAATCCAGCCAGTTTTACTTTGGAGCAGTATCCCACCTTCCTTTTTTAACCACTCCCACTCCATCTGACCTGACTTTTTTCCCCACAAACCAACTGTCAAGCCTGCACACAGCATTCCAACTGTCAAAACTCTGTCACTATTCCAGCTACATTAACTACACTCAGAAGAAGTATCATGAGATAAGTACTTCAGAACACTCCCCCTCCCCAAAGTACCTGACAAGCTACATTTTGCGATTTTGGGGCAGAATTTGGGTTTGGGGAAATAATAACAGAATTTCATACCTGTCATTGGACAGTTTGGTCCTCTCTATCCTACCCAACTGTCTAAATTATATTAACATTTCAAAACAACTGCTTGTGAAGGTCTCATTCATCCATTTCATGTATATCTTGTTGTATTCAATTAGATCAACTGGACTTGAAGTTTAGTTCTTGAAGACGTTTCACTATTCACCACACTGGCTTTCTCAATTCAGAATTCTTATTAGAAACCATTCGATGACTACAAAACATTTTCAAGAATAAACTTCAAGTCAGTTGATCTAATGAATACAACGATTTCAAAAAACGTTTACAGGGGATAGGGTTTTTTTTTGTTTTTTTTTCTGGTACTCTTGGTTTCATAACTGAAATTAATAATTCAAGTACCTAACAGTTGGTTCCTGTCAAAACTCAGTCAACATTCAAGTTCAGTAAAAACTACTCACAGAGATTTTTGATAAATATCTAAAGAATAGGGGCAATCACAAAAAAATTATTTAGTGGTGGTTCGGGAAGAATTATAGTTGTTCCATTTATGATCAATTTAAAATAACTTTTTTTCCCAGTATCGATGCCCTTTAATCATATGCACCAAACAAACTAGAGAAACTAGTGACGCTTACGTCACTTCCGCGTTGATAAAGTCTGTGTTTGGACGAAACGCCTACAGCTGTACATCTATTTTTTTTATCTGCTCCTATGTCTGTCTGGCTACTTGATGGTCTAAGTTACTCCATCTTGGTCTTTGCTCATGATCTGTCACTTATATGATTGATATTATATCTATGTATTTATGATATATAGCCAGCTTGACATGGGATGTGTTTTAATCTGTATTTTTTAACTGATTGTTTGGCTCTATACTTATTGGCTATGCATGATATAAAAAAGCTTGTTCTTTTTTCTATATGATGTGATTATTTAGAGTGTGCCATTTACTTACCCACAGCTTCCTCTAGTTGGTTTGATGCATGTCCAAGGATGAGGAGCAGGTATGGCTTGGGTAAGCACAATGGGTGAGGGGTGGCTCATGCCACGCCTCCTTCTAGACCCTGGTTACTAAGTATCTAAATAATTGGCTACTTTAAACAGTAAGTTCACAAAAATCAAGAAATACCTTATACGGGAAGGTATTATAATAATCTGAAATGCAAAAATGGGACACAACACAGTGTAACTGGAATTGCGTTGGTTTTGCAGGGTTTATGTTACAGTGTTCTTTATCGGTACAAATAATTAAATACAACCCATCATTATAACTAGAAAGGGAAAGTTTAAGTTAAACTTTGAATTTGGCTTGAAAGACCACATTTTGGAGGTAATTGTGTGTTTCTGCTGCAGAGATTTAAAACTCAATAATGCAACGAAGAGGACATTATTGTTTTTTTACTTACCCTTTAAATCTCAACACTGCATTAAAGGTAGGTCAGTTGGTGTGTGTGTATTCATATCAGGTTGGGGATAAAATACTAACTTTTTTGATGATTGGTCAAAATTAGTTTTTTTTACTTTAGTTACGCTTTAAATTGGCTGCTATGGAAATGGAAGGGTGGGTCAGTAGGTGTGTGGTACCTGGATAGTTGGAAGTTAAAAAACCAAACTTTTGAATATTGATCAAAATTACTTTTTAACTTCCAACCTGATCAGGTAAAAAATGTAGCGCTGTAGGCGTTCGTCCAGAACAAAGACTTTATCAACAGCAAGAAGTGACATACCTGGTCACTAGTTTTCATGTTTGTTTGGTCATATTGATTAAAGGGCATCGATACTGAAAAAAAAAGTTATTTTAAATTGATCATAACTGGAACTATAATTCTTTCCAACCACCACTGCATATTTTTTTTGTTGATCTGCCCACTACCAATCAAAAACTTCTTGTATTTCCTCTGTCAATAAGTTCCTTGCTCTCAAAACTAATCTTCTGTAGTAGTTCCAGCAAAAAAAAAAAAAAACAACAATCCCCCTGTAACAGTTGTTTGAAATATCTGTGTTGTATTTCAATTAGATCACTGGACTTGAAGTTTGTTTCTTGAAATGTTTTGCTAGTCATCCGAATGACTTTCTCAATTCGAAGTCTGAATGGAGAAAGCCAGTCGGATGACTAGCGAAACGTCTTCAAGAACTAACTTTAAGTCTCGTAGATCTAATTGAAACAACAGATATCCATGACCTGGATGAATGAGAACCTTCCAAGCAGTTGTTTGAAATGTTAATATATATTGTCAGACTAGGGTGTAGGATAGAGAGGAACCAAACCTGTCTCAGTGACAGTTCATGAAATACTGTTATTGAATTTCCCCAAAACCCAAATTCTGCCCCAAATTGCAAATTACCGAGTAGCTTATCAGGTACTTGGGGGGGGGCGGGTGTTCTGAAGTTACTTATCTCATGATACTTACCTTCAAAAAAATGCTTCATAAAACTTACTTACACCACCCAATCCCTCGCTCTCTCTTCTCCTCTCCTCTGCACTGCCAGTCAAAGCTACAAAACCTTATATTACAATCAACAATGGCTGATGGCCAAGCTTCCTCCGTTATATCAGAGTATCCCCTACTCTTCTGCCTTTGACAGTTTTGTATTCAGGAGGCAGTTCTGCCAATCTTTGACATTGGCACGATGATGTTATTGTGTCCAAACAGTGAAGGAAGGATTAAGGTGAGGGATGCTACAAGGTTCCCAGTTACCCATTTTTAGTCTTTGCTGATGACAAGAAGTAGTTCAGCTTTTCCCTTCCTACACCAAGCGAGGACTGACCAGTTAGGCAGCCCTGCAATGCCACCAGCCACTCTTTGCTACACTACCATTTGGGCCATGCTATTGGTGTTCATGGATAAGGGCCTGCCACTGATCGTATTGGCACACTACTCTTTGCTGGCCAAGGAAGCCTGCAAGTAGGTCTGTATAGCCTATGTTTGTAAAAGTGGTCCACATTCTAAGGACCCCCTATCCCCAAGGTCCCATTTCCATTTCCCATCACCTTTCTCCATTTTCACTTTTAAATTGGTTTTACTATTGCTGCGGTTCAGTCCTGAATAGACCATATGTGGTTTGTGATCGTGCCTCAGTAACCGGTGTATACACGTCTGAACGTGTGTTGTCCGTGATACAAATCAGGTATGGTATTGTACAGAAGTGGTTTTATGCGCACCGGTATAGTATTGGTAGAACCTTTTATAAAGCTGCCAGTGTTCAACTTAATACAAGAACATCGAAGGTTACCATATGTCCTTTGCGGGATATGATTGTCAGTTTCTCCTCCTTAAAGGGGACTGTGGTCCAAAAGTGCCTTTAGTTCAATTGGGTCAATGATGGAATCTCGCCCCCATGTGATTTATGCATTTATTTTCCATTGTTTTTTTGCATGTTTTGAAATCACCTCTACCATTTTTTGTGTGTTGATAGGGCAGCATGCCATCACCATGTCCTCTCCCACTCTGCTCGATACCTGTCAGTGCAATCTGCCGGTGTCTCCTCCTCCCTTTGCAACCCCTGGTCCCTCCCCCACTGCAATGGTGACTACACCAGTGCGCCTCACCCCAGTTGCAGCCTCTCTTCCAGCCCTATCTACAATGTGGCACGCCCAGCCATGCGTTTCCGTTTGCCCTCTTCTACCCCTCATCCGTTTAGTGCGAGGAATGTCACAAGTCAGCCTCCCACCATTACTTTCTGGTCAGTCATTAACGATATTATCTTCTCCTATATATCAAAGGCAAACCCTCACTCACTCACACTAATTCTTTTTTTCTTTTCAAACTAATTCTCCAACTTCCCGTGGAGGCAGACGGCTGAATTTGGCAGTCTCATCTTCATGCATACATTCATTGCACCGTACTTACACAAGTTAGGAGGTTTCATTTCGAAATTCCACCTGTACTGTGGAGAATCTGACATTGCAGAGAGACTTATGTTACCTAGCTTACAAGTCTATACAAATCTATATGGTTGGAAATATTTTCTCTTATGTTCTTTATGGTGGGGGTGAATGGGGGGGGGAATAGAATTTTGAACTCCTGCACACTAACTGCTGGAACCGATTTTTACCAAATTCAGGGTGTGAGCGGGGAAAAAAAAAACCCGTTTGGGCTGAGGTGTAAGGGGAAGGTTTGGGAGGGTGGAACGAGAGGAATAGTGGGGGGTATTGGGGGCGGACTGGGAGGGGTGGTTGGGTATTTTCACCAAAATTTCGTAGTTTGAATAAAAATTGATTTTTTTTTAGGGTGGGGGTGAATGGGGGGGAATAGAATTTTGAAGCTCCCTGCACACTAACGGCTGGACCGATTTTTACCAAAATTTCAGGGTGTGTGCGGACTGGCTGAGGTGTAAGGGGAATGGTTTGTGAGGGTGGACAGAGAGGAATTAGTGGGGGTATTGGGGTCGGACGGGGAGGGGTGGTGGGGTTATTTTCAACCAAAATTCGTAGTTGAATAAAATATATATTAAAGTAAGTGAATGAGTGTTGCATTATCGTAAGCTTATTGAATGTCTTCTGTCTTTCTTTACTATATCAAGTGCCGACGTGGTACCTGCAATCTTGATACATTATTTGCTTTCTTACAAATTATTTGAATACATCTCCCTGCGAAGTTTCTAGTTTCTGTATATCTTGGGCTTGGAGCACATAGTGAAGAGGTGGTTGGTGACTCTTGTTTAAAGGTAGGAAACTGGCCCTTTTCATTTAAGCTTAACTTGTTTGGAGACCACAGATCCATGCGTCCAATTTGAGCTAGTTGGTGGCCACGTCTCTGTGTGCACCCCCACATATGGCATACCGTTTGATGCAGGATATGTGGGAGATTGACATGGATGTCCACGAGTCCTCTGATATGACCTATTAGTGAACAATGCACCAGAGAGTTCATTGTATGGCCCATTAACAAACGTTGCTTCTCCAATGTAAACAGCCCAAACTTGTCTAATCTACCTGCATATTCAAGCCCCTCCATTCCCCTTATTAATTTAGTTGCCCTTCTATGAACTGCTTCCATTTCCAAGATGTCCCTTTTGTATATGGGATTCCAAAACTGCACTGCATATTCCAAACAAGGCCTTACCAGCGCCTTGTAAAGAGGGAGAATAATATTTTTCTCTCTTGAATCTATTCCCCTCTTTATACAATACAATATCTGGCTAGCTCTAGCCGTTGCTACCTGGCATTGTTTGCTACAGCTAAGTCTGGTACCTACCAGAACACCCAAATCTTTTTCTATTACAGATGCACTCAACACAGAGTTATTTATGGTGTAGGTGGCACAGGGATTATTAAATCCCAAATGCATCACCTTACATTTATCTGCCATTCTGCTGCCCATTTTGATAATCTATCTAGGTCTGCTTGCAACACTTGCACATCATTTGAAGTTTCCAAAGCTCTGCATAGTTTATTGTCATCAGCAAACACAGAGACCTTGCTGTCAATGCCCCCTTCTAAGTAATTTATAAATAGATTAAACAGAAGCGGCCCCAGTACAGAACACTGAGGCACTCCGCTTAGAACTTTAGCCCACATAGATGTAGCTCCATTTACCACCACTCTCTGTTTGGTATCCAATAACCAATTCTCTATCCATGCACAAATGTTTTCTTCAAAGCCAACAGTCCTCAGTTTATACATTAGTCACCTATGAAGCACAGTATCCAAAGCTTGAATAAAAAAAGGAACAATTCGGAGGACGGGGAGGATGGGGATTTTGGAGTCAGAGACAGAAGGGACGTAGAAGGCTTTACTCACAAGAATTATACGAAGAAAACAAAAGTAAAAGAAAAGGCAAAGGAAAAACAAACACAAGTGGGAAAGTTTCTGAAGGGAGTATAATGAATCGGATCGAGACCAGGATGTACGGGAGGATCAACAAAAAGTAAAGTTATATACACCTAACGGGTCTAGCCATGCATTGAATGGAAAATGTAATTAATCTTTCTAAGTATAATCGGACAGCCGAGGAAATTGAGGGTCTTAAATTTAGGCCTCAATTTTGCACCTTCCAGTAACTTTTCTTATCTTGATACTATTATTGATTTGACCTGCTTTATACGTAAGATTACCCGTAAGAAGCTTTTTTCCTCTGTAACCAATATCAGAGACTTTGATTCCCTTGATGATATTGATATTGTCAATGACACTGTTTCTTTTGCAATGTGGATGTTTCTATTGACGTTAACTGTATAAGAGATGATACTGTATGTTACCTGAAGTTTTATTTTCACAAAGAACAACGACGTGTCCTTTTAACCTCTTAAAAAGTTCCAAGATGTGTGCTTAGCATATGATTTGGCTGATATGATACAGACAGAGCAGGCTCAATGTAGAAAAATAGATCCACGTTTTACCCTATGCAAAGTAGGGGTTCTGTATTGGATAAATTTCATTCTTTGGTTGAGGGGGATTTGTTTCTTCTTGCTCAGAAGAAATCTGGAGAACATTACAAACTAAAACAGGACAATATAAGTCCTACCCTCAGAAAAGCACTTAAGACATTACAGAATAATGCTAATATTGCCGTACAACAATCAGATAAGGGTGGTTCGATTGCCATTTTAGACAAAACGTATTACATTGAGGATGCTCTGTCTCAATTGTCTGATAGCGAAACTTATTGTAAACAGCTGACTCGACCTATATATACCAACAGAAAATGAGATCTATTTTAGATACTGCCTTAGATAAAGGAATACTCAATAAGGACGAGTTTGAATATATGAATATTATCTCTCCGGTTATGCCCATCTTTCATACCTTACCTAAGGTTCATAAAGACCCCCTAAACCCTAAAGGCAGACCTGATAGTAACCTCTCTTCCATCCTATATTAAAGATTCCGGAGACTGTCTGGAAAAACTTTGTGGCATTCCATGGAATGATGATTACATATGGCTGACCGTGGATGTCAGAAGTCTGTATTCCAGCATTCCCCAGCATTGGGGTCTTGAGGCTGTTGGTTTTTGGCTAGTTTTTGGCTAGAATCGGGTATTGTGCCTTTTGTACAAGCAGATTTTATTATCCAGGCTTTAGAATATCTATTGGAACACAATTTCTTTAGTAGGGTAGTTACTACCTCCAGACACGTGGTGCTGCCATGGGGGCGAAATTTTCGCCCTCATATGCTAACCTCTATATGGGGTGGTGTGAGCGGCGCCACGTGTATGGAGGTAGAAACCCCTTCAAAAATAACATTGTTTGGTATTACCGTTATTATAGACGATATTATCATTATTTAGAGGGGACACAAATCTGAGATTTTGGAGTTTGTTGATTATCTTAATTTTAATTCTGTGAAATTAAAATTTACTCATGATGAGAACAGTGAGATAGATATAATGTTTAAATCAGTTGATCATAAGGTTCACAGTGATGCATACAAGAAACCCATTGCGAGAAATACTCTTTTAAGAAACAACAGTCACCATCCCAAGAAATTGCTCAAAAGTATCCCATATCAGTCAGTTTATCTGGGCTAGACGGATTTGCTCAACATGGGAGTCTTTTAACACACAAGCAATGTTTCTATGGGATTCTTTTTTAGAGAGGGGATATGATACAGAAGTCATCAGGCAGGCTTATAATAGAGCAGTTGGTATGAATCGTACCACATTTATATCCTCTTGATATTGATTGATAATAACAGTGAAACATGGTACCTCCGAGACCATCCAATATCAACATGAGAAAAGAGCAGATAATAAAGATAACATAAAAGATTTCTCTCTTAATGTTATTATCGGATATAGCCAAGATGCTTATCATATACATAACACCTTAAAACGCTATTGGTCTATCCTTTTGGCGGATCCGGTTCTTGCGGATATTCTTCCTGATCACACATTCACATTCCGTAACTCTAAATCTCTGTCTAATTTTGTCGCACCAAGTATGCTACCTGTAAATTATAGAAAGAACTGGTTGAATACCAAAGGGTTTTTATGTGTGGCAGAACTAATTGTAAGTGTTGTCGTTTATTCAAAAAAACACTTTCTTTTACATCTAATAATACTCATAAAACTTATGAGATCTCAAGATATATTAATTGTAGATCACAATTTGTTGTTTACTTGATCACATGGGGGTGTGGTTTACAGTACGTCGGTAAGACACAAAGATGTCTCAAATATAGGTTGTATGAACAAGCAAATTCCACCCAGCATAGGGACAACCTACAGCTCTTGGCATACATAGCAAGATATGTCCATTAATTATTAAGTGTACTTACACAGGTATTAAACAGATTCAGTTAGACATCAGAGGAGGAGATAGGAGTTTAATTCTAGTAAAGAGGGAGCTATGGTGGATATTGGAGCTACAGACCCATTGGCCTAGGGGTCTTAATAAAGATTGGGAGGTGACTGGTATTATATAGTCACCATGTTTTTTGATGTGTCACCCAGTTCATAAATACCTTATTGGATTTCTGATCTCTATTTTTAGATTGTTTATATATTTTGGGACCCTTCTTTTGCTATTAGCCCTTTGTTTTAGATCTCTTCCCTATTCTCTGCCATATATATTTATGGACCCTTTCACTTACTGTTCATTGTGTGTATATTTATATGGACCTTTTTACTATCGTGTATCCATAATCTTCAGCTACCTTGTATATAATGTTTGATCGAACACATTAGAAATCAAACAACTGTCTATTTTTTGACACGGATTGTTTTTAATTCAATATATTTACAAACTATTCACAATGGTAAACACTTAACAAACACAAGTGCACACACACCTACACACCTCAACCTTCCATTTCCATGGTACAGACACAGGTGCACACATACCTACACACCTCAACCTTCCATTTCTATGGTACAGACACAGGTGCACACATACCTACACACCTCAACCTTCCATTTCCATGGTACAGACACAGGTACACACATACCTACACACACCAACATTCCATTTCCATGGTACAGACACAGGTGCACACATACCTACACACCTCAACCTTCCATTTCCATGGTACAGACACAGGTACACACATATAGGCGTGTGTGTGCACCTGTGTGCTGTACCATAGAAATGGAATTTGGTGTGTGGTAGTATGTGTGCCCTGTGTCTGTACCATGAAATGGAAGGTTGAGGTGTTTGTAGGTGTGTGTGCACCGATTTTTTTTTTTTTTTTATTGTATGGCCTGTTAATGTATTTATCACAGTAATCATATCCCCACGCAAGCGCCTTTTTTCCAGTGTACATAATTGTAACTTTCCAGTCTCTCTTCATATTCAAGCTCCCCCAATCCACTTATTAATCTAGTTGCCCTTCTCTGAACTCTTTCCATTTCAAAGACGTCCTTTTGTACACAGGATTCCAAAATTGCAATGCATATTCCAAATGAGGCCTTACCAATGCTTTGTAAAGAGGGAGAATTACATTTTCCTCCCTTGAATCCATACCTCTCTTTATACAAGCAATACCCTGCTGGCTCTGGCTGTTGCCGTCTGGCACTGCTTGCTACCTTTAAGTTTGTTATCCACCAAAACTCCAAGATCCCTTTCCAACAGGTATTCACTTAACACAGGCCATTTATAGTATAAGTAGTACAAGGATTTTTAAGTCCAAATGACCATCACCTTACATTTACCTATCCATGTACAAATGTGACTCCCCAGACCAACAGATTAGCTTATACATTAGTCGCCTATGGGGGACTGTATTAAAAGCCTTGCAAAATCTAAGTAAACTACATCTACTGCTATGCCAGAGTCTAAATTTCTACTTACTTCCTCATAAAAGCCAAGCAAGTTAGTTTGACAAGATCTATTCCTCCTAAATCCATGCTGGTTACTACTTATAATGTCGTCCTTGAAACATACTCTAGAACATGTTCCCTTATTAAACTTTCCAGGATTCTTCCCCACCACTGAAGTTAACTTACAGGCCTGTAGTAATACCCGGCTGTGAACGACTACCCTTTTTGAATATTGGAATAACATCAGCCTTTTTCCAATTCAGAGGCACACCACCGGACATGAGGGAATCTGCAATAATAAGAAACAATGGCTTAGATAAAACTGACTTAGCTCCCTAAGTACCCGAGGATGTATTTTATCCGGTCAGGAGATTTATTAATATTAACCTTATTTAGTTCTTTCTGTACCATATTTCCGGTTACCAATGTGCACTTGAATCTTTTATACCATTATTGCTACTATACTCTATGATATATCTGTACTTGGATCTTCTATAGTGTATACGAGGAAAAAAATATTCAAGACATTTGCTTTATCGCCATCCTCCGTAACTAACTTATCCCCATTAATTAATGGTGCCACATTCTTAGTCCATCTTCTTACTATTAATATACTTATAAAAATTTTTAGGCTTAGCGATGCTTGTTCAGCTATCCTAACTTCATTATTAATTTTAATGAATTAGACAGGGTCCACAGATCTCTACGTCCTAAGGGTACCTCCAAATACCCGGGATATAATCTGCAGACTTTACTACTTCACACAAAAAGAGGAGATCCTAAACCGTATTGCAACAGGACTGAATTAACTCATGAGGAAACTCCGATAACAACTATACCCCGATCTGGTGCCATCCACCTTAGCCCGCAGGCGCCAACTTCGTCCTCTACTTCAGCTCTGAGGGACAATAACTTATCTTACAGATGGGGATTCCCCTTTCAGCTCATAGTTCGACATAAGGGTGTGACACACTCCCTTATCAGAGTAGTTACCAGGATTCTGTGAATCTCTACAACTACTCCAATTAAGCTACCCGATTGTAAACCGATCTCGTAACCAGTACCACAAACACCTCCAACAAAACTTTAAAAGGATCAGAACTGGAAATATATGAGGTTACCTTTGGTAATAATTCACAATATCGTCTCCCTGGAAACACAGGTACTATAACTTACTAAATGGTCTTATAAGGTATGAGAACTTCTCCATTTTATATGTAAGGTGAGATTGACATTGACAATCGCCACTCTTAGATTCCTGTCAGCCCATACAGGACAGGAACCTAAAATCTCCAAACCCTGATAACCCCTCTGTCTCATAAGTTTTGAATATTGGACGGCTTCAAAACATACTGAATTGAATTAGAGGCCCAGGTTCCTTTAACACTTTCTTTATATAGGGAACCTCCAATAACACTGGGCCTGGCCAGGCTCAGTAAACAAAAACTTTATCTTGCAATACTTGTTTTGTTAAGATTAAGCTGTTTAATGTCATTTAATACATATATAATGAATACTGTAGCTCTTGATTTGTAAAGACTAAGCTGTTTACCGCTATACAATATTTTCAAATGCCAGCACAAAACATATCCAAGAGTTTCAACCTAGGGTTCTTTTCACTTAGCTAAATGCAAAGGTCCTACAGCAACAGATTAAAGGGAAGAATCCAAATTGAATTATATAAGAAAGCAAAATTTCAGATTACAACCTAGAAACCTCACCTCTCATATACCTCTAAGACCAACACCCTAAACCACAATATTTGAAGATCCCAAAGGAGAACCATTTTAAACCTTCACAGCACCAATTTTAATAAGAAATAGAATGTGAAATGTATGAGGATTCTGCTGTGTAATAGTTAACATACAAGCTTCCCAAATAAACATAGGCACTATAATCTATGAGATGGGCTCTAAAGGGGTAAAACAGTTATATGTAGAACAAGTCTATTTTAAATCGATGTCTGCCTTTTCCCCCATCTCTATTCACAATAATGGGATATATCCCATACAAGGATCAAACAAACAGGAAACTAAGCCGACCCCCTCCCCCTGTGTTGACCCCCCTTCCCTAGCTCCCACCCAGCTTTTCAAACTCATTTTCCCTTCTATACAAAATTTCCTTCCACACAATTGTACACATTGATGGTCCCTGAATTCCAAGGATTGGAGCGGGGGCCCGAATGGATCCGATAAGGTAGATCACTCATGTTTCCCTCATGGGCGGATCGAAGAAAACCCCTAATAGTCTTTGATTATAGATAATGGACAACCCAGGAGAATTAATCTTCTCTTGGATATAAAACTGAAACTTCTTGCCAAACAGATCTGGGATGTCTGGAAACAGACCTCTCATTTGTTATGTTTGTTATTAATTTGTTTTTATTGTTTGTTTGACCTTACAGGTGGCTGGCTGCTCCCTCTGTCCCGGGGGCTCCACCAATTCTATAGACACTCCAAATCTCCGAAACTATGGCAGGTACCATAACATTTTTACCTTTGAATGTAAGGGATTGAACTCTCCTGTGAAGAGACTACTTCTAATCCAAGAGGCTAAACAATCACAGGCAGGTGTTCTATTCCTTCAAGGAACACATTCCAGGGCCCGATGCTTTCCAATTCATTAAACATCTATATTCCACCAGTCTATGCCACGGCTGGACACAGGAAAGCGGCACTGCCATTTTAATCACAGAAAAAGCCCCCTTCAACTTACAAACAAATCATACACGCAGCGGGTAGATATATTATTCTACAAGGTACACTACAAGGTACACTACACAACGTAGACCTGGTTATTGCATGTCTATGCCCCCAACACAGGCCAACCTCGCTTCCTAAAAAAGACCTTTAACGACTATCTGCACTGGACTGTCCCCATCTTATGATAGCGGGAGACTTCAATATGGTTTCCTCACAGAGACAGGACAAGCTTACAATACACTCCAGACCCCCTAGAGACCAGAGAAGAGAAACATTATCTAAATGCTATAGACAACTCATGCCACCTGAACGATACTTGAGAAAAAGAATCCCTACAGCCTGTCAGTACACATTTTGCCCTCCCCCTCATCACACTCACTCCACCGAAGACTATTCGCCTGGTTTCCACTTCACACATTTCCCTTATCACATGGTCAGACCATAGCCTGATAACACTTACTTTGAATTCCAATCTCCGCAACACAAGGACATGTCAGTGGGACAGAACGGTTCATGCTCAGAAACCCACTGGTCAGTCAAGACCTCACACATATTTTAGAGGAATATTTTGAGGAACCTGGACTCAGTCCCTCCCCTGGAACTTTATGGAAGCACACAAGGCAGTGGTTAGGGGATCCTATTAAATGGGGCTCCAGATAAAAAGAGACTCTAAACACCACCACCGAATATTGAGTGAAGACTCCAATGCTTTGAAAAGAAACTAACCAAAACTCCCTCGGTATGTCATCTTCGTAAAGTCTAGCCTCCCTGAACACAACTCAGAATGTGCCATGGAAATGGAGGTTGGCGTTGGTAGGTGTGTGTGCACTGTGTCTGTACCATGGAAATGGAATGTTGGTGTGTGTAGGTAAGTGTGCACCTGTGTCTGTACCATGGAAATGAAGAAGGTTGGGTGGTGTAGGTGTGTGCACCTTTGTCTGTACCATGGAAATGGAATGTTGGGGTGTGTAGGTGTGTGTACACCTGTGTCTGTACCATGGAAATAGAATGTAGGGTGTGTAGGTGTGTGTGCACCTGTGTCTGTACCATGGAAATGGAAGTTGGGGTGTTGTAGTGTGTGTGCACCTGTGTCTGTACCATGGAAATAGAATGTTGGGTGGTTGTAGGTGTGTGTGCACCTGTGTCTGTACCATGGAAATGGAATGTTGGGGTGTGTAGGTGTGTGTGCACCTGTGTCTATACCATGGAAATGGAATGTTGGCGTGTGTAGGTAGTGTGCACCTGTGTCTGTACCATGGAAATGGAAGGTTGGCGTGTGTAGGTGTGTGTGCACCTGTGTCTATACCATGGAAATGGAATGTTGGGTGTGTGTAGGTATGTGTGCACCTGTGTCTATACCATGGAAATGGAATGGTGGGTGTGTAGGTGTGTGTGCACCTGTGTCTGTGCCATGGAAATGGAAGGTTGAGGTGTGTAGGTGGTGTGTGCACCTGTGTCTGTACCATAGAAATGGAAGGTGGGCGTGTATAGGTGTGTATACACCTGTGTCTGTACCATGGAAATGGAGGTTGGCGTGTGTAGGTGTGTGTGCACCTGTGTCTGTACCATGGAAATGGAAGGTTGAGGTGTGTAGGTGTGTGTGCACCTGTGTCTGTACCATAGAAATGGAATGTTGGTGTGTGTAGGTATGTGTGTACCTGTGTCTGTACCATGAAATGGAAGGTTGAGGTGTGTAGGTGTGTGTTGCACCTGTGTCTGTACCATAGAAATGGATGTTGGTGTGTGTAGGTATGTGTGCACCTGTGTCTGTACCATGGAAATGGAAGGTTGAGGTGTGTGTAGGGTGTGTGGCACCTGTGTCTGTACCATAGAAATGGAATGTTGGTGTGTGTAGGTATGTGGCACCTGTGTCTGTACCATGGAAATGGAAGGTTGAGGTGTGTAGGGTGTGTGCACCTGTGTCTGTACCATGGAAATGGAAGGTTAGGTGTGTAGGTATGTGTGCACCTGGTCTGTACCTGGAAATGGAATGTTGGTGTGTTGTAGGTATGTGTGCACCTGTGTCTGTACCATGGAAATGGAAGGTTGAGGGTGTGTAGGTGATGTGTGCACCTGTGTCTGTACCATAGAATGGAATGTTGGTGTGTGTAGGTATGCATGCACCTGTGTCTGTACCATGGAAATGGAAGGTTGAGGTGTGTAGGTGTGTGTGCACCTGTGTCTGTACCATAGAAATGGAATGTTGGTGTGTGTAGGTATGTGTGCACCTGTGTCTGTACCATGGAAATGGAAGGTTGAGGTGTGTAGGTATGTGTGCACCTGTGTCTGTACCATGGAAATGGAAGGTTGAGGTGTGTAGGTATGTGTGTACCTGTGTCTGTACCATGGAAATGGAATGTTGGTGTGTGTAGGTATGTGTGTACCTGTGTCTGTACCATGGAAATGGAATGTTGGTGTGTGTAGGTGTGCATGCACCTGTGTCTGTACCATGTAAATGGAATGTTGGTGTGTGTTAGGTAAGTGTGCACCTGTGTCTGTACCATGGAAATGGAGGTTGGCGTGTGTAGGTGTTGTGCACCTTTGTCTGTACCATGGAAATGGAATGTTGGGGTGTGTAGGTGTGTGTACACCGTGTCTGTACCATGGAAATAGAATGTTAGGGTGTGTAGGTGTGTGTGCACCTGTGTCTGTCTTACCATGGAAATGGAATGTTGGGGTGTGTAGGTGGTGTTGTGCACTGTGTCTGTACCATGGAAATAGAATGTTGGGGTGTGTAGTGTTGTGGCACCTGTGTCTGTACCATGGAAATGGAAGGTTGAGGTGTGTAGGTAGTGTGTGCACCTGTGTCTGTACCATGGAAAGGAATGGGGGTGTGTAGGTGTGTGCACCTGTGTCTATACCATGGAAATGGAATGTTGGCGTGTGTGTAGGTATGTGTGCACCTGTGTCGTGTACCATGGAAATGGAAGGTTGGCGTGTGTAGGGTGTGTGCACCTGTGTCTATACCATGGAAATGGAATGTTGGCGTGTGTGTAGGTATGTGTGCACCTGTGTCTATACCATGGAAATGGAATGTTGGTGTGGTGTAGGTGTGTGTGCACTGTGTCTGTGCCATGGAAATGGAAGGTTGAGGTGTGTGAGGTGTGTGTGTACCTGTGTCTGTACCATGGAAAGGAAGGAAGGTTGGCGTGTATAGGTGTATACACCTGTGTCTGTACCATGGAAATGGAAGGTTGGCGTGTGTAGGTGTGTGTGCACCTGTGTCTGTACCATGGAAATGGAAGGTTGAGGTGTGTAGGTGTGGTGCACCTGTGTCTGTACCATAGAAATGGAATGTTGGTGTGGTGTGTAGGTGTGCATGCACCTGTGTCTGTACCATGGAAATGAAGGTTGAGTGTGTGAGGTATGTGTGCACCTGTGTCTGTACCATGGAAAGGAAGTTGGTGTGTGTAGGTATGTGTGCACCTGTGTCTGTACCATGGAAATGGAAGGTTGAGGGTGTGTAGGTATGTGTGTACTGTGTCTGTACCATGGAAATGGAATGTTGGTGTGTGTAGGTGTGCATGCACTGTTGTCTGTACCATGGAAATGGAAGTGAGGTGGTGTTAGGTATGTGTGCACCTGTGTCTGTAACATGGAAATGGAATGTTGGTTGTGTGTAGGATGTGTGCACCTGTGTCTGTACCATGGAAATGGAAGGTTGAGGTGTGTAGGTATGTGTGCACCTGTGTCTGTACCAAAGAAATGGAAGGTTGGGTGTGTAGGTATGTGTGCACCTGTGTCTGTACCATAGAAATGGAAGGTTGAGTGTGTGTAGGTATGTGTGGCACCTGTGTCTGTACCATGGAAATGGAATGTGGTGTGTGTAGGTATGTGTGTACCTGGTCGTACCATGGAAATGGAAGGTTGAGGTGTGTAGTTATGTGTGCACCTGTGTCTGTACCATGGAAATGGAATGTTGGTGTGTGTAGGTATGTGTGCACCTGTGTTGTACCATAGAAATGGAAGGTTGAGGTGTGTAGGGATGTGTGCACCTGTGTCCATGAGAAATGGAAGGTTGAGGTGTGTTAGGTATGTGTGCACTGTGTCTGTACCATAGAAATGGAAGGTTGAGTTGTGTAGGTATGTGTGCACCTGTGTCTGTACCATGGAAATGAAAGGTTGAGGTGTGTAGGTATGTGTGCACCTGTGTCTGTACATAGAAATGGAAGGTTGAGTTGTGTAGCTATGTGTGCACCTGTGTCTGTACCATGGAAATGATGGTGTGTGTGTAGGTATGTGTGCACCTGTGTCTGTACATGGAAATGGAAGGTTGAGGTGTGTAGGTATGTGTGGCCTGTGTCTGTAACATGGAAATGGAATGTTGGTGTGTGTAGGTATGTGTGCACCGTGTCTGTACCATGGAAATGGAAGGTTGAGGGTGTTAGATCTGTGTGCACCTGTGTCTGTACCATGGAAATGGAAAGTTGGGTGTGTAGGTATGTGTGCACCGTGTCTGTACCATAGAAATGGAAGGTTGAGGTGTGTAGGTATGTGTGCACGTGTGCTGTACCATAGAAATGGAATGGTGGTGTGTGGTAGGTATGTGTGCACCTGTGTCCGTACCATGGAAATGGAAGGTTGAGGTGTGTAGGTATATGTGCACCTGTGTCTGTCCATAGAAATGGAAGGTTGAGGTGGTGTGTAGGTATGTGTGCACTGTGTCTGTACCATGGAAAATGGAATGTTGGTGTGTGTAGGTATGTGTGCACCTGTGTCTGTACCATAGAAATGGAAGGTTGAGGTGTGTAGGTATGTGTGCACCTGTGTCTGTACCATAGAAATGGAAGGTTGAGGTGTTGAGGTATTGTGTGCACCTGTGTCTGTACCATGGAAATGGAATGTTGGTGTGTGTGGTGTGTGTGCACCTGTGTCTGTACCATGGAAATGGAAGGTTGAGTTGTGTAGTATGTGTGTGCACCTGTGTCTGTACCATGGAAATGGAATGTTGTGGGTGTGTAGGTATGTGTGCACCTGTGTCTGTACCATGGAAATGGAAGGTTGAGGTGTGTAGGTATGTGTGCGCCTGTGTCTGTAACATGGAAATGGAATGTTGGTGTGTGTAGGTATGTGTGCACCTGTGTCTGTACCATGGAAATGGAAGGTTGAGGTGTGTAGATTGTGTGCACTGTGTCTGTACCATGGAAATGGAAAGTTGAGGTGTGTAGGTTATGTTGCACCTGTGTCTGTACCATAGAAATGGAAGGTTGAGGTGTGTAGGTATGTGTGCACCTGTGTGTACCATAGAAATGGAATGTTGTGGTTGTAGGTATGTGTGCACCTGTGTCTGTACCATGGAAATGGAAGGTTGAGGTGTGTAGGTTATGTGCACCTGTGTCTGTACCATGAAATGGAAGGTTGAGGTGTTAGGTATGTGTGCCTGTGTCTGTACCATTGAAATGGATGTTGGTGTGTGTAGGTATGTGTGCACCTGTGTCTGTACCATGGAAATGGAAGGTTGAGGTGTGTAGGTATGTGTGCACCTGTGTCTGTACCATAGAAATGGAAGGTTGAGGTGTGTAGGTATGTGTGCACCTGTGTCTGTACCATGGAAAGGAATGTGGGTGTGTGTAGGTGTGTGTGCACCTGTGTCTGTACCATGGAAATGGAATGTTGGGTGTGTAGGTAGTGTGTGCACCTGTGTCTGTACCATGGAAATGGAAGTTGGTGTGTAGGTTGTGTGCACCTGTGTCTGTACCATGGAAATGGAAGGTTGAGGTGTGTAGGGATGTGTGCACCTGTGCTGTACCATAGAAATAGAAGGTTGAGGTGTTGTAGGTATGTGTGCACCTGTGTCTGTACCATGGAAATGGAAGGTTGAGGTGTGTAGGTATGTGTGCCTGTTGTCTGTAACATGGAAATGGATGTTGGGTGTGGGTAGGATGTGTGCACCTGTGTCTGTACCATGGAAATGGAAGGTTGAGGTGTTGTAGATTGTGTGGACGTTGTCTGTACCATGGAAAGGAAGGTTGGGTGTTTAGGTATGTGTGCACCTGTGTCTGTACCATAGAAATGGAAGGTTGAGGTGTGTAGGTATGTGTGACCTGTGTCTGTACCATGGAAATGGAAGGTTGAGGTGTTAGGTATGTGTGCACCTGTGTCTGTACCATGGAAATGGAAGGTTGAGGTGTTAGGATTGTGTGCACCTGTGTCTGTACCATGGAAATGGAAGGTTGGGTGTTTAGGTATGTGTGACCTGTGTCTGTCCATGGAAAGGAAGGTGAGGTGTGTAGGTAGTGTGTACCTGGTTGTACCATGGAAATGGAAGGTTGAGGGTTTAGGTATGTGTGCACCGTGTCTGTACCATGGAAATGGAAGGTGAGGGTTTAGGTATGTGTGTACCTGTGTTTGTACATGGAAATGAAGGTGGTTGTGTAGGTATGTGTGTACCTGTGTCTGTACCATGGAAATGGAAGGTTGAGGTGTGTAGGTATGTAGGTATGTGTGTACCTGGTCTGTACCATGGAAAATGGAAGGTTGAGGTTTTATGTATGTGTGCACTGTGTCTGTCCATGGAAATGGAAGGTTGAGGTGTTTGTAGGTATGTGTGCACCTGTGTCTGTACCATGAAATGGAGTGTTGGGTGTGTGTAGGTAGTTGTGCACTGTGTCTGTACCATGAAATGGAAGGTTGAGGTGTGTAGGTATGTGTGCACCTGTGTCTGTACCATAGAAATGGAAGTGTTGAGTGTGTAGGTATGTGTGGCACCTGTGTCTGTACCATGGAAATGGATAGGTTGGGGTGTGTAGGGTGTGTGCACCTGTGTCTGTACCATGGAAATGGAATGTTGGGGTGTAGGTATGTGGCACCTGGTCTGTACTGGAATGGAAGTTGGGTGTGTGTAGGTTTGTGTGCTGTGTCTGTACCATGGAAATGGAAGTGTTGAGGTGTTGTAGTAGTGTGTGCACCTGTGTTGTACCATAGAAATAGAAGGTTGAGGTGTGTAGGTATGTGTGCACCTGTGTCTGTACCATGGAAATGGAAGTTGAGGTGTGTAGGTATGTGTGCACCGTGTCTGTAAATGGAAATGGAATGTGGTGTGTTGTAGGTATGTGTGCACCGTGTCTGTACATGGAAATGGAAGGTTGAGGTGTGTAGATATGTGTGACACTGTGTCTGTACCATGGAAATGGAAGGTTGAGGTGTTAGGTATGTGTGCACCTGTGTCTGTACCATAGAAATGGAAGGTTGAGGTGTTTAGGTATGTGTTGCACCTGTGTCTGTACCATGGAAATGGAGGGTGAGGTGTTTAGGTATGTGTGCACCTGTGTTGTACCATGGAAATGGAGGTTGAGGTGTTTAGGTATGTGTGTACCTGTGTCTGTTCATGGAAATGGAAGGTGTTGAGGTGTGTAGGTATGTGTGACCTTGTCTGTACCATGGAAATGGAAGGGGAGGTGTTTAGGTATGTGTGCACCGTGTCTGTACCATGGAAATGGAAGGTGAGGTGTTTAGGTATGTGTGTACCTGTGTCTGTACCATGGAAATGGAAGGTTGAGTGGTGTAGGTATGTGTGTACCGGTCTGTACCATGGAAATGGAAGGTTGAGGTGTGTAGGTATGTGTGTCACCTGGGCTTGTTACCATGGAAATGGAAGGTTGAGGTGTTATGTATGTGTGCACCTGTGTTCGTACCATGGAAATGGAAGGTTGAGGTGTGTGTAGGTATGTGTGTACCTGTGTCTGTACCATGGAAATGGAAGGTTGAGGTGTGGTAGGTATGTGTGGACCTGTGTCTGTACCATGGAAATGGAAGGTTGAGGTGTTTATGTATGTGTGCACCTTGTCTGTACCATGGAAATGGAATGTTGGGGTGTTAGGTATGTGTGCACTGTGTCTGTACCATGGAAATGGAAGGTTGAGGTGTGTAGGTATGTGTGCACCTGTGTCTGTACCATGAAATGGAAGGTTGAGTGTGTAGGTATGTGTGCACCTGTGTCTGTACCATAGAAATGGAAGGTTGAGGTGTTTAGGTATGTGTGCACCTGTGTCTGTACCATGGAAATGGAAGGTTGAGGTGTGTAGGTATGTGTGCACCTGTGTCTGTACCATGGAAATGGAATATTGGTGTGTGTAGGTATGTGTGCACCTGTGTCTGTACCATGGAAATGGGAGGTTGAGGTGTGTAGGTATGTGTGCACCGTGTCTGTACCATGGAATGGAATGTCGGTGTGGGTAGGTATGTGTGCACCTGTGTCGTACCATGGAAATGGAAGGTTGAGGTGTAGGTGTGTGTGAGGTGTTGTGTGCACCTGTGTCTGTACCATGGAAATGGAAGGTTGAGGTGTGTAGGTATGTGTGCACCTGTGCTGTTCCATAGAATAGAAGGTTGAGGGGTGTAGGTATGTGTGCACGTGTCTGTACCATGGAAAGGAAGGTTGAGGTGTGAGGTATGTGTGCACCTGTGTCTGTAACATGGAAATGGAATGTTGGTGTGTGTAGGTATGTGTGTGCACCTGTGTCTGTACCATGGAAATGGAAGGTTGAGGTGTTTGTATGTGTGCACCTGTGTCTGTACCATGGAATGGAAGGTTGAGGTGTTTAGGTATGTGTACCTGGTCTGTTCCATGGAAATGGAGGTTGAGTGTGTGTAGGTATGTGTGTACCTTTGTCTGTACCATGGAAATGGAAGGTTGAGGTGTTTAGGTATGTGTGCACCTGTGTCTGTACCATGGAAATGGAAGGTGAGGTGTTTAGGTAGTGTGTACCTGTGTCTGTACCATGGAATGGAAGGTTGAGGTGTGTAGTGTAGGTTGTGTACCTGGTCTGTACCATGGAAATGGAAGGTTGAGGTGTGTAGGTAGTGTGTACCTGTGTCTGTACCATGGAAATGGAAGGTTGAGGTGTTTGTAGGTTGGGTGCACCTGTGTCTGTACCATAGAAATGGAAGTTGAGGTGTTTAGGTATGTGTGCACTGTGTCGTACCATGGAAATGGAAGGTTGAGGTGTGTAGGTATGTGTGTGACCTGTGTCTGTACCATGAAATGGAAGGTTGAGGTGTGTAGGTATGTGTGTACCTGTGTCTGTACCATAGGAAATGGAAGGTTGAGGTTGTATGTATGTGTGCACCTGTGTCTGTACCATGGAAATGGAATGTTGGGTGTGTGTAGGTATGGTGTGTGCACCTGTGTTGTACCATGAAATGGAAGGTTGAGGTGTGTGGTATGTGTGCACCTGTGTCTGTACCATAGAAATGGAAGGTTGAGGGTGTGTAGGTATGTTGCACCTGTGTCTGTACCCTAGAAATGGAAGGTTGAGGGTGTTAGGTATGTGTGCACCGTGGTCTGTACCATGGAAATGGAAGGTTGAGTTGTGTAGGTAGTGTGGCACCTGTGTCTGTACCAGGAATGGAAGGTGAGGTGTGGTAGGTATGTGTGCACCTGTGTCTGTACCATAGAAATGGAAGGTTGAGTTGTGTAGGTATGTGTGCACCTGTGTCTGTACATGGAAATGGAAGGGTTGAGTGTGTGTAGTTATGTGTGCACCTGTGTCTGTACCATAGGAAATGGAATGTTGGTGTGTGTAGGTATGTGTGCACCTGTGTTGTACCATGGAAATGGAGGTTGAGGTGTAGGTATGTGTGCCTGTGTCTGTACCATGGAAATGGAATGTGTGTGTGTAGGTATGTGTGCACCTGTGTCTTGTACCATAGAAATGGAGGTTGAGGTGTTTAGGTATGTGTGCACCTGTGTCTGTACCATGGAAATGGAAGGTTGAGGTGTGTGTAGATTGTGTGCACCTGTGTCTGTACCATGGAAATGGAAGGTTGAGGTGTGTAGGTAGTGTGCACTGTGTCTGTACATAGAAATGGAAGTTGAGGTGTGTAGGTATGTGTGCACCTGTGTCTGTACCATAGAATGGAAGTGTTGGGTGTGTGTAGTATGTGTGCACCTGTTGCTGTACCATAGAAATGGAAAGTTGAGGTGTGTGTAGGTATGTGTGTACCTGTGTCTGTACCATGAAATGGAAGGTTGAGTTTGTAGGTATGTGTGTGCACCTGTGTCTGTACCATAGAAATGGAAGGTTGAGGTGTGTAGGTGTGTGTGCACCTGTGTCTGTACCATAGAATGGAAGGTGAGGGTGTGTAGGTATGTGTGTACCTGTGTCTGTACCATAGAAATGGAGGTTGAGTTGTGTAGGTATGTGTGCACCTGTGTCTGTACCATGGAAATGGAAGGTTGAGGTGGGGGTATGTGTGTACCTGTGTCTGTACATGGAAATGGAAGGTTGAGGTGTGTAGGTATGTGTGACCTGTGTCTGTACCATAGAAATGGAAGGTTGAGTGTGTAGGTATGTGTGCACCTGTGTCTGTACCATGAAATGGAAGGTGAGAGGTTGTGTAGTGGTGTGCACCTGTGTCTGTACCATAGAAATGGAAGTTGGTGTGTGGTGTGTAGGTATGTGTGCAACTGGTTCTGTACCATGGAAATGGAAGGTTGAGTTGTGTAGGTATGTGTGCACCTGGTCTGTACCATGGAAATGAAGGTGTGAGGTGTGTAGGTATGTGTGCACCTGTGTCTTACCATGGAAATGGAATGTTGGTGGTGTAGGTATGTGTGCCCTGTGTCTGTACATAGAAATGGGAGGTTGAGGTGTGTAGGTATGTGTGGTACCTGTGTCTGTACCTGGAAATGGAAGGTTGAGGTGTTTGGTATGTGTTGCACCTGTGTTCTGTACCATAGAAATGGAGGTTGAGGTGGTTAGGTATGTTTACCTGTGCTTACCATGGAATGGAATGTTGGTGGACCTACACACCCCAACATTCCATTTCCATGGTACAGACAAAGGTGCACACACCTACACACGCCAACCTTCCATTTCCATGGTACAGACACAGGTGCACACTTACCTACACACACCAACATTCCATTTCCATGGTACAGACACAGGTGCACACATACCTACACACACCAACATTCCATTTCCATGGTACAGACACAGGTGTACACACACCTACACACCCCAACATTCCATTCCATGGTACAGACACGTGCCACACTACCTAAACACCTCAACTTCCATTTCTATGGTACAGACACAGGTGCACACATACCTAAACACCCTCAACCTCCATTTCCATGTTACAGACAGTCACACATACCTACACACCTCAACCTTCCATTTCCATGGTACAGACACAGGTACACACATACCTACACACCTCAACCTTCCATTTCCATGGTACAGACACAGCACACATACCTACAACACCTCAACTTCCATTTCCATGGTACAGACACAGTGCACACATACCTACACACCTCAACCTTCCATTTCCATGGTACAGACACAGGTGCACACATACCTACACACTCAACCTTCCATTTCCATGGTACAGACACAGGTGCACACATACCTACCACCTCAACCTTCCATTTCCATGGTACAGACACAGGTACACACATACCTAAACACACCTCAACCTTCCATTTCTATGGTACAGACACGGCACACATACCTAAACACTCAACCTTCCATTTCTATGGTACAGACCAGGTGCAACATACCTACACACACCAACATTCCATTTCATGGTACAGACACAGGTGCACACACCCCTACACACCTCAACCTTCCATTCTATGGTACAGACACAGGTGCACACATACCTACACAACTCAACCTTCCATTTCATGGTACAGACACAGGTCCCACATACCTACACTACACACCTCAACCTTCCATTTCTATGGTACAGACACAGGTGCACCACATACCTACACACACCAACATTCCATTTCCATGGTACAGACCAGTGCACACATACCTACACACCTCAACCTTCCATTCCATGGTAGACACAGGTGCACACATACCTACCACACCTCAACTTCCATTTCCATGGTACAGACACAGGTGCACACATCCTACACACCTCAACCTTCCATTTCCATGGTACAGACACAGGTGCACACATACCTAAACACTCAACCTTCCATTTCCATGGTACAGACACAGGTACACACATACCTAAACACCTCAACCTTCCATTTCCATGGTACAGACACAGGTGCACACATACCTACACACACCACATTCCATTTCCATGGTACGACACAGGTGCACACATCACACCTACACACCCAACCTTCCATTTCCATGGTACAGACACAGGTGCACACTACCTAACACCTCAACCTCTTCCTGGTACAGACCCAGGTGTCACACATACCTACCCACACCAACCTTCCATTCCATGGTACAGACACAGGTGCACACATACCTACACACCTCAACCTTCCATTCCATGGTACAGACACAGGTGCACACATACCTACACACCTTTCCATTTCCATGGTACAGACCAGGGCACACTACCTACACACCTCAACCTCCATTTCCATGGTAAGACACAGGTGCACACATACCTACACACACCAACCTTCCATTTCCATGGTACAGACACAGGTGCACACATACCTAAACACCTCAACCTTCCATTTCCATGGTACAGACACAGGTGCACACATACCTACACACCTCAACCTTCCATTTCCATGGTACAGACACAGGTACACACATACCTACACACCTCAACCTTCCATTTCTATGGTACAGACACAGGTGCACACATACCTACACACCTCACCTTCCATTTCTATGGTACAGACACAGTGGCACACATACCTACACACCTCAACCTTCCATTTCCATGTACAGACACAGTGCACACATACCTACACCCCTCAACCTCCATCCATGGTACAGACACAGTTGCACACATACCTACACACACCAACTTCCATTTCCATGGTACAGACACAGGTGCACACATCATAAACACCTCAACCTTCCATTTCTAGGAACAGACACAGGTCACACATACCTACACACCTCACCCTTCCATTTCATGGTACAGACCCGTACACACATACCTACACACCTCAACCTTCCATTTCCATGGTACAGACACAGGTCACACATACCTACACACCTCAACCTTCCATTTCCATGGTACAGACACAGGTCACACATACTAACACCCACCCTTCATTTCCATGGTACAGACACAGGTGCACACATACCTACACACCTCAACCTTCCATTTCCATGGTACAACACAGGTCCACATACCTACACACCTCAACCTTCCATTTCCATGGTACAGACACAGGTGCACACATACCTAACACCATCAACCTTCCATTTCCATGGTACAGACACAGGTGCACACATACCTAACACCTCAACCTTCCATTTCCATGGTACAGACACAGGTGCACACATACCTAACACACCTCACCTTCCATTCTATGGTACAGACACAGGTGCACACATACCTAACACACCTCAACCTTCATTTCCTGGTACAGACACAGGTGCACACTACTACACACCTCAACCTTCCATTTCCATGGTACAGACACAGGTGCACACATACCTACACACACCAACATTCCATTTCCATGGTACAGACACAGGTGCACACATACCTACACACCTCAACCTTCCATTTCCATGGTACAGACACAGGTGCACACATACCTACAACACCTCAACCTTCATTTCATGGTACAGCACAGGTGCACACATACCTACAACCCCTCAACCTCCATTTCCATGGTACAGACACAGGTGCACACATACCTACACACCTCAACCTTCCATTTCCATGGTACAGACACAGGTGCACACATACCTACACACACCGACATTCCATTTCCATGGTACAGACACAGGTGCACACATACCTACACACCTCAACCCCCTTTCCATGGTACAGACACAGTGCACACACATACCTACACACACCAATATTCCATTTCCATGGTACAGACACAGGTGCACACATACCTACACACCTCAACACCTCATTTCCATGGTACAGACCCAGGTGCACACCATACCTAAACACCTCAACCTTCCATTTCCATGGTACAGACACAGGTGCACAATACCTACACAACCCAACCTTCCATTTCTATGGTACAGACACAGGTGCACACATACCTACAACACCTCAACCTCCATTTCCATGGTACAGACACAGGTGCACACATACCTACACACACCAACATTCCATTTCATGGTACAGACACAGGTGCACACATACTAAAACACCTCAACCTTCCATTTCCATGGTACAGACACAGGTACCACACATACCTACACACCTCAACCTCCATTTCCATGGTACAGACACAGGTACACATACCTACACACCTCAACCTTCCATTTCCATGGTACAGACACAGGTGCACACATACCATAACACCCTCAACCTTCCATTTCCATGGTACAGACACAGGTACACACATACCTACACACCTCAACTTCCATTTCCATGTACAGACACAGTTGCAACATACCTAACACCTCAACCTTCCATTTCCATGGTACAGACACGGTCACACATACCTACACACCTCAACCTCCCATTCCATGGTACAGACACAGGTCACACATACCTAAACCCTCACCTTCCATTTCCATGGTACAGACACAGGTGACACATACCTAACACCTCAACCTTCCATTTCCATGGTACAGACAAAGGTACACACTACCCCTACACACCTCAACCTTCCATTTCCATGGTACACAGACAGGTACCACATACCTAACACACCTCAACCTTCCATTTCCATGGTACAGACACAGGTGCACACATACCTAAACCACCTCAACCTTCCATTTCCATGGTACAGACACAGGTGACACCATACCAAACACCTCAACCTTCCATTTCATGGTACAGACACAGGTGCACACATACCTAAACACCTCACCTTCCATTTCCATGGTACAGACACAGGTCACACATACTACACACCTCAACCTTCCATTTCCATGGTACAGACACAGGTGCACACATACCTACACACCTCAACATTCCATTTCCTGGTACAGAACCAGGTCACACATACCTACACACCTCAACCTTCCATTTCCATGGTACAGACCCAGGTGCACACATACCTACACACCTCAACCTTCATTTCTATGGTACAGCACAGGTGCACACACATACCTACACACCTCAACCTTCCATTTCCATGGTACAGACACAGGTGCACACAACCTACCACCCCAACATTCCATTTCCATGGTACAGACACAGTGCACACTACCTACACACCCCAACTTCCATTTCATGGTACAGACACAGGTGTCACACAACCTACAACACACCACACATTCCATTTCCATGGTACAGACACAGGTCCACACATACCTACACACCTCAACCTTCCATTTCTATGGTACAGACACAGGTGCACACATCCCTACACAACTCAACCTTCCATTTCTAGGTACAGACACAGTGCACACATACCTACACACCTCACCTTCCTTTCCATGGTACAACACAGGTGCACACATACCATACACACACCAACTTCCATTTCCATGGACAACACAGGTGCACACATACCTACACACCTCCCCTTCCATTTCCATGGTACAGACACAGGTGCAACACATACATACACACCTCAACCTTCCATTTCCATGGTACAGACACAGGTACACACCTACCTACACACCTCAACCTTCCATTTCCATGGTACAGACACAGGTACACACATACCTACAACCTCAACCTTCATTTCCATGGTACAACCACGGTCACACATACCTAAACACCTCACCTTCCATTTCCATGGACAGACACAGGGTGCACACATACCTACAACACCTCAACCTCCATTTCCATGGTACAGACACAAGTCACACATACCTACACACCTCAACCTTCCATTTCCATGGAACAGAACAGGTACACACACATACCTAAACACCTCAACCTTCCATTTCCATGGTACAGACACAGGTGCACACATACCTAAACACCTCAACCTTCCATTCCATGTTACAGACACAGGTGCACACATACCTACACACCTCACCCTCCATTCTATGGTACAGACACAGGTGCACACATACCTAAACACCTCAACCTTCCATTTCCATGGTACAGACACAGGTACACACATCTACACAACCTCAACCTTCCATTTCCATGGTACAGACACAGGTGACACACATACCTACACACCCAACATTCCATTTCCATGTTACAACACAGGTGCACACATACCTACACACCTCAACCTTCCATTTCCATGGTACAGACACAGTGTGCACACATACCTACACACCTCAACCTTCTATTTCTATGGTACAGACACAGGTGCACACATACCTACACACCTCAACCTTCCATTTCCATGGTACAGACACAGGTGCACACAAACCTACACACACCAACATTCCATTTCCATGGTACAGACACAGGTGCACACATACCTACACACCCCAACATTCCATTTCCATGGTACAGACACAGGTGCACACACACCTACACACACCAACATTCCATTTCCATGGTACAGACACAGGTGCACACATACCTACACAACTCAACCTTCCATTTCTATGGTACAGACACAGGTGCACACATACCTACACACCTCAACCTTCCATTTCTATGGTACAGACACAGGTGCACACATACCTACACACCTCAACCTCCATTTCTATGGTACAGACACGGTGCACACATACCTACACACAACCAATTCCATTTCCATGGTACAGACACAGGTGCACACATACCTACACACCTCAACTTCCATTTCATGGTACAGACACAGTGCACATATACCTACACACCTCAACCTTCCATTTCCATGGTACAGACACAGGTGCACACATACCTACACACACCAACATTCCATTTCTATGGTACAGACACAGGTGCACACATACCTACACACCTCAACCTTCCATTTCTATGGTACAGACACAGGTGCACACTACTACACACCTCAACTTTCCATTTCATGGTACAACACAGGTGCACCACAATCTACACACCTCAACCTTCCATTTCCATGGTACAGACACAGGTGCACACATACCTACACACCAACATTCATTTCAGTTACAGACACAGGGCACCACATACCTACACACCTCAACCTTCCATTTCCATGGTACAGACACAGGTGCACACATACCTACACACCCAACATTCCATTTCCATGGTACAGACACAGGTGCACACATACTACACAACTCAACCTTCCTTTCATGGTACAGACACAGTGCACACATACCTCACACACCCACCTTCCTTTCCATGTACAGACACAGGTGCACACATCCTACACACTCAACCTTCCATTTCTATGGTCAGACACAGGTGCACACATACCTAACACCTCACCTTCCATTTTCTATGGTCAGACACAGGTGCCATCCACACTACCTACACACCTCAACCTTCCATTTCTATGGTACAGACACAGGTGCACCATACCTACACACACCAACATTCCATTTCCATGGTACAGACACAGGTGACACACATACCTACACACACCACCAACCATTCCTTTCCATGGTACAGACACGGTGCACACATACCTACACACCTCACACTTCCATTTCCATGGTACAGACCAGGTGCACACCATAACTAACACCTCAACCTCCATTTCCATGGTACACAGCACGGTGCCCACATACCTACACACACCAACATTCCATTTCCATGGTACAGACACAGGTGCACACATAACTAAACACCTCAACCTTCCATTTCCATGGTACAGACACAGGTGCACACATACCTACACACCTCAACCTTCCATTTCCATGGTACAGACACAGGTGCACACACACCTACACACACCAACATTCCATTTCTATGGTACAGACACAGGTGCACACATACCTACACACCCACCTTCCATTCATGGTACAGACACAGGTGCACACATACTACACACCCAACCTTCCATTTCCATGGTACAGACACAGGTGCACACATCCTACAACACACCAACATTCCATTTCCATGGTACAGACACAGGTGCACACATACCTACACACCCTCAACCTTCCATTTCCATGGTACAGACACAGGTGCACACAACCTACACACACAACATTCCATTTCCTGGTACAGACACAGGTCAGCACACATACCACACACCTCACCTTCCATTTCCATGGTACAGACCACTGCACACTATACCTACACACACCAACATTCCATTCCATGGTACAGACACAGGTGCACACATACCTAACACCCTCAACCTTCCATTTCCATGGTACGACACAGGTGCACACACCTACACACACCAACATTCCATTTCCATGGTACAGACACAGGTGCCACACAACCTACACACTCAACCTTCCATTTCCATGGTACAGACACAGGTGCACACACACCTACACACGCCAACCTTCCATTTCCATGGTACAGACACAGGTGTATACACACCTATACACGCCAACCTTCCATTTCTATGGTACAGACACAGGTGCACACACACCTACACACCTCAACCTTCCATTTCCATGGCACAGACACAGGTGCACACACACCTACACACACCAACATTCCATTTCCATGGTATAGACACAGGTGCACACATACCTACACACGCCAACATTCCATTTCCATGGTATAGACACAGGTGCACACACACCTACACACGCCAACCTTCCATTTCCATGGTACAGACACAGGTGCACACATACCTACACACGCCAACATTCCATTTCCATGGTATAGACACAGGTGCACACACACCTACACACCCCAACATTCCATTTCCATGGTACAGACACAGGTGCACACATACCTACACACCTCAACCTTCCATTTCCATGGTACAGACACAGGTGCACACATACCTACACACCCCAACATTCTATTTCCATGGTACAGACACAGGTGCACACACACCTACACACCCCAACATTCCATTTCCATGGTACAGACACAGGTGCACAACACCTAGTCCAGGCACGGCCAACATTCCATTTCCATGGTACAGACACAGGTGCCACACTACCTACACACACCAACATCCATTTCATGGTACAGACACAGGTGCACACATACCACAACCCAACATTCCATTTCCATGGGACAGACACAGGTGCACACTACCTACACACACCAACATTCCATTTCCATGGTACAGACACAGGTGCACACTACCTACCCACACCAACATTCCATTTCCATGGTACAGACACAGGTGTCACCACACCACACACCCCAACATTCCATTTCCATGGTACAGACAAAAGGTGCACACACCTACACACCCAACCTTCCATTTCATGGTACAGACACAAGGTGCACACTACTCACACACCAACATTCCATTCCATGGTACAGACACAGTGCACATACCTACACACACCAACATTCCATTTCCATGGTACAGACACAGGTGCACACACACCTACACACGCCAACCTTCCATTTCCATGGCACATTCTGAGTTGTGTTCGGAGGGCTAGGACTTTACGAAGATGGACTACCGAGGGAGTTTTGGTTAGTTTCTTTTCAAAGCATTGGAGATCTTCACTCAATATTCGGTGGTGGTGTTTAGAGTCTCTTTTTAATCTGGAGCCCCATTTAATAGGAGTCCCCTAACCACTGCCTTGTGTGCTTCCCATAAAGTTCCAGGGGAGGGGACTGAGTCCAGGTTGCGCTCAAAATATTCCTCTAAAATATGTGTGAGGTCTTGACTGACCAGTGGGTTTCTGAGCATGAACTCGTTCTGTCTCCACTGACATGTCCTTGTGTTGCGGAGATTGGAATTCAAAGTAAGTGTTATCAGGCTATGGTCTGACCATGTGATAAGGGAAATGTGTGAAGTGGAAACCAGGCGAATAGTCTATTCGGGAGTGAGTGTGATGAGGGGGAGGGCAAAAGGTGTACTGACAGGCTGTAGGGAATTCTTTTCTCCAAGTATCGTTCAGGTGGCATGAGTTGTCTATAGCATTTAGATAATGTTTCTCCTTGGTCTCTAGGGGGTCTGGAGTGTATTGTAAGCTTGTCCTGTCTCTGTGAGGAAACCATATTGAAGTCTCCCGCTATCATAAGATGGGGACAGTCCAGTGCAGATAGTCGTTAAAGGGTCTTTTTTAGGAAGCGAGGTTGGCCTGTGTTGGGGGCATAGACATTGCACATAACCAGGTCTACGTTGTGTAGTGTACCTTGTAGTGTACCTTGTAGAATAATATATCTACCCGCTGCGTGTATGATTTGTTTAGTAAGTTGAAGGGGGCTGTTTCTGTGGATTAAAATGGCAGTGCCTGCTTTCCTGTGTCCAGCCGTGGCATAGACTGTGGAATATAGATGTTTAATGAATTGGAAAGCATCGGGCCCTGGAGATGTGTTCCTTGAAGGAATAGAACACCTGCCTGTGATTGTTTAGCCTCTTGGATTAGAAGTAGTCTCTTCACAGGAGAGTTCAATCCCTTTACATTCAAAGGTAAAAATGTTATGGTACCTGCCATAGTTTCGGAGATTTGGAGTGTCTATAGAATTGGTGGAGCCCCCGGGACGACGGGAGCAGCCAGCCACCTGTAAGGTCAAACAAACATAAAAAACAAATTAATAAACAAACATAACAAATGAGAGGTCTGTTTTCCAGACATCCCAAGATCTGTTTGGCAAGAAGTTTCAGTTTTATATCCAAGAGAAGATTAAATTCTCCTGGGTTGTCCATTATCTATAATCAAAGACTATTAGGGGTTTTCTTCGATCCTGCCCATGAGGGAAACATGAGTGATCTACCTTATCGGATCCATTCGGGCCCCCGCTCCAATCCTTGGAATTCAGGGACCATCAATGTGTACAATTGTGTGGAAGGAAATTTTGTATAGAAGGGGAAAATGAGTTTGGAAAAGCTGGGTGGAGCTAGGGAAGGGGGGTCAACACAGGGGGAGGGGGTCTGGCTTAGTTTCCTGTTTGTTTGATCCTTGTATGGGATATATCCCATTATTGTGAATAGAGATGGGGGAAAAGGCAGACATCGATTTAAAAGTAGACTTGTTCTGACATATAACTGTTTTACCCTTTAGAGCCCATCTCATAGATTATAGTGCCTATGTTTATTTGGGAAGCTTGTATTGTTAACTATTACAGCAAGAATCCTCATACATTTCACATTCTATTTCTTATTAAAATTGGTGCTGTGAAGGTTTAAAATGGTTCTCCTTTGGGATCTTCAAATATTGTGGTTTAGGGTGTTGGTCTTAGAGGTATATGAGAGGTGAGGTTTCTAGGTTGTAATCTGAAATTTTGCTTTCCTTATATAATTCAATTTGGATTCTTCCCTTTAATCTGTTGCTGTAGGACCTTTGCATTTAGCTAAGTGAAAAGAACCCTAGGTTGAAACTCTTGGATATGTTTTGTGCTGGCATTTGAAAATGTTAGTATAGCGGTAAACAGCTTAGTCTTTACAAATCAAGAGCTACAGTATTCATTATATATGTATTAATATGACACTAAACAGCTTAATCTTAACAAAACAAGTATTGCAAGATAAAGTTTTTGTTTACTGAGCCTGGCCAGGCCCAGTGTTATTGGAGGTTCCCTATATAAAGAAAGTGTTAAAGGACCTGGGCCTCTAATTCAATTCAGTATGTTTTGAAGCCGTCCAATATTCAAAACTTATGAGACAGAGGGGTTATCAGGGTTTGGAGATTTTAAGGTTCCTGTCCTGTATGGGCTGACAGGAATCTAAGAGTGGCGATTGTCAATGTCAATCTCACCTTACATATAAAATGGAGAAGTTCTCATACCTTATAAGACCATTTTAGTAAGTTATAGTACCTGTGTTTTCCAGGGAGACTGATATTGTGAATTATTACCACAGGTAACCTCATATATTTCCAGTTCTGATTCCTTTTAAAGTTGGTACTGTTGGAGGTGTGTGGTCTGGTAGGTACGAGATCGGTTTACAATCGGGTAGCTTAATTGGAGGTAGTTGTAGAGATTCACAGAATCCTGGTAACTACTCTGATAAGGGAGTGTGTCACACCCTTATGTCGAACTATGAGCTGAAAGGGGAATCCCCATCTGTAAGATAAGTTATTGTCCCTCAGAGCTTGAAGTAGAGGACGAAGTTGGCGCCTGCGGGCTAAGGTGGATGGCACCAGATCGGGGTATAGTTGTATCGGAGTTTCCTCATGAGTTAATTCAGTCCTGTTGCAATATCGGTTTAGGATCTCCTCTTTTTGTGTGAAGTAGTAAAGTCTGCAGATTATATCCCGGGGGTATTTGGAGGTACCCTTAGGACGTAGAGATCTGTGGACCCTGTCTAATTCATTAAAATTAATAATGAAGTTAGGATAGCTGAACAAAGCATCGCTAAGCCTAAAAATTTTTATAAGTATATTAATAGTAAGAAGATGAGGACTAAGAATGTGGCACCATTAATTAATGGGGATAAGTTAGTTACGGAGGATGGCGATAAAGCAAATGTCTTGAATATTTTTTTCCCTCTGTATACACTATAGAAGATCCAAGTACAGATATCATAGAGTATAGTAGCAATAATGGTATAAAAGATTCAAGTGCACATTGGTTAACCGAGAATATGGTACAGAAAGAACTAAATAAGGTTAATATTAATAAATCTCCTGGACCGGATAAAATACATCCTCGGGTACTTAGGGAGCTAAGTTCAGTTTTATCTAAGCCATTGTTTCTTATTATTGCAGATTCCCTCATGTCCGGTGGTGTGCCTCTGAATTGGAAAAAGGCTGATGTTATTCCAATATTCAAAAAGGGTAGTCGTTCACAGCCGGGTAATTACAGGCCTGTAAGTTTAACTTCAGTGGTGGGGAAGATCCTGGAAAGTTTAATAAGGGAACATGTTCTAGAGTATGTTTCAAGGACTGACATTATAAGTAGTAACCAGCATGGATTTAGGAGGAATAGATCTTGTCAAACTAACTTGCTTGGCTTTTATGAGGAAGTAAGTAGAAATTTAGACTCTGGCATAGCAGTAGATGTAGTTTACTTAGATTTTGCAAAGGCTTTTAATACAGTCCCCCATAGGCGACTAATGTATAAGCTAAGGTCTGTTGGTCTGGGGAGTCACATTTGTACATGGATAGGTAAATGTAAGGTGATGGTCATTTTGGACTTAAAAATCCTTGTACTACTTATACTATAAATGGCTCTGTGTTAAGTGAATACCTGTTGGAAAGGGATCTTGGAGTTTTGGTGGATAACAAACTTAAAGGTAGCAAGCAGTGCCAGACGGCAACAGCCAGAGCCAGCAGGGTATTGTCTTGTATAAAGAGAGGTATGGATTCAAGGGAGGAAAATGTAATTCTCCCTCTTTACAAAGCATTGGTAAGGCCTCATTTGGAATATGCATTGCAATTTTGGAATCCTGTGTACAAAAAGGACGTCTTTGAAATGGAAAGAGTTCAGAGAAGGGCAACTAGATTAATAAGTGGATTGGGGGAGCTTGAATATGAAGAGAGACTGGAAAAGTTACAATTATGTACACTGGAAAAAAGGCGCTTGCGTGGGGATATGATTACTGTGTATAAATACATTAACAGGCCATACAATAAACTATCTGGGGCATTGTTCACCAATAGAACATGTAAGAGGACACGAGGACATCCCTTAAGACTTGAAGGAAAAAAGGTTTAGGCTTCAAGTTCGGTAAGGGTTTTTCACTGTGAGAATGGTAAAGCTAGGGAACTGTCTTCCAGTGGATGTTGTTATGGTCAGTTTAAAAAAAAATGCTGGATGAGTTTCTGCAAACAAGGAATGTTGCAAGTTACTGGTATTGATATATAATGTAGAGTTGATCCAGGGAAATTTCCGATTGCCACATGGAGTCAGGAATTTTTTCCCCCTTCATAAATTTGGTGGGGTTTTTTTGCCTTCCTCTGGATCAACAGTTAGGCAGGAAATGAGGATATTGCTAGATGTGTTGGACTGGATGGACGTATGTCTTTTTTCAACCTCAAATACTATAAATAATCGGAGTCATGTTGTCAAGGTCCAGAATAGTGGCTAATAAGGTAGAGATTATATCCTTTAAAGTGTTGTCCGAGACCGTTTCTGGTAGGCCGCGTATGCGGATGTTGTTGCGTCAGCCACGGTTCTCCATATCCTCCACTTGCCTGTACAGGTCTCTGAGTGCCCTTGAGTGGTCATTGAGCACCTGTGTGACCGTTTGGAGGTGTGTGGAGGTGGACTGCTGGTTGTTTTCTAGGGTCTCTACCCTGTTTAACACTGCTTTCAGATTGTCCCTTAATGTGGATATTTCTGTTCTGCATGTGGACTGGATCTGCTGTGTCTGCTTGGCCAGGTCCTCTTTTGTGGGTAAATTTTGTAGTAGGGCCTGTAGTTGGTCGCTGTAAGGCCCTTGGGTGTTTATCCCCAGGGTCTGTAAGAATGGGCCCCTATTGTCCCCCTCCCCGTGAGCGGTTTGGGGAGGCTTCTGATGCGTATGCTGGGGAACTGTGCCATGAGGTTGCTGGGCTAGATGGCGCCATGTGCTGTTCCCCCTGTGTGAGGCCCAGGGATTCCCCTCTCGCTACCATGCCGGGCATGTGCGGGCCTCCCCCCTGTTGTTCCAGGGCCCTCCGAGTGGGACTTGCCGCCTCCTCAGACTTGTCCTCTGTAATTTGGGTCAGCGTGTGCCTTGGAGGTAGGGGATTATGGTAGGCCGGCTCCTGCTGTGTAGAGGAGGAAGCATGCTCGCATGGCTGCACGCGCACCTCCATCATGGCGGATCCCTAGTCTCGCAGGCCTTCTGAGTCAGCCCCGAAGCAGTCCCTGAGGTCCCGATGTTTGGGAGCCAAGCCCTGGATTCTCGGGGTCCTGTTGGGGGTCTGTTTGGGTCTTTTGCCCATATTTGTGGAGGTAAGAGGGATGATTTCCCTGTTTTTGTGGGATTGTTGGTTTCTATCTGGTTTACTGTAGAACAGGAGGTAAATGTTACCTCCCTCTCCTACCTCCCGTTCTTTAAAAAATGTTACAGGAGAGGAGGAGACACCCGCGGACCCGCTCCGGCACCGAATACCCCGTCGCCTCCAAAGCATCTCCAGTCCTTTGCAATGTGCGTGCATGCGCACACAGTGCGAAGGAGCGAGGACGTGTCAGAGACTGTCAGTGAAGTCGCCGCTGGAGCGGGGCCGTGGGTAAGTGTTTCCTCCTCCCCTGTAAGATTTACTGAAGAATGGGAGGTAAGAGAGGGAGGTAACATTTACCTCCTGTTCTTCAGTAAATCAGATCGAAATCAACTTTTTTGATGGACATACCCTTTAAATCCCTTAAGTCCTTCAATATAACGTTCAGGAGCCGGGAACGAAGGTAAGGAAATTACCTGATCTCTCGCTCCTCCGCCGTGTCCTCTGACAGGTCCAGACGGACTTAGTACTTTATGCGCATGCACAAGTGCAATGCGCACGTGCATAGAATCCAGAATTCGTCGGAACCTGTCAGAGGACGCGGCAGAGGAGCGAGAGATAGGGTAAGCTGCTTACCTTCGTTCTCGGCTCCTGAACGTTTTATTGAAGAATGGAAGGTTAAACACAGCTCCTTTACCTCCTGTTCTTCAATAAAACTGAATAGCAAAAAAAACTATTTTCCCAGTGGAGCTACCCTTTAAGTGATATCACAATACTGGATAAATAAAGGATCGTTTTACTTTTTCTAAGAGAGTAGGAGCAGAGCAGAGACTCTAAGTAAGTATTGCATGACAGGGGTAGGCCCGAGTTGGATTATATAATCTATACCAACAACAAACTCCTTTTATAGTGAATACCACCCTTATTCCCCTCAGACTTCTCCTTGCTTAATAATAGACATGACATGTTTTCCGTGAAAAATGGTACTGGCCACAACTTTATTGTGAAAAAATTTGCAGTAAATTATTAACTTTAAATCTTTATTTGACATACGTAGTAAAACATTAATGAACATTAATGAACCTGTAAACACTCTGATAAATAATTCACACAGTTATTATTTTAAATACCTATCTCTGGCAATGCAACCATATTCCACAATCCAAGTCCCCTCGCCGTTTCCATTCCAGCCCAGGAGACACCACGTTGACATACTATATCCATACTCTCCTGTGGGCCCTTTTCACCCACTGAGAGGTTATTTCTGGCCTAGCCATTTGAAATGTCCACCAGATGGGTAGCCCAATTTTAGGACTACCCCCCCAGCACTGCCAGAGCCTGCCAAGGCCTACAGGCCTGAAACCTTAGGCCTGTATGTCCCTCTATAACCTAAAGGCCAACTCCACACCTTCTCGTAATCCATAATTGAAAATCGATCCCTAAAGCTGGGTACACACCATTAGATATTTTGGTCCGATCGAACGATAGTTCAGTGTATCGGTCGATCGGACCGAAATTATTGCATCCGAATGCTCCCATGTCCGACCGACCGTTCGTCCGAATCGGACGAAAGGACGATTGGACATGGTGGAAAACCTCGTCCGATCGTGCAGTCCTCTATGGACCGCACGATCGGTCGCGGTAACTATTGGACGCGGCTGCTTTTGCCGTGAACGACAGTCCTTCCTCCTGGCCGACCGAATGGTCGGTCAGTGGGAAAAATCGCTTGGTGTGTACCTAGCTTAAGTCTGTTAAGTGGACGCCATCCGAGCAGAAATACTCCGGATTACCCTCTAACAACTGGTGCCAGATGGCAATGCCCCCATGGAGCTGAATGAAACGTGACATGGTCTTATTGATCTTGCAGCCTATGTATGCAGGACTTTTTCATAGTTTTTAGTGACTGGGCGTGTCGCCACTGCAGCCTGGGTATCATCTCCGACTAAAGAATGACAAACCTGGGGAAGCGAAACCAGAGAGCTAATAAATAAATCTGTCTTCATAATTTTTACCAAGTCCCTCATGGGAACAATACCCAGGTCATTGCCACCAGAGTGTAAGATCTGCGGGTAAGCCTGATTCGTGAATTCACTCTCCAGCAGTGACCTGATTCTTGCTTGCCTACAACATGCCCCGCTCCCCCATCCACCGAACCTGTAATTCATTAGTTGACAACCCGAAGCAAATTCCACCTAAACGCACTCCGTTAGGCCCAGAAAACCAATGAGTGGCCTGACGCCCATATCGAACATTTCTCAGCACCTAGGAGACAAACAGGTAAACACCAATACAAATCTCCATAACCAAAACTGTATCTCGTAAGAAGCATAGACACAAAGAACACTTAAATAAAAATTTTTTTTTTTTTTAATTATTGTGCTAAGTGTGGTCTTATGTAGGATTTGAAACGATCAGATTCCCACCTGCTGATCCGCTTTATTTACCCAGTAGGTAGTCCCCATCTTGCTGCCTCTGTCGCCGCACCAATCCAGAATGAGTAAGAACCATACTCACGTGCTTCAAAACCCATGCTATTAAGCATTTGCTACACACTGCCGTGAACTGAAAACAGGAGAGTGCCCTGCCATCTTTATACAGCAACAGAGACGACCCACCAGCTGGCCTAACTGCCGTTAAGTTTTCATAGCACGTTAGCGGACACGTGATCGAATCACGGACCCCCCAGCTAGAAATACATGCATGTCCCGATTGAACCTGTCAGTTTTGGAGTTAAAAACTGAAACTTTTTTTGAAGGCACCTCAATACCAAAAAATGAAGTAGGTTAATGACGGAAGTGAGGAAGCTGAACAGTTATTAATAGCACTCACCACTGCAATGTTGTCAGAGTTAAAATTAACCTTTTTGTTGGCTAGCTGGGCCCCCCATAAATCCACCGCCACCACAATCGGGAAAAGTTCCAAGAAGGCGACATGGCCTACACACCATTGGCCATGGAAGTAAGCGCTAAACCCAATGGAACCTGCCACATCCGTGAATAGTTCCAGACTGTCATTGTTCGTGGGTTCATCCAGCCACAATGATTTCCCATTAAATTCTGCCAAGAACATAGCCCAAACCTTCAAGTCAGCTTTTATCAGACGTGATATCCGTATAAAATGGTGTGCCTTAAACCAACCCAGACATTGCTAAAGCCAATCGCTGACAAAAGACTCTACCCATCAGTATTATATGACAGGCAAATGCCAATTTTTCCAATAAAGCTTATACCTGACGCAGCGTCATTTTTTTGCTGTCACAATCATATTTACCATTTCCTGGAGATTGGTAACCTTGTCCCGTGGTAGTCTGCAGACCATTTCATGGGAATCTGTTTCTAAAAAATGCATTACCACGTTTGGGCCCTCCGTCTTGTCTTCAGCAATTCCCAAACAGCGAAAGATAATCCATACAGTCTCTAGGATGAGCAAACACCTGTGAGATCCCACCGGTCCCACCCAGAAAAAGTCATCCAAAAAATGTAAAATCCTGGGTGAACCAGTCTCTTCTCTAATGACCCATTCGAGAAAAGTAGCAAATGTCTCAAAATATGCACATGAGAGAGAGCATCCCATTGGGAGGCTCCTGTCAACATAGATTTCACCTTCCACCGCCCAACAAAATAAGTGCATGCAGTCTGGGTGAACTGGCAACATGTGAAAAGCTGCCTCAATGTCTGCAGGGAAATGGTGCACTTATGGCAAAAGCAAACGGACCAGCTGGACACCATAGTCAAAAGACGTGTAGGAGACTTTTGTAAGGGCCTCATCAATCCCTTCATTCAACGACTCCCCTTCTGGGTAGGACAAGTGGTGAATTAACCTGATCTTGCCCACCTCTTTCTTCGGAACCAGACCCAAAGGAGAGATGCGCAAGTTTGCAATTGGGGGCTGGACAAATTGGCCAGCCATCCTTCCTAATGCCACTTCCTTGTTCAATTTCTCTCAGACTAAGGAAACATTTTCCCTAGCCGACCTAAGATTGACCCCCCCCATGTTGACCCCCCAATTAACTGTTCCCTAGGAATAGTGAAACCCTGACTAAAACCATCCCACAAGCGTTTGTCCACCTCTCTGTCATGCTACCTACTTAGCCATAGCTCCATCTCTGCGAGATTCACTGGGCTCATCCCTTTTTGGAGGACTGTGAAATCTACTAGCGGCCCCCCGTTGCCGCATAAAACAAAGGAAGGATTGGTGATTGGCCTCCCACAGGCTGAGCAGTCGTGCCGAAAGTAGCACTTAGCTCCCCAACAGCATTGGCTTTCATTGTAAAGCCAGCATAGGCCCTTTTTTGTTGCACCCGATGGACCTGCCCCCGACCCACCTCCAGGCACATATGGAAAGGGATGCCCACCAGTGCTTTTTGCAGCTGTCATGGTTCTCATCCACAAGCCAATGTCCCTATGGTCCCAACGTAAAGATGGGTGTACCACCATGCACTCTCTAAATTGCTCGTCGTAGCGTAGCCACGCTGAGCCCCTGTAAACCCTTTGTGCTTCATCTATGCCATCCAAATAGCAAAACAAGCCCATACACATCTCAGGAATTTTTTCACCTAGCACACTAGCCATGACCGAGAAGGCCTGTAGCCAATTACTGAAAGTCCTAGGAATGAGGCTATACCTGCATCTATCTTCATCCTCCTCCTTTCTGTGCTCTTTCCCCCGCTCCCACTTATCTATGTTGAATCTCTCCAGGGGCAACAATGTAAAAATATCTACATATTCTTTCTTCCAAATCTTCTCTTTTAATTCCTGTTTTAAATGTGCTCCGAGAGGGCCCTCAAAACAGACATAAGTGCATCTGACAGGACTACAGTCTGTGGTACATTTGACCCCCCCAACTCCCTGCGGTAATGAATCCAAGCGACTATCTACAGATGACATGTTATTTTCCTGCTCCAACCCCACTTTGCTTGCTACAATTCCCCTATTCCTAGGAACTTGAACCCCACTGTCCAAAAGCTGCTGTGTGGCTAAAACTGCCCTGGTATTGTCGGACCCTCTAAAGGTGCTCTGGGAGGACTAAGCCTGTGTAGGACTACCCATACCTAATTCTTTTAGACCCACTAAAAACCCTAATAGTGAGCTATTGTCCCCAAAACCTACAGATGACCCTGGCCCTTGAACAAAAGACAAATTGCTCTCACCTGACACGGCTGGACCGTTGGAGGGATTGCAGACACCACTGTAGGTTCAGCCCTTTCTGATGTTTGGGAAGCTGATATGTGGATCTGAGTGAGCTATGTGGCTGGGATGAGCTGTGCATCTGCAGGGTTTATGTTCCTGCCAGGCTGTGACATTTCCACACCGGTTGATGGTAGGAGTAGGGACGACACCCCTTTCGCCCATCCCCCTGGTGGGAGTGCCGCAATGGAGCTTCCTAGCTGTTGGTTGGAGGCCGCTCCTGTGCTCCGAAGGCCCCCCAACACCTGTGATTCAGGTTCAGGACCCACGAGCGCACGTGTGTACGAACCTTAAAAGTGAAGACCCAAGAGATGTTACTAAACAATTAAGGTTTCCTTTCCCATTTTTCTAAAAGTTTGGATCTTTTGTCATGACATTTGTACATGTATCCTTGCAATCCCACATTAAATCAATACACTTTACAAATTGCCTTAAGGTTCGTACACACGTGCAATCCCGACCCGAGATGCACGATGTGTAGGAATGACCGTTCCGGGCGATAATCGGCCCGTGTGTAGGCACTTTATTGGCCGAACATGCGTGCGGTCGGGGATCGTTGACCGACCAACCTGAGGGGGTCCCAGGTAGCGCATGCAGTCACTGACACACCATCTGTCGCAACCATTGTGGTCTTGGGGTTTGGGGGTCCTTAGCCTATGTATACATTTTAGGTTGGGGATGGACAAGGGGCTCTTCTTAGCAATATTATCAGCGACCAGAAAGTTAATGGGTGGGAGGCTGACTTGTGACATTCCTACGGCACCCATGAGTGGGTGGGGCAACAGCAACCGCAAGTGGGCGGGGCCACATGGGGCTGTAAGATAATGGGCTATGGGGGGCCTGCAACTGGAGGGACCATGGGGTCCATGAGTGGGAGGGACCAGGGGGGCTGCAAAGGGGAGGAGGAGACACAGGGCAGATTGACTGACAGGTTTCAGAGCAGGAAGTGGAGGGGACCTGGTGATGCTGCTGCCATATCACACACAAAAATGTAAATATCTTCAAAACTATGCAAAATAAACAATGGAAATAAATTGCATAAATTCTCAGGGGAGCAATTCCTATCAATTTACCTCAATTTAACTAAAGTCATTTTTGGACCACAGTTCCCCTTTAATGGAGGAGACACTGAAATCATATCCCCAAGGCTATATGGAATCCTCTCTTTATGTCTTGTTATTAGTTAACACTGCAGCTTTATTAAAATGTTCATACCAAACTATACTGTTCTGCATAAAACCACTTCTGTACAATACCATGACCTTGATTTTTATCACAACATACACACTGTTCAAACTTGTATACCACCGGTTTACTAGAGGGCATGTAACAGCACAATAGTCTATTGCAGACTGAATCCATCATGCAATATTAAAACCAATTTTAAAAATGTGAAAATGGAGAAAGGTGATGGAAATGGAAGACTGGGACCTTGTGGACTAGGGGGCATTGAATTGCCCCTTTTACCATAGGCTGAGCCTACTTGCAGGCCTTCCTTGCAAGCAAATATGCCAATACGATCAGTGGGCAGGCCTATCCAATGAACACCAATAGCAATGGCCCAATTAGTGTAGCAAAGAGTGGCCTGGTGGGCATTTGCAGCTTGCCTACTGGTCCAGTCCTCCCTTAGGTGTAGGAAGGGAAAAGCTTGATACTACTTGTTGTCATCAGCAAGACTAAAATGGTACTGGGAACCTTGTAGCATACCTGCACCTTTAATCCTTTCCTTACACTGTTTGCACAATAACATCATCGTGCCAATGTCATAAGATTGGCAGAACTGCCTTCCTGAATACAAAACTGTCAAAGGCAGAAGAGTAGGGGATACTCTGATATAACGGAGGAGGCCTTGGCCATCAGCCATTGGTTGTAATATAAGTGTTGTAGCTTTGACTGGCAGCTGCAGAGGAGAAGAGAGAGCGAGGGATTGGGCTGTGTAAGTAAGTTTAGAAGCATTTTTTGTAAAGGTAAGTATCATGAGATAAGTAACTTCAGAACACCCCCCCCCCCCAAGTACCTGATAAGCTACTCGGCTACATTTTGCAATTTTGGGGCAGAATTTGGGTTTTGGGGAAATACTAATAACAGTATTTCATGAACCTGTCACTGGACAGGTTTGGTCCTCTCTATCCTACACCCTAGTCTGACAATATATATTAACATTTCAAACAACTGCTTGTGAAGGTTCTCATTCATCCAGGTCATGGTATATCTGTTGTATTCAATTAGATCTACTGGACTTAAAGTTTAGTTCTTGAAGACGTTTCGCTAGTCATCCGACTGGCTTTCTCAATTCAGAATTCTGAATTGAGAAAGTCATTCGGATGACTAGCAAAACATTTTCAAGAACTAAACTTCAAGTCCAGTTGATCTAATTGAATACAACAGATATTTCAAACAACTGTTTACAGGGGGATTGTTGTTTTTTTTTTTTTTTGCTGGAACTACTCACAGAAGATTAGTTTTTGAGAGCAAGGAACTTGATTGACAGCTGAAATACAAGAAGTTTTTGATTGGATAGGGGGCAGATCAACAAAAAAACTATGCAGTGGTGGTTGGAAAGAATTATAGTTTCCAGTTATGATCAATTTAAAATAACTTTTTTTTTCAGTATCGATGCCCTTTAATCAATATGCACCAAACAAACTAGAGAAACTAGTGACACAGTTATGTCACTTCTGCTGTTGATAAAATCTGTGTTCTGGACGAAACGCCTACAGCCTGTACATTTTTTTACCTGGATCAGGTTGGAAGTTAAAAAAAGTAATTTTGATCAATATTCAAAAGTTTGTTTTTTTAACTTCCAACCTGATCCAGGTACACACACCTACTGACCCACCCTTCCATTTCCATAGCAGCCATATTTAAAGCGTAACTAAAGTAAAAAAAACTAATTTTGACCAATCATCAAAAAAGTTAGTATTTTATCCCCCAACCTGATATGAATACACACACACCAACTGACCTACCTTTAATGCATGTGATATATTTAAAGGGTAAGTAAAAAACAATAATGTCCTCTTCGTTGGCATTATTGAGTTTTAAAATCTGCAGCAGAAACACACATATTACCTTCCAAAATGTGGTCTTTCAAGCCAAATTCAAAGTTTATACTTAAACTTTCCCTTTCTAGTTAATAATGATGTGTTGTATTTAATTATTGTACCGATAAAGAACACTGCTAACATAAACCCTGCAAACCACCTCATTCCAGTTACACTGTTTTGTGTCCCATTTTTGCATTTCAGATTATATAATACCTTCCCGTAAGGTATTTCTGCTTTTGTGAACTTACTGTTTAAAGTAGCCAATTATTTTAGATACTTAGTAACCAGGTCTAGAGAGGAGGCGTGGCATGAGCCACCCCTCACCCATTGTGCTTACCCAAGCCATACCTGCTCCATCCCTTTGGACATGCATCAAACCAACTAGAGAAAGCTGTGGGTAAGTAAATGGCACACCCTAAATAATCACATCATATAGAAAAAAGAACAAGCTTTTTTTATATCATGCATAGCCACTAAGTAAGGCAAACAATCAGTTAAAAAATACAGGTTAAAAACACATCCCATGTCAAGCTGGCTATATTATCATAAATACATAGATATAATATCAATCATATAAGTGACAGATCATCAGCAAAGACAAGTAGTGGAGTATACTTAGACCATCAAGTAGCCAGACAGGACATAGGAGCAGATAAAAAAAATAGATGTACAGGCTGTAGGCGTTTCGTCCAGAACACAGACTTTATCAACAGCGGAAGTGACGTAACTGCGTCACTAGTTTCTCTAGTTTGTTTGGTGCATATTGATTAAAGGGCATCGATACTGGAAAAAAAAGTTATTTTAAATTGATCATAACTGGAAACTATAATTCTTCCCAACCACCACTAAATAATTTTTTTGTTGATCTGCCCCCTATTTCTTTAGATATTTAATCAAAAATCTTCTGTGAGTAGTTTTACTGTAACTTGAATGTTGACTGAGTTTTGACAGGAACCAACTGGTTAGGTAGCTTGAATTATTAATTTTCAGTTATGAAACCAAGAGTACCAGAAAAAAAAACAAAAAAAAACCTATCCCCCTGTAAACAGTTTTTTGAAATATCTGTTGTATTCAATTAGATCAACTGGACTTGAAGTTTAGTTCTTGAAAATGTTTTGCTAGTCATCCGAATGGTTTCTCAATTAAGAATTCTGAATTGAGAAAGCCAGTTGGATGACTAGTGAAACGTCTTCAAGAACTAAACTTCAAGTCCAGTTGATCTAATTGAATACAACAGATATACCATGAACTGGATGAATGAGAACCTTCACAAGCAGTTGTTTGAAATGTTAATATATATTGTTAGACTAGGGTGTAGGATAGAGAGGACCAAACCTGTCCAATGACAGGTTCATGAAATTCTGTTATTATTTCCCCAAAACCCAAATTCTGCCCCAAAATCGCAAAATGTAGCTTGTCAGGTACTTTGGGGAGGGGGGAGTGTTCTGAAGTTACTTATCTCATGATACTTCTTCTGTGAGTAGTTTTACTGTAGCTGGAATAGTGACAGAGTTTTGACAGTTGGAATGCTGTGTGCAGGCTTGACAGTTGGTTTGTGGGGAAAAAAGTCAGGTCAGATGGAAGTGGGAGTGGTTAAAAAAGGAAGGGGGGATACTGCTCCAAAGTAAAACGTGCTGGATTGAAGTCCTGCAGCAACACACACAAATCAGAGTAAGTACTACTTGCACGTATTCATTTATAGATTAAGATGAGGTAAAGTAATTTTTTCACTATAGTGTCCCTTTAAGTGGGTGGAGCACCTCTGAAATGGGTATTAAACCTTTGTACTATATCACTAGTGCCTGGGGATACATTTTCCAGCACTTGGGCATATCTTGCCTGTCTAGGGTGGCAGGACAAGCCCCTGAAACCAGTCTGTCCTACTAAAATCCAGTTGGTTAGGTAGCTTGAATTATTAATTTTCTGATTTAAGAAACCAAGAGTACCAGCAAAAAAAAAGCAAAAAAACAAAAAAACTTCAGAATTCAGAATTCTGAATTTAGAAAGCCAGTCAGATGACTAGCGAAGTTGCAGGCCCCCCATAGCCCATTATCTTACAGCCCCATGTGGCCCCGCCCACTCACGGGTGCCGTGGGTTACTCAGACCCCCCCCTACAGAAAGCTGAGGCAGAGGCTGAGGCTAAGGCTGAGGCTAAGGCAGAGTGAGAACTCAGCCTGAAAAGGCTGTTTTCACACAGTGAAAGAGAAGGGCTGTAGATTCCCTTACCTTTTCTGTCAGGACTTCACACAGCAGAGAGGAGGAGGGACTTCCTGTCTCCCTCACACACTGAGGGAGTCTGAGGCTGTGCTCGCCAGCGGCACTGTGCAGGAGAAGCCTTAGGAATGTCATAAGTCAGCCTCCCACCCATTAACTTTCTGGTCAGTCATTTCTGTATATCTTGGGCTGTGGAGCACATAGAGAGGTGGTTGATGGCTCGTTTTAAAGGTAGGAAACTGGCCTTTCATTTAAGATTAACTTGTTTGGAGACCACAGATCCCCTTTAAATTGTTCACTCCTCACCTACTCAATTGGAGAGTTGGGTAGAAGGAAGAAGAAGGCAGGGATGGGGATCCCATGGCTGCTAGTCTCTGGGGCCACAGGTAAAAAGTGTGCAGCAGCTTTTACCTGACATTTTAGAACTGCTCTCCTCTGTCCTTTAAGCTGAGCTCACCCTCCCCCCTCCTTTTTCACCTTCAGTTCATTTGCAACATTGTTTCCAAGTAGAGTGAACTGAGTGTTACAAATTACAGCAGCAGAATAAGGAGAGCAGTTTTGTTTTTTTTACAGCAAGTAAAAGCTGACAGGGAGATGCTAGTGAGAACACTGGGCGCCCTAGTTCAACATAGGCACCCTAGTGGCCTATAACTAAAAAACGCCCTTCTTTGCAGTCTGGCCTTTCACGTGGCACTTGTCAGGCTCTGACATCATGTAACACTACATTGTGCTCCGTATACAGGGAACAATACGTATCCTGTTCACACCTTTCTGCTCTAAGGAACAATCACAGTCTTGGATCCACCTTCTCTCCTGATGGAAGTACACAGCAAGCAGATTGTGCAGATCAGACCAGAGCAACACATACGTTTTTTTGTAAAAAAAAACACAACCAGCTGCATATTGATCAGACTGGTTTAAACATTTCTGACACATGCTAAAAAAAAGTCCTAAAATGTTTTGGTCAGCCTAAAATTATTAGGAAGATCATTACATTAGCTGATAATATTGCTAAGAAGAGCCCCTTGTCCATCCCCAACCTAAACTGTATACATAGGCTAAGGACCCCCAAACCCCAAGACCACAATGGTTGCGACAGATGGTGTGTCAGTGACTGCATGCTCTATCTGGAACCCCCTCTTTTGCACATTTTTAAAAAATTGTATACATTTGCACCACATTGCATTGAAAATAATCACTGTGCAGTGGACCTCGGCCTTACAGTTGTTCTCAGCAATTGTCCTTTATTTAAAGCGTTTTAATTGTTGCAAATATGAAAATGTACTTGACCTTTCAGATGCAAAGGATTATGGGAAGCAGGCAAAGAAGCGATGGGTGGGTCAGTAGGTGTGTGTACCTGGATCAGGTTGGAAGTTAAAAAAACTAACTTTTGAATATTAATCAAAATTACTTTTTTTGACTTTAGTTACCCTTTAAGTATGGCTGCAACAGTAATGGAGGGGTAGATCAGTAGGTGTGTATACCTGTATCACGTTGGGGGTTAAATTTTTTTTTTTTTTATTGATCAAAATTTGCTTTTTTGACTTTAGTTACCCTTTAAGTATGGCTGTCACAGTAATGGATAAGTAGATCAGTAGGTGTGTGTACTTGGGTCTGGTTAAGGGGGTATGTCTTTTTTGTGTTTACAACAATAAAACTATCTTTTGTTGAGGATGAATCCAAAAATGTTTTGACTTTAGTTACCCTTTAAGTATGGCTACCACAGTAATGGATAAGTAGATCAGTAGGTGTGTGTACCTAGGTCTGGTTGAGGGGGTATGTCTTTTTTGTGTTTGCAACCATAAAACTATCTTTTATTGAGGATAAATCTAAATTAGTTTTTTTTTACTTTAGTTACCCTTTAAGTATGTCTGCCACATTAATGGATAAGTAGATCAGTAGGTGTGTGTACCTGTGTCTGGTTGAGGGGGTTGGGGGTATCACCATATGTATTTATGACCATGAAACAAACTGTTTTGAAATATCCACATTTGAGGATTGTTACCATTATAGTCTATGGGAAAAAATGTCCGGAAATTTGCTGATAACGCCATAAAGATAGCACACGTCTCCTATATGCCCCGCACGTCTGTACCGAATTTCATGTCTCTAGCTCAAAAACTGTAGGAGGAGATACAGTCCAAAAAAGCAGAAGAATAAAAAGGAAGAAGAAGAAAAAGAAGGAGAAGAAATAGAAAGAACAGTAATTTGGCTTTTTCAAGCCAAATTAATTATTACTGACTTGCTGAACCCTGTGCCCTCTCTGTATATCCATAGCCTTAATGTAAGGCGGTTAACCTGGAAAGATTTGCAGTTCCAAAAAGCAAGTAATGCTCTGTATGCAAAATTATTACGTGATCTAAATGATAACATATTTTAATTCATACATTTCATATCTTTTTTACGAACCACCAAGATTTCAGTTATGCCTTCTTTTAAAGGCCACTACCATGTTAAAGTACACCTTTAGCAAATTTAGTAGACTTTTTTGCTGCATGACTAATGTTCCCTTTGTTGTTAAATATAAGGATATTAGAAGTCACCAAGGCACACCTACCATGCAGCAAAATGAAAAGCTTGCCCATGGTCCACAGTAAAGGTGTCATTTACTTCAGGTTTAAAAAAAACTGAAATGAATGCTGTCTGTCACTCACACTCGTCTGAGCAACTGCATGGGACGCCCCTTTCTGATGACCTCAAGCTGCCAGAACTGCTGGTAATAATAAACCGCAAAGTGAGACAACTCTTTTTGATCAACAACTTTTTGTCAAGAAGGGTAACAATGAAGCCATTTGCTTGTGAAGGTTCTCATTCATCCAGGTCATGGTATATCTGTTGTATTCAATTAGATCAACTGGACTTGAAATGTAGTTCTTGAACTTTCAAGAACTACATTTCAAGTCCAGTTGATCTAATTGAATACAACAGATAATGAAGCCATTTCTTCCAGGGGAGAACTCTGGCCAGGAAAACAGATACCCCGCATGCCAGAGTAGTTATGAAGAAGGGTCAAGACTGTAGATATTTATTCTTTGCATAAATTTGATGTGTTTGCCAATAAAATCCTATGGAACCTATGAAACATTTATAATTAGTTTTATTCCACCATAAAAACTTGTAAAAAATAATTTAAAAAAGCTAAATAAACAAAATTTGCAAAACACATTTATGTCATGGCCAAAACTTTCACCTATGACTGTACACCTTGGACACTTTAAACAGCCTTGTGCACATGTCTAAAGGTCCAATCATCAATAAAGCATGATTCCCCAAGGAATTAGGACCTTATCTGGACCTTTGAATCATCATTATACAGAGAATCACATTATTCTCCTATTCACACATTAGATAATTGACGTCCGAAAGGGCTGACTATGATTGTTTCACTATCTAACCTGTGGAGGCATCTGCACATATAATGTGATCAGTTACTTCAGAACACTCCCACCTCCCCTCCCCAAAGTACCTGACAGACTGCTCTGCTACTGCCATATATGCAGACCATTAGATGATGGTATATTCACGGCTGCTGAAGATGCTGAGATGTATCTAACATGTATATGAAGCCTAAGGGGGCCACTGGAGAGTAACTGCCACCATATTGTTTTCTATCTAACACATTATTAAGTCTTTCAAATAGCCTGTGTGCATGTGCACTTGCTGGACATCCCTCTTGACCTAAGGTCACGTGCTCCCTTCATAAAGATTTTTAGAAACATAAATGCAATTGACAAGACTGTAGTAATATTAATAATAATAATAATAATAATAAACACTCCACTTGCTGCCCCACCATACTGGTACCACATACATGTGGTAGGACCCTTTCCCCAGTTAGTTTTACATTTACACCATGAAGCTGTCAATGACTACTTTTCTATTGACATCTCCTTTATTTACATTCCACATTCCATAGTCTAATTTGTTCTGACCTGAAAGAGCCAGGGAAGCTTAGAAGAAAAATGTACTAATTACGGTAGATGTGGTAGCATGGGCAGATCTGCCATTAAAAGACCTGATCAATGTGCACACCTGACCTGATTAATATATTGCAAGATCCAAAGAGTCATAGGCTTTCAACTGTGGCCATTAATTTATCAGATTCCGATATGACAGATGTAACAAAATTGCATGCACGCCATTTCTAAGCAGTGAAAAACTTTGAAAGGGAAAGTAAACCATAACATTTTGCAAGGTGTTGTGTGTTATAGTATTAATCTGTTTGCAACAACTTTCTGGCCTTTTTTAGAACCTGAAAACTAAATTCTAAAATACTTTTTGGGGTTACAGAAAACTGACCCCATAAAAAACAGTGCAGTGTCTCTGAAGTTGTAGTACAGAACTATAAAACACGTTTTCATTCTGCTACTTACTACAAACATTGAAGCATATATTTAAAGAGAAAACATACTTTACTTGGAAACACTTAGGGTATAATTCTAAGACTGTCGGTTATTTTCCCCGTAGGACATGACCCAAACTTATTAACTCTAAAAGAGTTGACATGTAATTATAGTTATCTTTGCTTATCATCCCTATCCTTAAAGGGGAAACGTGTAATGTGCTTTAAAGGGGATGTCTACCCATCCAACAACATTTTTTACTTACCTTCCCCACCCCAGGCAACCTGGCAAATCTATTCCTACCTCCCCAGCATTTCATAAACTAAGATACTAAAGGTTCGTACACACCTGAAGATTTCTACCAGACCCCCAAGCCTGCCGAACACCCGCGACATGTGTATGTGTTTGGTCGGGGGTCATTCAGCCAAACAGTTTGCAGAATGACCCCCGACCAAACGCATACACACACGCGACTATTGCCCATTTCGTCCGTTCGCTGCGAGTGTTCGTCGGGGTCGGTCGGGGCTGGTAAAAATCTTCAGGTGTGTACGAACCTTTACCCAGCATTCCACTGTTCTCTTCCACTCTTGCATGTCTCTTTCTAATCACTTCAAGTGCTAGAACTGCATGTAACTCTAAACCAGCATAAAATCGCTCATGCAAGTTCTAGCATTCCAGAAACCACCTTTAAACCATTATCTATAAGCTGCATCTGTTCTAAAATTTACATCAAAGCTTTGAAAAAACGCAGTCCAACTTCACTACTTAATTACATTTTATTAAGAATGGTTTATCATTTGGTTTGTTGGGTTGTTCAGTGGGACTGCCTCTGGTCACTGCCGGGACTGACTCTGGTCACTGCCTCCTCAGTACAGTTTGATGGTATGAGGGGGCAATCACCCCCTCCCCCCAATGTAATAGGCCAATAGCAGTTCCATCTGCATTGTGATTTGCTGTAAAACTTTTTGTGACCATAAAGCCATCCATTAGCTGGCATTAAAGGGTTAGTTTGCTCTCAAAGTGAACGTTGTCTTTTAAGCTTTAAGTAAAGAACGGGAGGTGAACCAGCTAGGTCTTACCTCCCGTTCTTCACTTAATGTACCAGGAGAGAGTACCAAGTGTGATCCAGTGCTGGCTCCTGACAGGTCCTGACCACTTACGGCTGTAAGTAAACTATATCGCGAATGCGTGCTATAGTTTACTTACAGCCGGAAGCAGTCGTTACCTGTCATAGGTTCCAGCGCTGGAACCTGTAAGTTCTCTCCTCTCTCTTGGTGCATTAAGTGAAGAGCGGAGGTAAGACATAGCTAGTTTACCTCCCGCTCTTCACTTAAAGCTTAAAAGCCAACATTTCCTTTGAGAGTGAACTAGCCCTTTAAAAATCTTCTGTTATTGTGTCTTTTGAGAAACCTGTGCGGCCGCCGCAAACCCCACTTTAAAGTCACACCACACCTTTTTTTTTATTATTATTAGTATTTAGCATAGGAACCAGCAGAGCATTTACCTGTACAGTACAGTATATATAGGATAGGGACCTCATGTTTAAAGGAATAGTTCACTGAAAAAGTGTAAGACACAGCTCCTTCACCTCTTCAATAAAACTAAATCAAAAGCCAAAAACTTTCCCAGTGGAGACCCTTTAAAGGATAACTGTGGTCCAAAAATGACTTTAGGTAAATTGACAGGAATTGCTTTCCTGAGTATTTTTGCAATTTTAAAAAGAACAAAATTGTACATATCTTACAGACTCCCTGCTGTGGGCTGCTCTGTTTTTTAAATTGAGAAAGCCAGTCGGATGACTGGCGAAACGTCTTCAAGAACTAAACTTCAAGTCCAGTTGATCTACAGTAATTGAATACATCAGATATTTCTGATCAGTGATTACTTCATATCTTGGTCTGTGCAGCATGTAGAAAGGTTGATCTGATGGCTCATTTTAAAGGTAGGAACCTGGCTTTTGATTTAAAATCAACCTGTTTGGAGACCATAGTTCCCCTTTAAGTCAACCTCAGGTGAACCATTGAACCCTACATGGGAATAACAACAAACATTCAAAACCCAGATTCTGATTACCTGAAAACCCTCCTCCTACTCACTCATTTTAAGTAATTCTGCATGCAGGGCTTCTATTGTCTCTGCTGGTGTTTCTAGGTTCTTTCTTTCTGCTCTGGCATGTTTCCTTGCCCCTTCTGTGTATTCAACTGAAGGAGATTAGTATATTATTTCTTTCATTTTGTGTTGTTTCAGGATCTGGTTTAGATTTTATGATTGGCCAATCGTAGAAGTGGTTCTTTCTTGTTGGTTTGCTTGCTTCTGTTAGGCTCTCTACATCTTGTATGGTGATTAGAATTTTGACATCTAGTTACCAACCTGACTTCATTTTCTGATCTAACTTGCTGACTAGGCCTTCTGCTAGCTTTTGTCCCTAACTGTAATCATTGTCTGACCCGCATAAACCTCAACTGATCGGTCTGACCTTCATGTATGACGGTTGGTTGCATTCCTCGTCTGTTTTTTTCTCAATAGCTTGTTATTTTCTAGAAAATACATACCCTGGGCTGTCTGACCATGCTATTATGCTCTATCTGCTATTTGTGGATCTGTTTTTTTGTTTTTTTTTTATTTGAGAAGCTAAAACAGGGTTCACACCCCTGGGTTACTCTGGAATTGCCAGTGCCTTACAGCCAAATTCATAATGACACAGGGGAAATTTAAAATTGGTTGTGGGGGGGAGGAAACCTTGCATAGCTGAAAAAAATATTAGGAAGTTTTTCAAAGTAAGGGACTTATAGACAGTTGTCCAATTGGCTAGAACGTCATAAATTACATGGGACAATTTGGATCTTAAGTGGACTTAAATGGTATATGAAAGATATAATTATATAATAAGAGTGTTTTGTTAACAGGAAACAAGAAGTAAAAAATAAAAAATAAATAGGTTAAGATCAAGATCTCTGTAAACAAACCAGTTTAAAATGACATTTCCATATATTAAAATTAAACTTCAACCACTCACTTGTGTCTATCCACCACTAGGGGTAATGTAGGCTTTACTCTGTGCTGTTCTGATGCTTGCTTGGTCTGTAGTTCCCAAAAACCTCTGCACACAGGAATAAGGTTGCCAACAAACTTTATTATAGCAATTAAAAACAATAAAAAGCACTAAAAAACCTTGCAAAAAACGTCCATTAGCAGTTTTTGAAGTTGCACCTCTCTGATATGGTGTGGCCCCTTTAAGTCGTGGCTTGTGAGGTAGTTCCTATGTGTTTCGCACCCTGCAAAAGCAGTAATACAGATATCACACCCTGCAAAAGCAGTAATACAGATATCGCACCCTGCAAAAGCTTATTTCAGGGTCGTACACCACTGCCACCCAAGTAAAAAAATAATAAAGAAAACTACATATGAACAAAATTTCTATTATGGTAAATGGTTAGAAAAATAAGTCAGTATGCGTTTTTACGATGCTTTCTAGTACTCTCTTTAGAACACTACCTGGAACACTCTGGTACACTCTGTTGGGGCCCACCAAGTAATCTAAGAACAAGGGCCCACCAGGGCAAGTTTAGGGGTCCATCTAACATTTTATATCTTTATTATCACTTATTTACATATCTATCTTTCTCCAACTGACTCCTTTTGTTTATTAAAATGTTTTTTTTGTCCCTTTAGCTCTGTATATACGTAAACAGTTTTCTTGGGTGAATGGGCCAGTCTGACACTGCTCACTAGAACTCTCTTGTTACCATGCATTGAGCATGAGTGCTGATGACCCCTGATCTCTGGAGGAGAGTGATAGACTCCCAAAATCATTACGAGTGTTTCTGTCACTCGCTCTCCTTTAATAAGATCTGTAATTGTTGTGCTCTCTTCACTCTAATTAACAGTGAATTTTAGGTAGATTGTATATAACTTTAAAGGGTAACTGTGGTCTCGATTTCTTCCAAACTAGTAAGGATTGTATCAAAAGCCTTCCATCACACCTTCAAAATAAAACATAAATCAGATCTCTAGATAAAATTCGTGAGAGGTTATTGCTGGAAAGGTTCTGCAATATTACTTCCTGCTTGAACACTTCCTGTTTTCAGCCATGTGACCAGCTTGTAGTCATGTGACCAGCCTCTGCCTGCATTAATAGGCTCCCCTTCTCAACTGTCTTTTATTCCCCAGGTACTTCCTGATTTCCCCAGCATTAAGTCTCAACTGAGCATGCTTCTCCCCCGGGGCAGACTGGCGGGGCAGAGGTCAGGTGATGTCACTCAACCTACTGGAAGCAGGAAGTTTGAACATTCACCCCAATGTAATGCGAAAATCAATTCAAACTTACCGAGATTTTCTTTTCCTGTTTCGAAGAACGGTAGTGGATCTGATGGGTTAACCTCCCTTTGTTCACACCCCCAACAGGCCTCCTACCTTAGCCAATATAAAGTCTGCTCCTCCCCCAAGCTCTCATGTCTTTTACTCCTGATCTGTAGAAAAATACAAATTACTTAGTATAATTTAGAGGGAGGGAAGTCATCCACTGCCGTTCTTCGGACCAGGAAAAGAAAATTAATTGATTTTCGCATTTTCCTGGTCCTACTAACGGCAGTGGATCTGATGGGATTTCCAACGTAATTTATAAAAAGAAATACTGACAATAGGGTTGGGATGCTATAATTATTATTTTTATTTATTGCGCTTAGGACTGATAACCCAAAATTTGAGTCAAGCCTGTTTAGTACATCTAGCTCGTAATGTTTGACAAATGTGGACATAGATGTCCAAGTAGCAGCTTTACATATTTCAGCTGGAGAACACCTTGCTGCAAAGGCCCAGGATGTTGCCATTTCCCTGATGGAATGTGCTGTCACCCTGTCGGGTTGCTGAACTGCGTTTAATTTATATGTTTGTCTAATGAGTGACGTGAACCAGGCCGATATTGTCGTTGTAGAAGGTTGTTGTCCTTTCTTACTTCCCTGGAACAGTACGAACAGGGCATCTGTTCTCCTGAGTAACTCGGTTCTCCTTAAATATTCTCTTATTGATCTGCCTACATCTAAAAGATGTTGTTTCCCAGACTTTGTCTCGTCAGTTAGTGTTGGTAATACAATTTCCTGGTTCATGAGGAATTCAGATACTACCTTTGGAAGAAATTTGTTATCTGGGATTAAGACCACTTTTTCCTCATAGAATTGCAGAAAGTTTTATGACATTTTTAATGCTCTTAGCTCTGACACTCTTCTGGCTGGTGTTATTGCTGTTAAGAAGAGTGTTTTTAGAGTTAAATTTTTAATGTCTATTGATTCAATTGGTTCAAATGGCTCCCTTTGTAGTACTTCAAGTACCAGAGAAAGATCCCAGGGTGGTACTCTGTTCTTTGTTGGAGGATTAATTTTCCTAACAGCTTTAAAGAATCTGATTATTAGGGGTTCTTGAAACCACTTTGTAGCTGTTATTGCCGAAATGGCTGAAACTTAGTTTCCTTTGTAACCCTGTTTGTAGGAATTCTAGTATATTTTTTGCGTTTATTTTGTTATCTATACACCAGTTTTGGAAGACTTCCCATGTTTTATAATAAGATAGAGATGTGGAGTTCTTCCGTGAAGACATTAGTGTTTGTATCAGATTTTGTGATAGTCCTCTGTCTTCCATTGATTTCCGTTCAATTTCCATGCCACTAGCTTCAGTTTGGTGACTTGTGGATGGATTGCTATCCCCTGTATCAATAGGTCTGGTCTGTTTGGTAGTTTCAGCGGAACTTCCGTTGCAAGGGATTGTATCCATGGAAACCAAGGCCACCTTGGTGTTACCATAATCACTGTGGCTTGGTCTTCCTGGATTTTCCTCAGCACCCTCGGAATGAGAAATATTGGTGGAAATACATATGCTAGGTGGAATTTCCATGTTATCGCAAATGCATTTGTTCCTAGTGCCAATGGATCCGGGAGCCATGAAAGAAACTGTTTCACTTTCCGATTGTCTCTTGTCGCCATCAGATCGATTTGCGGAATCCCAAACTCTTGAGTAATTAATTTGAAAACTTGATTGTTCAGTGACCATTTTAGTGGGTTCAGTGTTGTTCTGCTTAGATGATCTGCTTGTGTGTTCTGGTAGCCTGGTATATGTATTGCTGATATATCCGAAAACTTGATTTCTGCCCAGTGCACAATTTTCTTTACTTGGTTCCATAGAGATTGACTTTTGGTACCCCCTTTCTTGTTTATGTAATACACGACCGACATATTGTCTGATATGATCCTCACCGCTTTCTTCATTATGAGGTGTTTGAAGGATAGTAGGCCCATTAGTACAGATCTCATTTCCTTCACATTCTGGTGCATCGTTTTCCAGTGTGATTTCCATATTCCTTGTGCTGATTGACCTTTGCAGATCGCTCCCCATCCAGATGGGCTGGCGTCCACAGTAATCGTGATCCAATTTAATTGTGCTAAGTTTACTGGGTTGTAGTTTTTCTCTTTCAGCCACCATTTCAAATTCTGTATCGTCTCCCCTGATATATTGATTATTTGATATTTGTTCTGTTGAGTTCTTTGTTGCAGAAATTGTAACTGTAGGGGTCTCAGATGAAATTGTGCCCATTGCACTAGGTCTATTGTTGAGACAAATTTCCCAACACCCTTTGACAAATGTGTTCTGTCGTCATTGGGAATTTCGATATTTGTTCCACTTCTTCCATAATATCTGTCCGTCTTTCCATAGGAAGCGATATTTGTAGAGATTTGGTATTGATCTGTGCCCCAAGAAATTTGATCTCCTGTGTAGGAATTAAAATAGATTTTTTCATATTGATTAGCCAAACATGTCTCTTGAGAAATTCCATTGTTATTCTCACATGTTCCGTACATAGTTTTTTGCTGTTTGCCTTCACCATAATATGTCTAGATTCTAGCACAATTGATATAGTCTCGGTATAGTAAGGGCAGTAGCGTTGATATAAAGAGAACACCGGTGGTGATTGGGTTCAGGTGCATTGGGGGGCGAGTACCAGTTCGACCTGTCAAAAACATCTTGAACCTCAGGGGGTCTGTAGTAACTGCACGCGTCACATGTGGCCGGGGGGGGGGACTGACCGGGTGGGTACATGAGTCAGACAGGCAGAGCTCATGTCCAGCGAGGAGGAAGAGATCTTATTCATGTATGCATGTCTCGCCGGTCTGGACGTCCGGTAAGTGGCGTCCGGAACGGCAGGATAAGAGCTATGGCGCCATGTCAGTGACGGTCCTAGCCTAAGACGCGACCAGTACGGAATAGAGCGACAGCCAAATTGTGCGTGCTGCCCGTGGTCGGGTTGCCCTAGCAAGAATGCCAGCAGAAATATAAATGGTCAATATGGTGCGCCGGGACCGAAACTACTGTGAGAAGCAAGACATGCCCGTAGGAGAAAAGAGAAGGAAAGAGCACCAAATAGGGCGATAACTTCACCCTCTCGATCATCCGGAGACGATGGTGCAATAACAGCGTTAACAGGATCATGAAGGGGTGAGGTTAGTGGAGCGCAAATTCAAAGTGATTGTTTGTTGAGCTCCTACGCCCAACCACGGATATATGAAAGAAACAGCTACGAGGGGGGACGCGCGTGGCTGTGTATACACTTTTGTGCGTGGTGGAGCGAGATAGTCACACGTTAGTGATACGAAAACACCAAAACATAAGTGTCTCATGGGTGAGGAACAGCCAATGTGTTGCACGAAGATATAGCTACATTACATACAGGGGTTGGGTGACTGTTCCATTATTCGGACACAACTGAAACAGGGCAGTCTAATAGCTGCTGCATGCGGAGTGATGTAGGGTTTCCAAACATCTTGATAATGCCACCCGCTGCTGACACATCAAGAATGTACATACGGGGTAAGGGTGGGTATGGATGTCGAAAGACACGGGGGGCCAAACTACGCAACAACTAAAAGACCCAGATGTTACTATATCATTGTTTTGGTGTCTGACGCCAACATCTGACATCAAGAAGCCGACCTGCACTACACACACCTCCGACGTGGAAAAAATCATTATGGAGCCAACGCAAGCTCACCAGACGATAAACAGAATACTGTGGAGTTGGAGTGCCAAACGTCGTGTGACTGCCGAACGGAGTGGCAGGGGGCGCAGGGCCGTAATATCGGAAGGCGGCATAACGGGTTGGTACCTACTGAACCGTGGTCAACAACTTTTATTAGGATTTTGGCATGAATTGGCTGTACCTCGTTATACTCGGGGTCGTGTTTTACAGCATACTCGAGTAGATACGAGCTTATGTCCCCCCCCTCCCCCCCTTTCACCGGAGTAGGCTAATAAGTGGTAAAGAACTTATTGTAAATATCCTGGAGAAATACCTAAGCCAACCGGAGACATTTGTATGGGAAAGGTGCGCCTCCACACAAACTTCAGATATTTTCCGATGTTTTTGTCCCTGCCGTATTGGGATGTGATGGTATGCACTTTTTGAGGTCCACTGTTTTGACATCCATTGAGCCACACTGATCTGACTTGGGAGAGTCGTCCCAATGATTCATTTTGAATTCTCCTTTAAGGGTAAGAACAAAGTTACATATTGCTTAAATTCCCCGTCCTTTTTCCTTCTCAAAAAAACTGAGAGGTATGTTCCTGTTTTGGTAGAATTGTGAGTTTTTTACCTTCTCTAGATGACGTTCTGATCGAGGCGTGGTGGGCTTTCACAGTATGTTCTTTAGCTCCATTCTTTCCACTTGATTTTGGGGGGGACACTATTGAAAATTGTCCTGTAACACTTTCCGTAGTATTCTTGTCACTTTCTCAAGACCCGTGATGCAAACTCTATGGATATTCCTGCTGTCCGCAGAAGAATCCGTATAGGCTTTGGGAATAGCACGAATGGAAAGAATATGTATTGAGGTCTATCCTGGATCGTATCCTCTACCATCGTTATGCGCATAACTGGATCTATCATATAATACAATGGTGAGAGATGCGCCAACATATTTGTGAACTCAAAAAGAGGACCCGTCATAATGTTTTCCTCTGGCGCGGTAACGGCACTGCTGTGTTCCCAGTGGTGTGTGTGGATGAGAGGCCTGTCGTCAGAGTTTGTCTGGCTTGGCGCGTTGATCTAATTGATACGGATTAGGGTACAACAAAGTGCACGTGCGCGGGGGATGAACTCTGTTTAGAGTATGATTGAGACTGGGCCTGGTACCCATAGGTAATGACGACTCTGTGTCGGGAGGATCTACAAGTGATGGATAAGAGGCTGTGTGGGTCATACTGAAGAACATTGACTGGTTAACAGTGGTAACCGAAGCATTTTTTCATTGAATTTCGTGCTACTTAACTCACGAGAGCCGAACCGAAAAGCAAATTCCCTTCAAAGGGCACATTGTGAGTCCTTGTCTAGATTGGTTGTCAACCTTGCATTGACGCAGCCAAAGTGCCCTTCGCGCTACTGTAGTCTGAGCCATTACTTTTGCACTTAATTTGATTGAGTCATTGAAGCATTCGCTATAAATTCATTGGAGATTTTAATGTCCTGTAACATCTGACTTAGTTCATCTCTATGTGTACCATTGTTTATTGCTCTTCTCCAATTTTTACTCATTTTTTGTTCGCTCTGCTAAGCTGGTTATAGATATAGCCGGTCTTTGGATGCTCCCGAGTTGGTAAGCCTTTTTAAGGGTTGCCTCCTCTTTTCTTTCCATTGGCTCTTTGTGGATATCCAATCTTCTGTTGCCAATCCTTTCGAGCCATTTTGGCTACCGGTGTGTCGACTTTGGCGCCTCATCCCATTCCTTACATCATCTTTGATGAATGGGTAATTCTTTGTTAAGTTCTGAGAGATATTGAATCTCTTTTCTGGGTTTTGCCATTCTTTCTTTATTGTGTCTAATATGTGTTCATGCACGTGAAAGAATGCTTATCTGTAACTTCCACTGCAAACATCAAGTCCTTGTACGATTGACTGATGTCTCTGGAATTTGTAGAGTTATCCTCCTTTTTATCGTAATCTAAATTTGGTTGTATATGTCGTCATTTACTACCTCTTCCACCATTTTCTCCTTCTTTTCCAGAAGCTGCTATGGCGTTGTTCGTTTCGGTAGTGGTGCGTTTTTCTATCCCGTATTCGTGAAACATATCTTTAACTTTTTCTATAGTTAGTTAAGACACTTTGCAATAATAATTTCGAGTGATGAATCAAGACTTGTTTCATTGAAGATTGAATTTGTTTTCTTGACTTAATAGTTTTTGGATTAATGCATTCTTCGCACAGTTTCTTCCATAAACCACCTTTTTGTTGCATATAGCACATTCTCTGCTGCTTGACTGCTTCTGGAAGTCTCTGGAGACCTGTATGTTAATAACATACATTAGTGTTAGTTTCCATATTTCATACCTCTCTCTCTCCTCTCTCTTTTTGCATGCTCACCCCCTTGAAGAAGATCTCGACCTCTCATTAGACACTGCAGAAAAAACAAAAAAATTTTTTTTTTATTAAATTAACCATTGTGTGTGAATCTTGTTGCCTTGAATAGGCTGTTCACTTGGCTTAAAACCCGAGGACTGGCCGGCTCAAGAGATCCAGTAGTATTAACCTGCACTGTTTGGATTGAATCTCCCTCTGTGTGTAGCCGCGTGTCTGGACGTCCTTTTATGATGTCATTATTGCGCGTCTCGCCCTCTGGCAACGCTGAGCCCGTCTGCCGACCTGAGCAAGCACTGTGCACCTGAAGGAACGCCTTCCGACATGGGGGAGAGAGGAGGAAAGAGAGACCTCATACGGGAAAAGCGTGGGGGAGCTCCATTGCCTGCTGTTCATTGTGTTGGTGTGAACAGGAGGAAAAGACATGAGAGCTTGGGGGAGGAGCGGACTTTTTATTGCTAAGGTAGGAGGCCTGTTGGGGGTGGACCAAAGGGAGGTTAACCCATCAGATCCACTGCCGTTAGTTTACCAGGGAAATGTATTGTCAGCTCATTTTTATACTTACATTTAACCCTAACTTGTTTTGAGACCACAGTTGCCGGATTAATTTCAGGGAAACCTCCTAACTTCAAGGAGAGGTGGGATGCTTGGTAATATGGCCCATCACTGTTTATTCCACAATACAACTACAGTATTTTCAACAAATTTCTTTTTTTTAATTTAGCATATAATATCCCTATATAATATATAATAAATAACAATAACAGAATAAACACTATATAGTGAAACAAACCCAGAAACTCAATACATACAATACAATAAGTACAGACAGTAACTCCTAAAAGTGTAATAGCAAAGTGTAATGTCCAGATAGTCCTAATGGCCAGATAGTCCTTAGAAAGTCCAATAGTGAAAAATAGGTGCAAATACCTTAAACATCAAGCACTCCGGAGGTAGACCAAGCAGTGTACTTGACCCCCCCCCAGCCTGATTCCCCAGTTATCTCCTCTCCAGACATGAGAGACCGGATCAAAGCTGCAAAGGACTCACAAACTCCTCCTAAGCCGAAACAGCCCCAATTTCCGATTGCCACTTGGAGTCAGAAGGAATTTTTTCCCCTTCAAAATTTGGTGGTTTTTTTTTCCTTCCTCTGGATCAACAGTTAGGCAGGAATGAGGAATCTAGATGGTTGCTGGTGGACTGTATGTACTTATGATCTTCTATCAACCTCAAATACTATACTAACTATACTACTATACTATACTATACTATACTATACTAACAGGCTTACACTGCGATGATCCCCAGAACGTTCCAAACTCTACGTCTCTCCGCCTTCCATCACGTGACCATGCACAACCACTCTCCAGGTGGCTATCTGAAAGTACAAATGTGCAACTCCTATACGGATAAACAAAAGAATACAAACTAGACTGCAAACACTCCACAGCTATGTTCATTGCAACTTCATCAGGCATAATTAGCTCCATTATGTACTCTTTAAAAGGACTGGGATGAACCATTCAATCCAATTCTCAGGCGAAAACTTACAGACAAATTATGTATCCAGTTTAAAGGGAAACTATAGTGTGTATAAAGGAACAAGACTTCTGGGAATTTACCATGTTTCCATGGAAGCTTTTAGGAAGCTAAGCTTTAGATTTTTACAGCATTCCACAAGCTAAATGCAAAATCAGAGCGCCAACTACAGACCGGTTGCGGCTTTCAGTAAAGCCATCATCAGTGTAGTGCAGGCCTCTGCCTATAACCGACATCACCAATAAATAATAGGATAGGAGAGAAAAAGACTTTGAAACCCCCTTTTAAGCAATATGCAAATAAGGAACAAAGACTTCTGGAATTTACCATTTTTTCATGGAAGCTTTTAGGAAGCTATCTTTAAAAAAAGCTTTTCAGCATTCCACAAGCTGTTTGTGTGTATGTATAAAGTTTTTTCAAAAACAGTTAAATAAAAGGTACCTGAGGCAGGGAGGTAGGATTGGTGCTTATACCTCCCAATATCCTCTCTATGAAGAGCAGCAGACGAAGAAAACTGCTTCTGCCAGTCTTCCTGAATGCTTCAGCACTATTTTTAATACAGAATGGCCCAGGGCCATAACCTGGCTGATGAAAACTGTATGTGTGCTGTGCTCCTCAACAAAAGAATATTGGGAGGTGGGAATATTCAATCCTATCTCCTTGCCTCGGTGCTTTTCATTTTTAAAAAGTAAATTTTTACAGTACAGTTGTCCTTTAATTAAAAAGGACTACAACCCTTTAAAGAAATGGACTTAATTCAATTCTGTCATTAAGCCCTCTAGGGCACATTGTATTATATTCAAAAATCAACCTCTGTTCCAGAGGTAAAACAGAACGTAAGGCTGGATACACACTGACAAATTTTCTGTCCTGACCTTTTGCCGCTATACAGCAAATGTTTCCTATGGACCACAGCTTCACTGCCATGCCGAAATCACCTCAGATTTTTTCAGCCCGACCTACCAATACACGGAAATATCTGTTGATTTGTGTGTACCCAGGCTTAATAAGTATATACTTTATAACAAATGAAAAGGGAATATGTGTATTGGCCAACAGTGATGATAATCATGGCAATTAGAGAATATATATAATATTATTATATAATCCATATATAATAGAACACATACATGTATTCAGCCTAAACCTCCTTCTGGGCTTGTTCAGTGGTAACCCATTTAGGAATCCCAACATTGAAAATCCTGAGCTTGCCACTGCATTCTAAGCAATTATTATAAAGATCACCACCCCTCCTACATTTGCATCATCCAGCTGACCCTCAGAACTTACCCAAGATCAGAACTTTACTATCTCTAAAGGATGCTTTATGTAATATACCATTATGTTTTATAATGTAGGGGGCACAATATGAGTACCCGCTAACTCGAGTATAAACCGACCCGAGTATAAACCGGGTACCCAATTTCGCTAAAATCCTAATAAAAGTTGTTGACTCGAGTATAAACCGAGGGTAGAAACTTGGCATTCAATGTTTGGAAACTCACACTCCCAGCTAATAAGCATGCTGGGAGTTTGTTTCCAAACATCTTGAATGCACCCTCACTTGGCATTCAGATGTTTTGGGAACTACAACTCCCAGCAGCTTTATTAGCTGGGATTGTAGTTTCCAACATCTTGAATGCCAAGTGAGGGTGGCATTCAAGATGTTTGGGAACTACAACTCCCAGCATGCTTTATAGCTGGGAGTTGTGTTTCCAAACATCTTGAATGCCACCCTCACTTGGCATTCAAGATGTTTGGAAACTACAACTCCCAGCTATAACATGCTGGGAGTTGTAGTTTCCCAAACATCTTGAATGCCCCCCTCACCCTCCCACCCAGTTCAGTTTGTACCTGTCTCTTCTCCTTGTGGTCTCTTCTCCCTGTGGGCTCAGTCTCTTCTGTGGTCTCCCTGTTGTCTCTTCTTCTGTGGGCTCTCCTCCATCCTCCATCCTTCCTGGCAGGTGCAGTATCCTGAGCATTCCCAGCCGCGCGATCTTTCGTGCACTGTGCACTGGGCGCCGGCTGACGTCACTGCTTGGCGCCGGGCAGTGATGTCAGGCCGGCGCGCCAGTACACAGAAGGATCGTGCGGCTGCCGGAATGCTCAGGTAAGCTAGTGACTCGAGTATAAACCGAGTCCGAGTTTCAGGCTGATTTTTCAGCCTGAAAACTCGGTTTATCCTCGAGTATATACGGTATCTATTGTTTCATACTTTTGGATTCCCTCTTATGTTCACTTATCCTAATGTAAGTTCCCGAAAGGTTTTCCCGATGTATTGTAACCCACAAGGGCATATAAAATCATATAACCACCCACTTAATTTAAAATTAAAAAATTATATTCAGACCACCTACACTTCGGATCTTCTATTCTTTTTGTGGTCACATATTTTACATAATCTAAAGAGTCCCTTCAGGGTATTATTATTTAGATTTATAAGTCCATAAAGCACTAGGTGCAAAACCATTTTCAGACTTTTTGGTTTTGTAAAATATTTTTGGGTTTACTACTCGTGCAAGTGGTTCGGGACCCATTGTCTTCCCCCTTGTACCCATACTGTTAAACCGTAGGGCTAGGGGGAGGCCACGTAGGTCCCTTCAGCTGGTAGGCGTCAGGGACCACACCATCTTGCCCTCCCTTTCTGCTCCCAGCTGCCACCAGGAAGCTCCAAAGGGGGGTTCGGATGGGATAAGCCTGAAGGTCCTAAAAAGGACCCAGGCAATCCCACCACAATAAGTGTACAACAAACAAAAAAAAAACAAAATAAGTGCTATGTGTTGCTAAGTGCATGGCAATAAATAAAGCGTGAATTTAATAAGGTGAGCCAATTAGGCCCCAGCCTTTCGGCCCGGTATAAAAAAAATCCACCATAGCGGCAGCTATGGCAGGAAAGTGAAGGGAGTGCTATAACACGTGCCCCCTGTGCACAGTAGTGCTATGGGAAGCCTGAACTTTCGCACCCCCCTGCCTCAAGGCTTCGACCAGGCTCCATACCACTCAAAACCAGGCGGGAGGAACCACACCATACTAGCCCTCCCTTTCTGCTCCCAGCTGCCACCAGGAAGCACCAGGAGCTCGAATGGATAAGCCTGAAGGTCTAAAAGGACCCGGCAATCCCGCCACAAACCTGAAACAAACCAAAACACAAACAAAAAGTGCATGTGAAAAGTGCCATTTAAATAAATAGTGGTGCCTAGTGCACTTTAATAAAGGGATAGGCAAAATAAGCCCCACCTTTCGGTCAGGGGTAAAAATGTTTCCGCCATAGCCAAAGCTATGGCAGGAAAGTGAAAGGAGTGCTATAACACGTGCCCCCAAGTGCACAGTAGTGATGGGGGAAGCCCGAGCTTTCGCATCCCCCTGCCTCAAGGCTTTGACCAGGCTCCATATCCACTCAAGACCAGGCGGGAGCTTGGGAGCTGGGCCTTCCCAGAAGCCAGCTCCCTCTCAACCAAGCACCGGCCAAGTGGATACTTTACACAGTCTTATTCCGAAAGACAGGAAGTGACACTTCCAGCTTTAGGCTTCAACCATAGCATAGTGTGCAGACCTGTTCTAAACCAGGGAACATGGGTGGCCAGTCCTACACCCACTTCTCCATGTCCTGATAAGAAGAGATACTACATTTGATCTTAGCCAAAAGGCCGAGAAGCTTGCTTTGCTCTATCAATAATTTCAATATCATATACTTTTCCAAAAATATCTTACTAATTATCCCACTGACTGATTTCGTGATGTCTGTCGATAGGCGCTTCACACTGCAAAACCAGAGGCCTGCACTACACTAGTGATGGCTCAATAAATCCAAAACCGGTCTGTAGTTGGCGCTCTGGTTTTTCATTTAGCTTGTGGAATGCGGTAAGTCTTTTTAAAGACAACAGGTTTATTCAATAAAAGTTGTTATCGTTAAAAACAGTGCTAATTTTGCCCCAACCAATCAGATGTTAGCTTTTAAATGTTAAATAAGATCTGATTGGTTGAGGCAAGTTAGCACCATTTTTAATGATAAGTACTTTATTGATCTCCCCGATAGTGTTCCTAAAGCTTCCAGTGTAAACATGGTAAATTCCCAGAAGTCTTTGTTCCTTATTTGCATATTATCACACTCTGTACATTATATTCTGCTTCACTTGAACAGTTTCCTTTCAATCTTAAAAATTAACATGGGGAAAATTTTTAACCATTCCCTCCTATGTCCACTATTAAAGTGGATATAGGATTGGAGTCCACCTCCTTAAACAACGTCTTTGTAGTGAGAGTACCTTCTTAATAGAAATATCTAAAAACTCAATTGACTCCTTATTAATAATCCTTGTAAATGTCAAACAAGCAGAGGATTTATTTAAATGGGTTATAAATCCGACAGTACATTCTGGGACCCCCATACCATGAACACATCATAATATATCTATGCCAAATCCCCCCTAATCAAAGAACTCCTTATTTTGAAAAACACTTTCCTATTCAATCTAGCCCTATTAAACCAGCATAGTTAGGTTCTAGGGGGTCCCCATGACAGTACCATTAGAGATGGCCGAAACTGATGATTTCGTCCCTTTTCGGATTTTCGAATTTTCGGGAAAATTCGAAAATCCGAAAATCCGAAAACGGACCCATAGAAGTCTATGGGGAAAAAAATTCGAAAGTTTCTAGCAATTTTAGATTAAATAGTAATAGCAGGTTACTGTTAATAGCAAGGGACCTGGGGAATGGTCTGGGGAACCCGTAAATATAAGTAAAACTCATAAAATCTATCTTTCCTCACGATCGGGCTGTTTTCGAGCTTTCGCAGGCTATTTTCGAGGGTTACCGAAAACGAACACTACTTTCGAGGGTTACCGATATCCAAATACGAGGGTTACCAAAATCAGCTTGTACATTCAAAGGTTGGCGAAATCGCACATTCGAGGGTTCCGAAATCGTCGCTACTTTTCGAGGGTTGATGGACTTACAATTTCGAGGGTTACCTGGATTCGTACAATATCGAGGGTTACCGAAATTGATCCCCACTTACGATACACTTTGTTTACACTTCGATTTCAATAATCACCTATTGATTTCGAATTATCGAATTTACGATAAAAATCGAAAACTCGGAAAATTCGAGTTTTGAAAAATCCGGGAGTTCCGAAAGTTTCGTCGGGACTTCGAAACCGCCGGATTCGAATCGAAACTGGGTTCTATAGATGGTACCCAAATCTCTGAGTACCATTTGTTTGGATGTAGAACACATCCTCAAAACTGAAACAATTCTTACTTTACACAAACATAGGCATTCCCCAAAAAGTCAACCATATCAGGATGCAGACTTTAGTGCTTATCAAAAAATATTTAACAGCTTCAATCCCCTCATTATGGGGTATAACAGTGTAAAATGAGATAACGTCAAGTGTTACCAAAGATTCTGGTCTCCACTCAAGTTCCTTAAGTAAATTAAAATCTCCATCAAATCTCTCAATAAGCCGGAGTCTCGCTTACTAGTGGCTGCAGGAAGAAATCTAAATATTTAGACAAATTTGCCTTCAATTACCCACCCCTGAAATTATAGGATGGCCGGGGGGAAAGTTAGGCTCTTATGAATTTTAGGTAATGTATAAAAGATAGCAATATTAGGTCTACTAATAAGATATTTTTCTTCATCAGTAGATACAAAACCATTCTCTTTCCCTTTACATACACATTTTTAATTCTACCACAAACTCATTCTTGGGATGAGGACCTTAGTTTCTGTTATTAAGCTGTTTTTGATCCGGTCCGCTGACGTCTGGTGTCTGGAGAGGAGGTCATTGGGGAATCGGGCTAGGGCTCTAGTACACTGCTTGGTCTACCTGTGGAGTGCTCGATGTTTAAGTTATTTGCACCTATTTTTCACTATTGGACTTTTGTAAGGACTATTGCCTTACACTTTACCTTTGGGAGTTACTGCTCTGTACTTATTGTATTGATTATTATGTATTGCGTTTCTGGGTTTATTCTGGATTGATATTATATACAGATATTTTATGAATATTGTTATTTGCATGTAGTGCTACATATTGCATGTCCTACAAATGACCCCCGAGTGCTGCACACGTGCGACAAACAAAAAAACATAACATTTGTAAAGCGCTTTTCTCCCGTAGGTCTCAAAGTGCTGTAAGCATGTCTCAGACCAATAATTGGTTGATTGGTAAATTAGGGAAGAGCTGTCTTTACTGGGTGTGGTAGGGAGTTCCAAAGGGTAGGGGCAGCATGACAGAAAGCTCTGTCTCCAAAGTTTTGAGGCCCACTCTGGGAGTGACCAAGTTTATGGAACCTGCTGACTGGCTTGTGAGAGGTATGGTGCAGCTTCAGTAAGTCCTTCATTTATCCAGGGCCCAGATTGTGCTGAAAGTCAACAGTCCAATCTTGAAGAGTATTCTCCATTGTACTGGTAGCCAGTGCAGTAAGCGAAGGATCGGTGTAATGTGACAGTGGCTGGTTTATTAGCAGTCTGGCAGCAGCACTCTGCACTAATTGTAGGCGTGCAGGTCTTTTTGGGGAGACCTACATAAAGGGAATTTGCAGTAGTCCAGCCGTGATGTTGAAGGCGTGAAATAGTTGGAAGATCCCTGAGGATCAGGTTTTGATTTTTGCAATGTTTCTTCTGAAATCCCAGTCTTATTGTTGTTGATTTAGGGTAGGGCTGTTTAGGGTAGTGCCAAGCGCTGGCTTTGGACAACAAGGACCTCAGTTTTGTCAGCGTTCAGTTGTCATTCATCCATGCCTGTAGCTCAGTTAAGCAAGAATTTATTTTTGGGGTGGGGTCTGTTCCACAGGTTTGAAGGAAAGGTATAACTGCTGTCATCAGCATAGCAGTGGTACGTCATACCATGTTGGATAATTGTTGCAAACATGTAGATTGCAAACAGAAGAGGAAATAGGATTGATCCTTGTGCACTCCAAATTTTAGAGGTGCAGGTTGGACATGACAGGTCCTAGGGATACTCTCTGTGTTCTGTAAGTCAGGAATGATCTGAACCACTGGAGGACTGAGCCATTGATGCCACAGTACTACTGCAGTCCGTTGAGCAAGATTTCATGGTCAACTGTATCAAAAGCTGCTGAGAGATCCAACAGAATATGGATGGAGTATTTCCCTCTGTCCCTTGCCATGAGCAGATTGTTGCAGACTTGGATGAGGGCTGTTTCACAGCTGGTGTTTTCTTAAAAACCACACACACACACACGTTTGTATTTCAAACAAACGCATGCAACTGTAAATGCACTAAAAACGCAAACGCAAACATAAACAAATGTGCTGAAAAACACATTATCAACAGTTCCAGATGTACAACGGCACACCGCTGTTGGCTCTTTAGCCAGATTGGTAGGTGCAGTCCTCTTAGCCCCCTACTCCCAGGGCTTCAATATCCAAGCAAGGCAAAGATAGAGGCGCACACTACTTCAGTGAATATTCTTTTTGTGCAAAAACAACAGCATACAACGTTTCGGACTCTAGGTCCCTTCCTCAGGGAACGTTGTATGCTGTTGTTTTTGCACAAATAAAGAAATATTCACTGAAGTAGTGTGCTCCTCTACTCTTTGCCTTGCTGAAAAACACATACATCGTTGTGCATTTGTATTTTTAATATGCATTTTCTCTTTTGAAGTGTGAACGTGGCCTAAGCAAACACTGCAGAGGACTAGGTGTGTACTGTAAATAGTGTTGGCAATATAATTAACAGAAAACAACCATTCATAGCACATACAAAACCTGTTCCTTTCCCAGCTGATAGGGGGTATAGCTCAGTGGTAGAGCATTTGACTGCAGATCAAGAGGTCCCTGGTTCAAGTCCGGGTGCCCCCTGTAATAAAGCTTTTATATAAGCAGTTACATTGTGATAATGGAAGTGATAAAAGTTTCAATGTACTATTAAATATCAATTACAAGTATAATGAAAATATTATCTATGCATGCAGCCAGGGATTTTCAGTTTTGAAATATCTGAAGGGCTTCAAGTTTGACATCCCTGCTCTAGATAATGTCAAAATTAGTTAATATTTTCATTAAAGGCTATCTCCACCCCCAAAACAAAAACTTCTCATAAGTTAGGGAATTCCCCCTAACTTAGACCTCGCTAAGTTTAAAACCCCAAAATCAGCTCCTATCAGTCTTTCTTCCCTCGTTCCCGGCCCCTTCTGCTGCTTTCGTGCATGGAACAGCCAAAGGGTCTTACCCAGTCAAAGAAGTGACTGACGGTCTGGCAAGTTGTGTAACAACTGCCCCCCGCCACCCCTGCGACCACTGATCAGCTGATCGCACGTACATTTCCTTCATACGCGTGATCAGCTGTTTAAAAACAGCTGACAGTGGACATCAGTCTTGGAAGAGGAGGTAGATAAGGGGCACAACCTTCAATCTCGTGCGGGATGGGAGGGAGGGGTGTGTTGGTGGCCCGGGACCCTGCAGTTATACCCCTGGGTCCGGTCCCTTTCCTCTGGCAAATCAACAGAAGGAGCCAAGGGAACGTTTAGTACATTTAGGAGCTGATTTCAGGGTTTTTAAACATAGGGTTTAGGGTTGGGGGGATTCCCTTACCTTGTCAGAGGAGCAGGAGGAGGCAGAAATGGATTACTGGGGCTTTCTAATCTACAGTTTCCTGGACTTTCATCAGGCCCTGGAGGACAACCATATGCAGCAGAAGAGAAAGATAGGGATCATTTAACACTACACACCAGGCTCAACAGTGGGGCAAATTGTAGTTGGAGGGGTGGACATGCCCTTTAAACATGTAATTGATATTGACTTTTTAAATGATACCAAGTGTAATATTTAATGGTAGACCATTTGACTGCATTTCATTTTATAATTAAATGATTATAATTATGATTATTAATTACTTAATTGAACAGAATATTTTATAAGTACTCTGGATTTAGTGCATTATGGGAAATGTAGTCTACCTACTTGAGCCCTATCTGTTTGTAGACTCAGGTGTTGGGTCCCACCAGGAAGTATTAATTTTTTCACTCCCTTTAAAGGATAACTATACTAATTAAAAAATTTACTTTTTAAAAATTGAAAGTACATGGGGCAGGGAGGCAGGATTGATTATTCCTACCTCTCAATATTGTTTTGTTGATGAGCTAGAGCATCTGCAGTTTTCATTTGCCAGATTAGTCCTGGACTATTCCTGTATAGATAGTGCTAAAGCCAGGAGGAAGCCAGGCAAAATCAGTTTTCTTTCAATAAACTTCATACACACGATAGTTAAGGTAGGTAAAGATGTGCGATAGCGTACCCGAAGCAACAAATAGTTTGTGTATGGGTATTATTGATCCACCACACTATTGCATTTTCTGTACCTAGTTTTAGAATCATTTTACTCTTTCGTGTCTTTTCACATTTATTTGATTGACATTTCAATGAATCATGTCTCTTTGCCTCAGTATCTAAATTTAGACTTTTTTTGTGTTTATTTCTGTAAGTGTGGGCCTACTGGGAATTTCCCTAGTTTCCTGTTGGGCCAGTTTGACCCCGGCCGGAGATCATAGTGGATCATAATGAAGATCATTGGTGGATAACAAACTTAAAGGTAGCAAGCAGTGCCAGTCGGCAACAGCCAGAGCCAGCATAGGATCGTCTTGTGTAAAGAGAGGTATGGATTCAAGGGAGGAAAATGTAATTCTCCCTCTTTACAAAGCATTGGTAAGGCCTCATTTGGAATATGCAGTGCAATTTTGGAATCCTGTGTACAAAAAGGACATCTTTGAAATGGAAAGGGTTCAGAAGGGCAATTAAATTAATAAGGGGATTGGGGGAGCTTGAATATGAAGAGAGACTGGAAAAGTTACAATTATGTACGCTGGAGAGAAGGCGCTTGCGTGGGGATATAATTACTGTGTATAAATACATTAACAAGCCATACAATAAACTATCTGGGGCATTGTTCACCAATAGAACATGTCAGAGGACACGAGAACATCCCTTAAAAAAAAAAAAGGTTTAGGCTTCAAGCTCGGAAAGGGTTTTTCTCTGTGAGAACGGTAAAGCTATGGAACTGTCTTCCAGTGGACGTTGTTATGGTAGTTTCATTGGTCAGTTTAAAAAAAAGCTGGATGAGTTTCTGCAAACAAGGAATGTTGCAAGTTACTGGTATTGATACATAAAGTAAAGTTGATCCAGGGAAATTTCCGATTGCTACTTGTCAAGAAGGAATTTTTTCCCCTTCATAAATTTGGCGTTTTTTTTTTGCCTTCCTATGGATCAACAGTTAGGCAGGAAATGAGGATATTGCTAGATGGGTGGGACTGGATATACATATGTCTTTATTTAACCTCAAATACTATAAACTAAACACATACAAGGAGGGAGGATACATTTTAGCCCAAACAATTTACTTTTCCTTTAATATGACTGCATGAATTAAACTAGTTAAAGGGATAAATACTGGCCAAATATAACATTTCAGCTATCTTCCAGATGGATCTATAATCACAGGGAGGAAGGATCTCTTAATTCCACCTTCCTGTGAATAATAGAATGTCTGAGTTCTAATAGAATAATAGAACTCAGACAATGCAAGGTTAAACCAAATAAGGTGAGGAAAAGCACTCCAAGAATCTGCCATTTAATATGCCACCCAATTGCATGTTAAAAAGCACACACTAGTGTTGGCCAATCGGACTGGCCACACTAGGTGCGCTGGGGCCTGTTGCGCTCTGATCCAATGATCGGAGCACATGCGATCACCATTTTCTGTGCCATTTACTTGCCATTTACTTGTGCTCTGATGACAGGAATCACAGTGCAAGCAACGCACATGTTCAGTGTGATCTTGGTCTAAAGGGGACAATCTCAAAAGTCAATTCTTAAAGCTCTCCTTTTAGATACTCAAAACTTATATTGCCTATCTGTTTAGTACAAATGGGCAAAGTTTAAAGGCCAACACCATCACCACCTATCCATGCAAAATCTGTGGCTATAAACTCAATCCTCTGTATCTTTGGGTAAAACTCTACCGGGCTCACAGCATACACCCAGCATGAGTATGCCGGGATCTCCTGTAAGCCAACGCATGATTCACCCTGAATAGGCGTAGCTTTTTGTGGATCGCAGTGCAAGCGGACATTAATGTGCTTTCGTGTGCAGTTCCGTCTGCTATAGTGTAGCCTGACCCTTCCCTTAGATTATTATATCTTGCTAATACAATAATTTATTGATTGTAGCCTTTATATGGTGCGAGTGCTGATATGGGTTTCTTGTAGGTCTTTCCTTACCTTTTTTGAGTAGTTAAACTGTGGTCTCCAAACAAGTTAGGGTTGAAAGAAAGCCTGCAGTATTCTCCTTACATTGGGGTGAATGTTCAAACTTCCTGCTTCCATTAGGTTGAGTGACATCACCTGACCTCTGCCGGCCCTTTTCCCCCGGGGGAGAAGCATGCTCAGTTGAGACTTATTGATGGAGAAATCAGGAAGTACCTGAGGAATAAATTGACAGTTGAGAAGGGGAGCCTATTAATGCAGACTGGCTGGTCACATGGCTAAAAACAGGAAGTTCAACCAGGAAGTTACATTGCTGAACCTTTCCAGCGATAACTGCTCATAAATTTTATCTAGAGATGTGAGTTAGGTTTTATTTTGAAGGTGTGATAGAAGGCTTTTTATATAATTCTTACTAGTTTGGAAGAATTTGAGACCACAGTTACCCTTTAATGATTATTCCCCAGCACTATCATATTTCAGACTGTCAGCACAATTGGTTTGCATATCCTCCATTACAATATAGATGCAAGGTTAAACTTACACTCGTGACTTCTGAACAGCAGATGGCACTCTGTCCCAACGTGCTTCTACAGAAAATGATTGTAGTGCCGTATTAGTCCAAAATAAAGATATTTAAAAATAAGAGTACTGTAATACTTAGTCTAAAGATTAAGGACTAGGCCACAGTGAAGCACTTTTTAAAGTACGCTAGAGAGCGCTGCGTTGCAATTCATAAATCACAGCACATGCGTTTCGCATTTTTGTGCGCAATCGCACGCTCTCTGATTGTGAATCACTGGGTGATCGCAATCACGAGCATACGAGCGTCTGTGCACGAGAGCGGTATAGTGTGGCCTCAACCTAACAGTTTATTTAGTTGACAAGCTTTCAAGGACTATACCCTTTTCATCAGGTCAAAGCAGTACTGAGTACGGTACTGCTCTGACCTGATAAAGAGGGTATACCGTATATACTCGAGTATAAGCCGAGGTACCCATTTTTACCTCAAAAACAGGAAAACCAGATTGACCTGAGTATAAGCCGAGGGTTGAAATTATGACCACTAATGCCTTCTGTTTCTGTATTGCTTTGAGGCTTTAGTTGCCCTTTAAATGGACAGCAGAATTCCCATACAGTAATAGCCAAATCCAGTATGGCTATTACTGCCTGGGACTACTGTATGGGAATTCTGCTGTCCATTTAAAGGGCAACTAAAGCCTCAAAACAATACAGACTTAAAAGGCAACAATAGATAACATCCTCCTTCTGATTCTGTATTGTTTTTATGCTTTAGTTGCCCTTTAAATGGTCAGCAAAATTCCCATACAGTAATAGCCATACTGGATTTGGCTATTACTTTATGGGAATTCCTCTGTCCATTTAAAAGGCAACTAAAACCTTATTCAGATGCTTTGCTTGCTGGGAGTTGTAGTTTCTAAACATCTGTATTGGCAAGTTAAACAAAAAATACAGTGTAATGCCCAACTCTGTAACCCCAATGAATAATACCCAGTAAGAATAAGAAGGATAAGTTAAGGTACCATTACTTACCGGTCCCACAGGACCGGACAGGAGTGCCCGATGACTCGCTCTTTCCCTGCTCCTCCATTGCAGCAGATCAGCTGATTCAGATTCAGCAGGGCTTACGTAACGGTGCGCACGTGCCAGACATGCATGCGCATACCCACTCGGTCTCCTTATGCGGCTTGTTCAAGTGCCAGTTTAGAATATCCGGCGGCCAAACGGATGCAACGATCCGTAAGTGGACGGAATACCCACCATATTTTGTCATTCCTTCATTTAGCAACGTGACCCGAGTATAAGCCGAGGCAAGGTTTTAGGTTTATTTTTAAACCTAAAAACCTCGGCTTATACTCGAGTATATACGGTAGCCCTCAAAAGCTTGTACAGTATAGTATAGTATAATGTTTGAGGTTGAATAAAGACATATGTCCATCCCGTCCAACCCATCTAGCAATATCCTCATTTCCTGCCTAACTGTTGATCCAGGGAAAGGAAAAAAAAAACACCAAATTTATGAAGGGAAAAAATCCTTCCTGACTCCAAGTGGCAATCAGAAATTTCCATGGATCAACTCTACTTTATGTATTAACACCAGTAACTTGCAACATTCCTTGTTTGCAGAAATTCCTTGCAACATTCCTTGTTTGCAGAAATTCCTTGTTTGCTTTTTTTTTAAAACTGACCAATGAACCTGCCATAACAACATCCACTGGAAGACAGTTCATTAGCTCCCCCAATTCCCTTATTAATTTAGTTGCCCTTCTCTGAACCCTTTCCATTTGTACACAGGATTCCAAAATTTCACTGCATATTACAAATTAGGCCTTACCAATGCTTTGTAAAGAGGGAGAATAACATTTTCCACGCTTGAATACATATCTCTCTTAAAGACAATACCATGCTTACTTGCTACCTTTAAGTTTGTTATCAACCAAAACTCCAAGATCCCTTTCCAACAGGGATTCACTTAACACAGAGCCATTTATAGTATAAGCAGCACAAGGATTTTTAAGTCCAAAATGCATCACCTTACATTTATCAACATTGAATCTCATCTGCCACTTAGCAGCCCACTGTGACAATCTATCTAAATCCCCCTGCAATGATTGCACATCCTCTGACATTTTTAATGGTCAACAAAGGTTTGTGTCGTCAGCAAACACAGAAACCTTGCTGACAATACCCACTTCCAAATCATTAATGGATTAAATAGAAGCGGCCCCAACACAGAACCCTGTGGCATCCCACTTAGCACTTTAGTCCATAATGATGAAGCCCCATTAACAACTACTCTCTGCATCCTATTCATTAATCAATTTTCTATCCATGTACAAATGTGACTCCCCAGACCAACAGACCTTAACTTATACATTAGTCACCTATGGGGGACTGTGTCAAAAGCCTTAGCAAAATCCAAGTAAACTACATCTACTACTATGCCAGAGTCAAAATTTCTACTTACTTCCTCATAAAATCCAAGCAAGTTAGTTTGACAAGATCTATTCCTCCTAAATCCATGTTGGTTACTACTTACAGTATAATGTCTTGAAACATACTATAGAATATGTTCCCTTATTAAGCTTTCCAGTATCTTCCCCACCACTGAAGTTAAACTTACAGGCCTGTAATTAAAGGGGAACTGTGGTCTCCAAACAAGTTTAAAGGCCAGTTTCCTACCTTTAAAACGAGCCATCAACCACCTCTCTACGTGCTCCACAGACCAAGATATACAGAAATGACTTACCAGAAAGTTAATGGGTTGGAGGCTGACATGTGACATTCCTAAGGCTTCTCCTGCACAGTGCCGCCGGCGAGCACAGCCTCAGACTCCCTCAGTGTGTGAGGGAGACAGGAAGTCCCTCCTCCTCTCTGCTGTGTGAAGTCCTGACAGAGAAGGTAAGGGAATCTACAGCCCTTCTCTTTCACTGTGTGAAAACAGCCTTTTCAGGCAGAGTTCTCACTCTGCCTGAAAAGGCTGATTCCACAGAGTTTTCTGTAGGGGGGGCCTGAGTAACCCACGGCACCCACGAGTGGGCAGGCCACAGCACCCATGAGTGGGCAGGGCCATGGCACCCATGAGTGGGAGGGGCCACGGCACCCACGAGTGGGTGGAGCCACATGGGTCTGTAAGATAATGGGCCATGGGGGGCCTTCAACTGGAGGGACCATGGGGTCCATGAGTAGGAGGGACCAGGGGGGCTGCAAAGCGGAGGAGACACAGGACAGATTGACTGAAGGTTTCTGAGCAGGAAGCAGCAAGTGCAGGGGACCTGGTGATGCTGCTGCCATATCACACACAAAAATGTAAATATCTTCAAAACTATGCAAAATAAACAATGTAAATAAATTGCAAAAATTCTCAGGGGAGCAATTCCTATCAATTTACCTCAATTTACCTAAAGTAATTTTTGGACCACAGTTCCCCTGTGGAATAACATCAGCCTTTTTCCAATCCAGAGGCGCACATCCGGACATGAGGGAATCTGCACAAATAGGAAACAATGGAATAGATAAAACTGAACTTAGCTCCCTAAGGTTGGGTACACATGGAGGGACTATTTGTCCCGACCGAGCGCTCGCTACAAGCGAGCCGAATTTGCGAACGATCGACTGTGCGGTCCTATAGGGAACGGACGATCGAAGTCGGTCGCAGTAGGCCACCCCACACCAGGGGATATTTTTGGCCGACCGATAGAGCCGTGAATCGGTTGGTCAGCCGAAAATATCTTCTGGTATGTACCCAGCCTAAGGACCGAGGATGTATTTTATCCGATCCAGGAGATTTATTAAAATTAACCTTATTTAGTTCTTTCTGTACCATATCCTCGGTTAACCAAAGTGCACTTGCATCTTTTATACCATTATTGCTACTATACTCTATGATATCTGTACTTTGATCTTCTATAGTGTATACAGAGAAAGACATTTGCTTTATCGCCATCCTCCGTAACTAAGTTATCCCCATTAATTAATGGTGCCACATTTTCAGTCTTCTTACTATTTATATACTTAAATGTTAGGCTTAGTAATGCTTTGTTCAGCTATCCTAACTAACTTCATTATTAATTTTAGCTAGTTTGATTGCTTTGGTACACTCCTTGTTACAGTTTTTATAATCCCTAAAGGCCCTTTGCGTTCCCTCTGACTCTGGTTTTAAATGCCTTTTTCTTCCTTTCCATTTGCCTCTTTACATCAGAATTCAGCCACATGGGTACGGATTTATTTTTTTTACATTTATTTCCCAAGGTTATATATACATTTAGATGTGAAATGGCTTAAAATCCCCTTACCTGATAATACTTTATCCCAGTTGACATTCTGAAGAGCTACTTTTAACCTGGGAAAATTTGCCCGAAATTAAAAGTCTTTGTTAACCCAGGGCACTTTTCCTTTCGAAAACATACTCCAAATAACACTATTTCATGGTCACTATTCCCTAAGCCTCCAGTTACCTTTATATCTATAATGTGCTCCACGATGTTAGATATTACCAGATCCAACAGAGCTCATTTTCTAGTAGGAACTTCAACCACCTTTGAGAGAAAATTATCCTGCAGCACATTCAGAAACTCATCGCCCTTTTGTGTGTTGGCAGTTCCATTCCACCAATCAATGTCAGGTTAATTGATCCCCCATAATGAGTACACTCCCCAAACTTTCAGCCCTTGCCAACTGAATATGAAGCTGACTCACTTCCTCCTTGCTAGCATTTGGTGGCTTATTGCAGACATCAACAATGACATTACCCCCTTTCCTGTTGCCTAATTCCACCCATATTGCCTCCACTTTAACATCCATATCGCCAGTTATCTCTTTTTTAAAATTTGGCTTCAATTCTTTTTTAAAGGGCATGTCCACCCCTTTTTCTTAATTTTGATATAGTGTAGGGCTTCCGTCCCCAGTCCCAACCGCTAAAATAGTTTTAGCAGAAACTCCCCCGATCATTACTTACCTTACCCCTTTCCTCCGGCGTACTGTCCCGGCCCTTTGCTTGCATGAAACTGCAAGCAGTGGGCCTGGCCAGTAGCCGCGTCCATGATTGGCTGAGAGGCAGCCAATCACGGGCGCAGTGGGGAACGCCGGATGAGAGAGGTAAGGTAAGTAATGATTGGGGGAGTTTCTGCACAAAGTAATATAGCGGTTGGGGCTTGGGGAGGGAGCCCTACACTACAGAAAATGGGTTACACACTAGGGGGAGGGAGATCAAAATGGGAGGGAGGGGGCTGCAGTGCGCATGGCAAAATCCTCCTGGAGGAGAGAAAGGAGGCAGAGTCCTATATGTACTCTGCTAAGCTCCTGGTGGCCAGTTTTTGGGACTTTGGAGGGGCATAGCAGGGCAGCAATTTGGAGCGGGGATGTAAGGTAAGGAATTTATTACACAACAGAGTGGGGCCAGTAGTGGGTTAAATTATAGTTTTAGGGTGGACATGCCCTTTAACATAAATATATACTCCTCCCCCTTTCCTTTTTCCTCTGTCCTGCCTAAACAAGGAGTATCCTTTTAAATTTACAGCCCAGTCAGAACTGTTCAACCACGTTTCTGCTAAACCTATTATATCATACTTTTCATTCAATGCCATTATCTCCAATTTACCCATTTTGTCAGCCAGGCTTCTCACAGTTGCAAACATACATTTTAGATTATGATCCTGTCATTTATTTATAAACTTTAATAACATGCCTCCCTACCCCCTATGCTAGCCCCATCCCCCTTTTCACTCACCACTGGCCTATCTATACCCTGCTTTCCTCCTGAGCTATCTATCCTAGTGAGACTGCTAGCATGATTGAGCCAGCATAGTATTGTCTTGTATAAAGAGAGGTATAGATTCAGGGGAGGAGAATGTTATTCTCCCTCTTTACAAAGCATTGGTAAGGCCTCCAGGATATAATCTAAAAGTATGTTTGCAAATGCAAGAAGCCTGGCTGACAAAATGGGTGAATTGGAAATAATGCTTTGAATGAAAAGTATGATGTAATAGATAGCAAACGTGGTTGAACTTTCTGACTGGGCTGTAATTTAAAGGATACTCCTTGTTTAGGCAGGACAGAGGAAAAAGGAAAGGGGGAGGAGTATATATTTATGTTAAAGGGCATGTCCACCCTAAAACTATAATTTAACCCACTACTCGGCCCCACTCTGTTGTGTAATAAATTCTTTACCTTACATCCCCCCGCTCCAAATTGCTGCCCTGCTATGCCCCTCCAAAGTCCCAAAAACTGGCCACCAGCTTAGCAGAGTCATATAGGACTCTGCCTCCTTTCTCTCCTCCAGGAGATTTTGCCATGCGCACTGCAGCCCCCTCCCTCCCATTTTGATCTCCCTCCCCCTAGTGTGTAACCCATTTTCTGTAGTGTAGGGCTCCCTCCCCAAGCCCCAACCGCTATATTACTTTGTGCAGAACTCCCCCAATCATTACTTACCTTACCTCTCTCATCCGGCGTTCCCCACTCGCCCGTGATTGGCTGCCTCTCACCAATCATGGACGCGGCTACTGGCCAGCCCCACTGCTTGCAGTTTCATGCAAGCAAAGGGCCGGGACAGTACGCCGGAGGAAAGGGGTAAGGTAAGTAATGATCGGGGGAGTTTCTGCTAAAACTATTTTAGCGGTTGGGACTGGGGACGGAAGCCCTACACTAATCAAAATTAAGAAAAAGGGGTGGACATGCCCTTTAAAAAAATTGAAGCCAAATTTTAAAAAAGAGATAACTGGCGATATGGATGTTAAATGGAGGCAATATGGGTGGAATTAGCAACAGGAAAGGGGGTAATGTCATGTTGATGTCTGCAATAAGCCACCAAATGCTAGCAAGGAGGAGTGAGTCAGCTTCATATTCAGTTGGCAAGGGCTGAAGTTTGGGGAGTGTACTCATTATGGGGGATCAATTAACCTGACATTGATTGGTGGAATGAACTGCCAACACACAAAAGGGCGATGAGTTTCTGAATGTGCTGCAGGATAATTTTCTCTCAAAGGTGGTTGAAGTTCCTACTAGAAAATAGCTCTTTTGGATCTGGTAATATCTAAATCGTGGAGCACATTATAGATATAAAGTTAACTGGAGCTTAGGAATAGTGACTAAATAGTGTTATTTGGAGTATGTTTTCGAAAGGAAGTGCCCTGGGTTACAAAGACTTTTATTTCGGGCAAATTTTCCCAGGTTAAAAGTAGCTCTTCATAGTCAACTGGGATAAAGTATTATCAGGTAAGGGGATTTTAAGCATTTCACATCTAAATGTATATATACTTGGGAATAAATGTAAAAAAAATAAATCCGACCCATGTGGCTGAATTCTGATGTAAAGAGGCAAATGGAAAGGAAGAAAAAGGCATTTAAAACCAGAGTCAGAGGGAACGCAAAGGGCCTTTAGGGATTTAAAAACTGTAACAAGGAGGTACCAAAGCAATCAAACAGCTAAAATTAATAATGAGTTAGTTGGATAGCTGAACAAAGCATTACTAAGCCTAACATTTAAGTATATAATAGTAAGAAGACTGAAAATGTGGCACCATTAATTAATGGGGAACTTAGTTACGGAGGATGGCGATAAAGCAAATGTCTTTCTCTGTATACACTATAGAAGATCAAAGTACAGATATCATAGTAGTAGTACAATAATGGTATAAAAGATGCAAGTGCACTTTGGTTAACCGGGATATGGTACAGAAAGAACTAAATAAGGTTAATTTAATAAATCTCCTGGATCGGATAAAATACATCCTCGGTCCTTAGGCTGGGTACATACCAGAAGATATTTTCGGCTGACCAACCGATTCACGGCTCTATCGGTCGGCCAAAAATTCCCCTGGTGTGGGGTGGCCTACTGCGACCGACTTCGATCGTCCGTTCCCTATAGGACCGCACAGTCGATCGTTCGCAAATTCGGCTCGCTTGTGAGCGAGCGCTCGGCCGGGACAAATAGTCCCTCCATGTGTACCCAACCTTAGGGAGCTAAGTTCAGTTTTATCTATTCCATTGTTTCCTATTTGTGCAGATTCCCTCATTCCGGATGTGCGCCTCTGGATTGAAAAAGGCTGATGTTATTCCACAGGGGAACTGTGGTCCAAAATTACTTTAGGTAAATTGAGGTAAATTGATAGGAATTGCTCCCCTGAGAATTTTTGCAATTTATTTACATTGTTTATTTTGCATAGTTTTGAAGATATTTACATTTTTGTGTGTGATATGGCAGCAGCATCACCAGTCCCCGCACTTGCTGCTTCCTGCTCAGAAACCTTCAGTCAATCTGTCCTGTGTCTCCTCCGCTTTGCAGCCCCCCTGGTCCCTCCTACTCATGGACCCCAGGTCCCTCCAGTTGAAGGCCCCCCATGGCCCATTATCTTACAGACCCATGTGGCTCCACCCACTCGTGGGTGCCGTGGCCCCTCCCCACTCATGGGTGCCATGGCCCTGCCCACTCATGGGTGCTGTGGCCTGCCCACTCGTGGGTGCCGTGGGTTACTCAGGCCCCCCCTACAGAAAACTCTGTGGAATCAGCCTTTTCAGGCAGAGTGAGAACTCTGCCTGAAAAGGCTGTTTTCACACAGTGAAAGAGAAGGGCTGTAGATTCCCTTACCTTCTCTGTCAGGACTTCACACAGCAGAGAGGAGGAGGGACTTCCTGTCTCCCTCACACACTGAGGAGTCTAGCTGTGCTCGCGCGCGGCACTGTCGGAGAAGCCTAGGAATGTCACATGTAGCCTCCAACCCTTAACTTTCTGGTAAGTCATTTCTGTATATCTTGGTCGTGGAGCCACGTAGAGAGGTGGTTGATGGCTCGTTTTAAAGGTAGGAAACTGGCCTTTAAACTTGTTTGGAGACCACAGTTCCCCTTTAATTACAGGCCTGTAAGTTTAACTTCAGTGGTGGGGAAGATACTGGAAAGCTTATAGGGAACATATTCTATGTATGTTTCAAGACATTATACTGAAGTAGTAACCAACATGGATTTAGAGGAATAGATCTTGTCAACTAACTTGCTTGGATTTTATGAGGAAGTAAGTAGAAATTTTGACTTACCGGCAATAGTAGTAGATGTAGTTTACTTGGATTTTGCTAAGGCTTTTGACACAGTCCCCCATGTGACTAATGTATAAGTTAAGGTCTGTTGGTCTGGGGAGTCACATTTGTACATGGATGAAAATTGATTAAATAGGATGCAAGAGTTTTGTTAATGGGGCTTCATCATTATGGACTAAAGTGCTAAGTGGGATGCCACAGGGTTCTGTGTTGGGGCCGCTTCTATTTAATCCATTAATATTTGGAAGTGGGTATTGTCAGCAAGGTTTCTGTGTTTGCTGACGACACAAACCTTTGTTGACCATTAAAAATGTCAGAGGATGTGCATCATTGCAGGGGGATTTAGATAGATTGTCACATGGGGCTGCTAGTGGCAGATGAGATTCAATGTTGATAAATGTAAGGTGATGCATTTTGGACTTAAAAATCCTTGTGCTGCTTATACTATAAATGGCTCTGTGTTAAGTGAATCCCTGTTGGAAAGGGATCTTGGAGTTTTGGTTGATAACAAACTTAAAGGTAGCAAGTAAGCATGTTATTGTCTTTAAGAAGATATGTATTCAAGCGTGGAAAATGTTATTCTCCCTCTTACAAAGCATTGGTAAGGCCTAATTTGTAATATGCAGTGAAATTTTGGAATCCTGTGTACAAATGGAAAGGGTTCAGAGAAGGGCAACTAAATTAATAAGGGAATTGGGGGAGCTAATGACTGTCTTCCAGTGGATGTTGTTATGGCAGGTTCATTGGTCAGTTTATAAAAAAAAGCAAACAAGAATTTCGCAACAAGGAATGTTGCAAGGAATTTCTGCAAACAAGGAATGTTGCAAGTTACTGGTGTTAATACATAAAGAGTTGATCCATGGAATTTCTGATTGCCACTTGGAGTCAGAAGGATTTTTTCCCTTCATAAATTTGGTGTTTTTTTTTTTCCTTTCCCTGGATCAACATTAGGCAGGAAATGAGGATATTGCTAATGGGTTGGACGGGATGGACTATGTCTTTATTCAACCTCAAACATTATACTATACTATACTGTAACAGCTTTTGAGGGCTACCGTATATACTCGAGTATAAGCCGAGGTTTTTAGGTTTAAAAATAAACCTAAAACCTTGCCTCGCTTATACTCGGGTCACGTTGCTAAATGAAGGAATGACAAAATATGGTGGGTATTCCGTCCACTTACGGATCTGTTGATCCGTTTGGCCGCCGGATATTCTAAACTGGCACTTGAACAAGCCGCATAGGATAAAAAAGAAAACAATCAAAACATAAAACTAGTTTCGTCTGTAGTTGGAAGATCCAAAATACCTCTCCCTATAAGCTGAGAAAGTCACCCCTCTTGCAGGGGAGGAGACCCTCTCTATTATCTTGACACTTAAACGTCTCCAGTTCGAGGTGTACAGGTCGCAAGTGTTTCCCTATAGGGGTTATTGGATTGTCACTTTTAATAGACAGGATATGATCCTCAATCCTACATTTCAGATCACGTGTAGTGGAGCCATATTGTATTTTACATTTTTGACATCCAAGCAGATAAACCACTGATCTAGTTTACAGTTAGCAAGCACTTATTGATATAGTTTTTGCCTGTTAACTGTAGATTCAAACAAAGAACTTATGGTAATTACTCCACACGTTATGCACCCGAGCTACCACATTTAAAGGTGCCAAGGTGACCCAGCCTATTGCTTCTATTATTCATGCCATTTCTTTTGGGAACAAACGCTAGTGGCTAGGATAGAGCCTACGTGGAGGCTTTCTTAGACACAAATTTTAATGAACACTCATCAAGGATGTTCCCAGTACAGTTATCCCATATAAAATAGGTAAGTTTTTCTTAACTATGTTACAGCTCTGGGTGAAACTCGCAACTGAATTCTGTTGAGAAATATATATATTCTGTTCCCGTTTGTTCCCAGCATGTTCCTTATGATCTCTCAAGAGATATACATCTATCCAGATCACTGGCTTTTTTCAGAGCTTGTTCAATGAGCCTGTCTGGATAACACCTATCACCTAGCCTTGCCTTTAGTAATTGTGACGGATTAAAAAATCCGAGTCGCTAGAACAATTCCTACGGATTCTGACAAATGGCTATATGGGATACTGTTAATCGTGTGTCTGGGGTGGCAGCTACTCGCCTTCAAAATAGAGTTCCCTGCTGTTTCCTTACGTTATAGTGTTGAATTAATTTGATATGTCAAGGAGTCAACGTATAGTTTCAGATCTAGGAATTCATTTGCCAGGGATTAGATTTTCCCACCAAGAAAATATTACAGACATTGTCATTCAAGTAATTTATATATGATAGGAGGCTCTCCTCCCTCCATATAAACAGCAGGTCATCGATATATCGACCATAAAAGACCACTTCATCACAAAAAACATGATTACCCCGAGAACGTGGGACTCCTCCCACCACCTCATGAAGATATTAGCATAAGTGGGAGCGAAGGAAGCGCCCATCGCTGTCCCAGTCTGGAGTAAAAGACACCCTGATGAATAGAAAATAATTATGATGGAGCAGGAAATCAAGGCCCGAACAATAAAGTCATTCACCACAGGAGAATACAGACCAAAACTTGATAGAACCTCTTTAACCGCAGTAATGCCTAACTCATGTGTTATAGAGGTACACAGTGAGGAGACATCCCAGTGTTGCCCATTGTCATCTTCCCCATACTATGTCATTATTAAATTTTGGAGAACATGGGTACATCTCTATATAAGATGTCTTACCTTCACTATAGGTGTAGCATATGATCAACCCAATCAGAATATAGTGTTATTTAGTATAGGTGCAAAAAAATAAAGTGCACTGGTTAAAGGACAATTATACTCACCTTCCCTTCGCTCCACATCTTTGTGCTGTAGCTTTTACTCAGGGTGAGGACCTGAACCACTAGGTCCTCACCCCTGGATTGCGTAACCTACAGCAACGTCTTACAGCAATGCTGCTCTGGTAGGCTCCGCCCCTCCTCCCGTCGGCGACGAGGCCAATAGGAAGGCACGCTCTGCAACAAGCGTGCCTTCCTATTGGCCTCTCGCCCACGGGGAGGAGGGGGCGGAGCCTACCAGAGCAGCGTTCCTGTAAGACGCTGCTGTAGGTTACGCGAATCCAGGGGTGAGGACCTAGTGGTTCAGGTCCTCAGGCCAATAGGAAGGCACGCTTGTTGCAGAGCGTGCCTTCCTATTGGCCTCATCGCCGATGGGAGGAGGGGGCAGAGCCTACCAGAGCCGCGTTGCTGTAAGACGCTGCTGTAGGTTACGCGAATCCAGGGGTGAGGACCTAGTGGTTCAGGTCCTCACCCTGAGTAAAAGCTACAGCACAAAGATGTGGAGCGGAGGGAAGGTGAGTAAATTGTTTTAACAAAAACTTTTAACTATAAAAGCAATTTTATGTTTCTAAAGGGTATGTCCACCCTTCAAAAAAAATTTTCACCAAACATTCCCCCTGTCCCCCCAGCCCCAACCGCTATATTAGTAATATCAGAAAATGCCCAAACTTTACTTACCTTCCCTCTTTACTCCACCGCGCGCCAGGCCCTCTGCTGCGAGAAAATGCCAATCACGGACGCGGCTGCCGGGAGTTCAGTGCGGCAGAGGCAAGAGGGAAGGTAAGTAATGTTCTGGGCATTCTATTAGATAATTCTAATAGAGCGGTTGGGGCTGGGGGGAATGTTGGTAAAAAGGTTTTTATGGTGGGAGGGAATCCTAATCGGGAGGGAAAAGGAGGGAGAGGGAGGGGGAGAAGGGCTGCAGTACGCATGCCAAACTTTCCTGGAGGCCAGGTAGGAGGAAGAGTCCTATATGGACTCTGCTATCCTCCTGGGTGGGGGGGGGGGGACTACAGGAGAACCATATGGAGCTAGATGTGAGGTAAGGATTAAACTACACTACACAATGGGGCCAGTAGTGGGGGGGATTATAGTTTTGGGGGTGGACATGCCCTTTAAAGGAATCATTCCTGCATATAGACTGAGGCATTGTTCCTAGGTAAAGTATGAGCAGAAGTTGACGTTTTAAAGGGATTTAAGCTATTACATTTCTAATTTATACCTTTAGGGAACAAGTGTAAACAAATTAGGTCCTTTTATAAAAGGCTTTATAATTTTGAAATTGAGCAACAAACAGAACAGGCTTACATGGAGTATAAATGCGTAATAAGTGCAAAAAAGCAATTAAAGGGCAGTCCACCAGGCCGGCCTTAGGATAACAGAAACCTGTGCAAGATTTGTTACTGGCGCTACCACAAAACACCAGCCTGGGTACAAACAATACACTGTTGAATGCTGCTTTTCTTGGCTGCTTCAAATCAAATCCCAACCTACTGCCTTTCAGTAACTTCAGTGCGTGCTTGTATATATTGTGGGTGTATTATTACATAACACGTAATATACTAATGCACAGACAGAAAAGCATACAGACATCTTAAGTAAGGCTTATGTGTTGGGGGCTTAGAGGGGCTGTGGCACTGATGCACAATTTTGACTTACAGGTCCATGACCTAAGACCAGTGCCGCCCTACCATGAAGCAACTGAAAAGATTGCTCATGGCGCACGCATCTGGGTATATTAAAGGCTGCAATCTGTAAAAAAAAGAAATTACCTGTCAGTTTAGACTGTCAGTGAAGTCAGCTCTGAAGCGTGTCGCGGGTAAGTGTCTCCTCTCTCTGTAAGATTTACTGAAGAATGGGAGGTAAGAGGATAGATAGATAGATAGATTAGATAGATAGATAGATAGTAGATAGATGATAGACGGAGATAGATGATAGATGAGAGATGATAGATAGAGAGAAAGAGATAGATAGATGGGAATAGAGAGATATACAATAGATGATACTTCTATCATCTATCTGTATATCTCTCCATCTATCTATCTCTTTCTCTCCATCTATCTCCATCTATCATCTATTCCGTCTACATCTGGCATCCGGTCTGCAGGGCTTCCCGTTTTTACAGAGCCCCCTGTTTGAAGGGCCCCTTGTGTCTCCAGCCCCCCTGGTCTGCAGGGACCTTCCCAGGGCCCTCTGGTGGCAGGCCCTTTTTTCTGCTGGGCCCTCCTAGATAAATCAGCACATTCCTACTGTTTACTCTGGTGATGTATCACTATCACAGGGTTACCCTTTGTTGGGAGTGTCTGACACTGCAAAGTGAATATTAAAGAGAACATAACCATGACGCCAGCCTGGAGCGTGGCTGGAACGCTACGGTTAAGGTTCTGACACACCTTCTGTCCTTATCAATGTTAATGTTTTGAACCATCCAGACACGTTGGATATTTAAGCTTACAAATGATTTGGCCAACATATTTTATTCTAAATAAAGTATGGTAGGGAATTCTAATGTATTGAACTACCATGTTTTTATGCGTTATAACAATTGAAACTTTATAAATGTGTATCAAAATAAAATAATTCAAGTTTTGCCACACCCAGCAAAGAAGCACACACCACACGCAAAGCCACGCCCACACGCAAAGCCATAGGCACACCATTCAAAAGTTTTTCAGGTGCCAAAAACCCTAGGGACACCCCTGCCTAAGACTCCCGGCTGGCATCCCCTCCTGGTAATGCCATCTGTGCAGTCGCACCGGTCGCCCATATCAAAGGCCAGCCCTGATGTCCCCCAAATTGGTCATAAAATCTGATTTGATCTTCATCTAAGTCACAACGATAGACAATCACGGTCTGCTTAAACTAATACCACACATGTTTTTATTGAACACACCATAGTAACATAGTAACATAGTAATTAAGGTTGAATAAAGACATTCGTCCATCAAGTCCAACCCATTCAATTTTTTTTTTTTTTTTTATTTATTTATTTTTTTAACCCTACCTAACAGTTGATCCAGAGGAAGGCAAAAAACCCCAGCTAAAAAGGGGGGGAAAAATTCCTTCCTGACTCCAAACGGCAATCGGAATATCCCTGGATCAACCAGATCTATATGATTAATACCAGTAATTCTCAATATTTTTTAGTTTTAGAAAATTATCCAGGCCTTTTTTAAAGTTATTCAATGAACTTGCATTACCACCTCTGCTGGAAGACAGTTCCACAGTTTCACCGTTCTCACTGTAAAGAAAACCTCTCCTAACTTGAAGATGAAACTTCTTTTCTTCCAACCTTAAAGGATGTCCACGAGTCCTCTGATATGACCTATTAGTGGAACAATGCACCAGAGAGTTCACTGTATGGGCCTTAATATATTTGTATAAGGTATCATGTCCCCACGCAACCGCCGCTTCTCCAATGTAACAGCCCTAATTGTTAATCTGCCTGCATATTCAAGCCCCTCCATCCCCTTATTAATTTAGTTGCCCTTCTCTGAACTGCCTCAATTTAAGATGTCCCTTTTGTATATGGGATTCCAAAACTGCACCGCATATTCCAAATGTGTTACCAGTGCCTTGTAAAGAGGGAGAATAATATTTTTCTCTTTGATTCCATTCCCCTCTTATACAGAACAATATCTTGTAGCTCTAGCTGTTGCTACTGGCCTTGTTTGCTACAGCAAGTCTGTATCTACCAGAACCCCCAAATTTTTCCATTTCAGATGCACTTAACACGAGTTATTTATGGTGTAGGTGGCACAGGGATTATTAATCCCAAATGCATCACCTTACATTTATCAACATTGAATCTATCTGCCATTCTGCTGCCCATTTGATAATCTATCTAGGTCTGCTTGCAGCACTTGCACATCATTGGAAGTTTCAAAGCCTGCATAATTTAGTGTCATCAGCAAACACAGAGACCTTGCTCTCAATGCCCTTCTAAGTCATTTATAAACAGATTAAACAGAAGCGGCCCCAGTACAGAACCCTGAGGAACTCCGCTTAGAACTTTAGCCCACATAGATGTAGCTCCATTAACCACCACTCTCGTTTGCGGTCCAATAACCAGTTCTCTATCCATGAACAAATGTTTTCTTCAAGGCCAACAGTCCTCAGTTTATACATTAGTCGCCTATGTGGCACAGTATCAAAGGCTTTTGCAAAATCCAAATATACCACATCCACAGCTGTGCCTGAATCTAACTTCTTACTCACTTCTTCATAAAAACCAATTAAATTGTCTGGCATGATCTATTTCTCATAAATCCATGCTGACTACTACTAATAAGATAATCCTTGGAGACAAAGTCAAGGATATGATCCCTTAACAAAGTTTCCATCACCTTCCCTACCACTGATGTTAGGCTTACAGGTCTATAGTTACCAGGCTGTGAACGACTACCTTTTTTGAATATTGGTATTACATTGGCTTTTTTCCAATCCAGCGGCACATCCCCAGACAAAAGCGAATCTGAAAAATGAGACACAGTGGTCTTGCTAGAACTGAACTAAGCTCTTTTAAAATCCTAGGATGCAATCCATCTGGTCCTGGCGCTTTATTGATATTAACTTTGTCTAATTGATTCCGTACCATATCTCTGTTATCCAATGTGAAAACTCTTCATTTCTCCTGCACATGTTACAATCCCTACTGTAAGGATTCTCAACAGTAAAAACCGATGTATGTAAAAAAACGGTTTAGCAGATTAGCTTTTCGGCATCCTCTACAACCACTCAGCTCCATTATTTAATGGTCCCACATTCTCAGTCCTCATTTTTTACCATTTATTACTTAAAAAACATCTGGGGTGGACTTGCTTTGTTCGGCAATCCGTTTCATTTTCTATTTTAGCTAGTTTAATTGCTTTCTTGCACTCTTTATTACAACTTTTGAAGTCCCTGTAAGCCTGTTCTGTGCCTTCTGCTTTCAAAATTTAAAAGCCCTTTTCTTTTTTCATTTCTTTTTACCTGAGCATTAAGCCATGCAGGAGTGGACCTAATTTTTTTACACTTGTTTCCTAAAGGTACCGATTTGGAAATGTATAGTTTAATATCCCTTTAAAAGTGGTCCACATCTGCTCAGTATCTTTACCTAGAAACAGTTCCCCCCAGTATGAGCAGAAGCGATTCCTTAAAAGCATAAAATTAGCTTTCCTAAAGTTAAAAGTTTTTGTTAAGCCAGTGCACTTTAGTTTTCTGCAACCTATATTAAATGACACTATATCATGGTCACTATTCCCTAAGCTTCCCATTACCTTCATCTCCAAAATGAGCTCTGGGTTATTAGATATCACCAGATCCAACAACGCATTCTTTCTAGTAGGAACTTCTACCATCTGTGAAAGAAAATGCTCATAGGAAATTTAAGAACTTTATACCTTTTGAGGTGCTGGCAGTTCCATTACTCCAATCTATTTCAGGGTAGTTAAAATCCCCCATAACAGAAAATGCCCATACCAGCAGCCTTCGCCAACTGCATATGGAGATTCATTTCCACCTCTTCCCCGGCATTTGGCGGCTTATAACACACTCCAACAATTATTTACCTACCTTCTTGCTTCCTGTACACAGTTCCACCCATAATGTTTCTGCCGCATCGTTTGTCCCCCATCTATTCCATCTTTTAATTTGGCTTCAATTCCTGTTTAACAACATACATACTCCTCCTCCTTCTTATTAACTCGGTCATGTCTGAATAAGGAGTACCCTTCAATATTTACTGTCCAGTCTGTGTGAATCATTAAGCCATGATTCTGCTATACAATTACATCATACCTTTCCTTTAACGCTATTATTTCAAGTTCACCGGTTTTTCCAGCCAGACTCCTTGCATTTGTAAACATACATTTTAGATTATCAATTGATTTACTTCCATACATGGTCGTACATGCCTCCTTATCCTCTATGCTCCCCCTCCTCCTTCTTCCTCCGTTGTGTTACTAGCCCCCAGATCCCTAACTTCTCTATCTACCCCTGTGTAGTTAAACGTTCCCTCCCCCCCCCATACCTAGTTTAAAATCTCCTCCAACCCCCTAGCCATCTTCTCCCCAAAACAGTTGCACCACCACCATTGAGGTGCAATCCGTCACTAAAGAGCCTGTAGCCAACAGAAAAGTCAGCCCAGTTCTCTAAAAACCCAAACCCCATCTCTACACCCACTCCCTTACCACGCATTTATACTCCTGAGCTCCTGTTGCCTCCCTAGCGTAGCACGTGGCTGCGGTAGATTCTTTCACAGTGCAGGAGTCCAACCAACGGGAAGAGATTGAAGGTGTTGTTTACAGCCACCCTGCACTATAAAAAAAAACACACCAGTTTTGGGTTTGCTTTTCCCAAAGAAGCATTGCCTGATGTGAATGATGCCTCCACAAATGAGAAGACCTACGATTAAGAATTGTTGACTGCATAAAACTGGAAAGGGTTATAAAGTATTTCCAAACGCCTTGCTGTTCATCAGTCCACAGTAAGACAAATTGTCTATAAATGGAGAAGGTTCAGCAATGCTTCTACTCTTCCTAGGAGTGGCCGTCCTGTAAAGATGACTGCAAGAGCACAGCGCAGAATTCTCAGTGAGGTGAAGAAAAATCCTAGAGTGTTAGCTAAACACCTACAAAGTGTCTGGCATCTGCTAACATCCCTGTTAGCAAATCTACGATACATAAAACACTAAACAAGGACAGATACCACAGAGGAAGCCGCTGCTGTCCAAAAGTAAACATTGCTGCATGTTTAAAGTTTGCAAAAGAGCACCTGGATGTTCCACAGCAGTACTGGCAAAATATTCTGTGGACAGATGAAACCAAAGTTGAGTTCTTTGGAAGAAACACACACTATGTGGAGAAAAAGAGGCACAGCACACCAACATCAAACCTCATCCCAACTGTGAAGCATGGTGGTGGGGGCATCATGGTTTGGTGCAGCTCTGCGCGCGTCAGGGCCTTGACGAATTGCTATCATTGAAGGTAAAATGATTTCCCAAGATATCAAGACATTTTGCGGAGAACTTAAGGCCATCTGTCCACCAGCTGAAGCTCCGAATAAGATGGGTGTTGCAAGAGGAGAACGACCCAAAGCATAGAAGTAAATCAACAACAGAATGGCTTAAATAGAAGAAAATACACCTTCTGGAGTGGCCCAGTCTGATTGAGGTGCTGTGGCATGACCTCAAAAAAAGCGATTTACACCAGACATCCCAAGAATATTGCGAAACTGAAACAGTCTGTAAAGAGAAATGGTCAAGAATTACTCTTGACCGCTGTGCACATCTGATCGGCAACTACGATGTTGAAGTATTGCTGCCAGGTTCAACCAGATATGATCCAGGTTTCACATACCTTTTCCACGCACTGTGAATGTTTACATGGCGTGTTTAATAAAAAATGGAAACATTTAATTATCTGTGTGGTATTAGTTAAGCAAACCGTGATTTTTGGTGACTTAGATGAAGATCAGATCACATTTTATGCCCAATTTGTGCAAAAATCTATATAATGCCAAAAAGTTCACAAACTTTACTTGCAAACAGTAGTTGCTGTGTTTTTTATTTACCTCCTTGCCTTCTGTTCCCCCTCTGCATTTTTTGACCACATCACTATTCTGTTATCTCTCCTCTCTCCCTCTTCACTTTCCTTGGCACCTTTTGCTTTTAATTAGTTTTTCCTCCTCTCCCTCTTGTTTTTTCTTGTTATCCTTGGAATAGCTTTTTACTTTCTTAAACCTTGTTAAATTCAGCACTGCTCTGACCTGATGAGGGGTTTAGCCCTCGAAAGCTTGTCAACTAAATAAACTGTAATTAATCCTCAGGAAAAGTATCATAGTACTCTTATTTTATTTAAAAAATAAGGGTACTGTGATACACTTTTCTAAGGACTAACAGTTTATTTAGTTGACAACATTAAAGAGGTGTAAGGAAGAAGGGTTTGGGTTTATAGAGAACTGGGCAGACTTTGCTGTTGGCTACAGGCTCTTTAGTAGGGATGGGTTGCACCTCACTGATGGTGGTGCAGCTGTTTTGGGGGTGATTTTAAGCGAGGTTTTGGGAGGGGGAGGCGTTTCAATTCACCCATTTTGTCAGCCAGGCTTCTTGCATTTGCAAACATACTTTTTAGATTATTATCCTGTAATATATTCACACACTTTAATACGCATGCCTCCCTACCCCCTATGCTAGGCCCTTTCCACCCAACACTGTCCTATTTACACCCTGCTTTCCTCCTGGGCTATCTATCCCAGTGAGACTGCTAATACGCTCCCCCTCCCAAACCTCGCTTAAAATCACCCCCAAAACAGCTGCACCACCATCAGTGAGGTGCAACCCATCCCTACTAAAGAGCCTGTAGCCAACAGCAAAGTCTGCCCAGCTCTCTATAAACCCAAACCCTTCTTCCTTACACCTCTTTAATGTTGTCAACTAAATAAACTGTTAGTCCTTAGAAAAGTATCGTATCACAGTACCCTTATTTTTTAAATAAAATAAGAGTACTATGATACTTTTCCTGAGGATTAATTACAGTTTATTTAGTTGACAAGCTTTCGAGGGCTAAACCCCCTTCATCAGGTCAGAGCAGTGCTGAATTTAACAAAGGTTTAAAAGAAAGTAAAAAGCTATTCCAAAGGATAACAAGAAAAAACAAGAGGGAGAGAAGGAGGAAAAAACTAATTAAAAGCAAAAGGTGCCAAGGAAAGTGAAGAGGGAGAGAGGAGAGATAACAGAATAGTGATGTGGTCAAAAAATGCAGAGGGGGAACAGAAGGCAAGGAGGTAAATAAAAAACACAGCAACTACTGTTTGCAAGTAAAAGTTTGTGAACTTTTTGGCATTATATAGATTTTTGCACAAATTGGGCATAAAATGTGATCTGATCTTCATCTAAGTCACCAAAAATCACGGTTTGCTTAAACTAATACCACACAGATAATTAAATGTTTCCATATTTTTTATTAAACACGCCATGTAAACATTCACAGTGCAGGTGGAAAAGGTATGTGAAACCTTGGATTCAATATCTGGTTGAACCTGCTTTGGCAGCAATAACTTCAACCAAACGTTTCCTGTAGTTGCCGATCAGATGTGCACAGCGGTCAAGAGTAATTCTTGACCATTTCTCTTTACAGAACTGTTTCAGTTCTGCAATATTCTTGGGATGTCTGGTGTAAATCGCTTTTTTTGAGGTCATGCCACAGCATCTCAATCAGGACTGGGCCACTCCAGAAGGTGTATTTTCTTCTATTTAAGCCATTCTGTTGTTGATTTACTTCTATGCTTTGGGTCGTTCTCCTCTTGCAACACCCATCTTATTCTGAGCTTCAGCTGGTGGACAGATGGCCTTAAGTTCTCCTGCAAAATGTCTTGATAATCTTGGGAAATCATTTTACCTTCAATGATAGCAATTCGTCAAGGCCCTGACGCAGCAGAGCTGCACCAAACCATGATGCCCCCACCACCATGCTTCACAGTTGGGATGAGGTTTTGATGTTGGTGTGCTGTGCCTCTTTTTCTCCACATAGTGTGTGTTTCTTCCAAAGAACTCAACTTTGGTTTCATCTGTCCACAGAATATTTTGCCAGTACTGCTGTGGAACATCCAGGTGCTCTTTTGCAAACTTTAAACATGCAGCAATGTTTACTTTTGGACAGCAGCGGCTTCCTCTGTGGTATCTGTCCTTGTTTAGTGTTTTATGTATCGTAGATTTGCTAACAGGGATGTTAGCAGATGCCAGACACTTTTGTAGGTGTTTAGCTAACACTCTAGGATTTTTCTTCACCTCACTGAGAATTCTGCGCTGTGCTCTTGCAGTCATCTTTACAGGACGGCCACTCCTAGGAAGAGTAGAAGCATTGCTGAACCTTCTCCATTTATAGACAATTTGTCTTACTGTGGACTGATGAACAGCAAGGCGTTTGGAAATACTTTTATAACCCTTTCCAGTTTTATGCAAGTCAACAATTCTTAATCGTAGGTCTTCTCATTTGTGCGAGGCATCATTCACATCAGGCAATGCTTCTTGGGAAAAGCAAACCCAAAACTGGTGTGTGTTTTTTATAGTGCAGGGTGGCTGTAAACAACACCTTCAATCTCTTCCCGTTGGTTGGACTCCTGCACTGTGAAAGAATACTACCGCAGCCACGTGCTACGCTAGGGAGGCAACAGGAGCTCAGGAGTATAAATGCGTGGCTAAGGGAGTGGGTGTAGAGATGGGGTTTGGGTTTTTAGAGAACTGGGCTGACTTTTCTGTTGGCTACAGGCTCTTTAGTGACGGATTGCACCTCAATGGTGGTGGTGCAACTGTTTTGGGGAGAAGATGGCTAGGGGGTTGGAGGAGATTTTAAACTAGGTATGGGGGGGGGAGGGAACGTTTAACTACACAGGGGTAGATAGAGAAGTTAGGGATCTGGGGGCTAGTAACACAACGGAGGAAGAAGGAGGAGGGGGAGCATAGAGGATAAGGAGGCATGTACGACCATGTATGGAAGTAAATCAATTGATAATCTAAAATGTATGTTTACAAATGCAAGGAGTCTGGCTGGAAAAACCGGTGAACTTGAAATATAGCGTTAAAGGAAAGTATGATGTAATTGTATAGCAGAATCATGGCTTAATGATTCACACACGACTGGACAGTAAATATTGAAGGGTACTCCTTATTCAGACATGACCGAGTTAATAAGAAGGAGGAGGAGTATGTATGTTGTTAAACAGGAATTGAAGCCAAATTAAAAGATGGAATAGATGGGGGACAAACGATGCGGCAGAAACATTATGGGTGGAACTGTGTACAGGAAGCAAGAAGGTAGGTAAATAATTGTTGGAGTGTGTTATAAGCCGCCAAATGCCGGGGAAGAGGTGGAAATGAATCTCCATATGCAGTTGGCGAAGGCTGCTGGTATGGGCATTTTCTGTTATGGGGGATTTTAACTACCCTGAAATAGATGGAGTAATGGAACTGCCAGCACCTCAAAAGGTATAAAGTTCTTAAATTTCCTATGAGCATTTTCTTTCACAGATGGTAGAAGTTCCTACTAGAAAGAATGCGTTGTTGGATCTGGTGATATCTAATAACCCAGAGCTCATTTTGGAGATGAAGGTAATGGGAAGCTTAGGAATAGTGACCATGATATAGTGTCATTTAATATAGGTTGCAGAAAACTAAAGTGCACTGGCTTAACAAAAACTTTTAACTTTAGGAAAGCTAATTTTATGCTTTTAAGGAATCGCTTCTGCTCATACTGGGGGGAACTGTTTCTAGGTAAAGATACTGAGCAGATGTGGACCACTTTTAAAGGGATATTAAACTATACATTTCCAAATCGGTACCTTTAGGAAACAAGTGTAAAAAAATTAGGTCCACTCCTGCATGGCTTAATGCTCAGGTAAAAAGAAATGAAAAAAGAAAAGGGCTTTTAAATTTTGAAAGCAGAAGGCACAGAACAGGCTTACAGGGACTTCAAAAGTTGTAATAAAGAGTGCAAGAAAGCAATTAAACTAGCTAAAATAGAAATGAAACGGATTGCCGAACAAAGCAAGTCCACCCCAGATGTTTTTTAAGTAAATAAATGGTAAAAAATGAGGACTGAGAATGTGGGACCATTAAATAATGGAGCTGAGTGGTTGTAGAGGATGCCGAAAAGCTAATCTGCTAAACCGTTTTTTTACATACGGTTTTTACTGTTGAGAATCCTTACAGTAGGGATTGTAACATGTGCAGAGAAATGAAGAGTTTTCACATTGGATAACAGAGATATGGTACGGAATCAATTAGCCAAAGTTAATATCAATAAAGCGCCAGGACCAGATGGATTGCATCCTAGGATTTTAAAAGAGCTTAGTTCAGTTCTAGCAAGACCACTGTGTCTCATTTTTCAGATTCGCTTTTGTCTGGGGATGTGCCGCTGGATTGGAAAAAAGCCAATGTAATACCAATATTCAAAAAAGGTAGTCGTTCACAGCCTGGTAACTATAGACCTGTAAGCCTAACATCAGTGGTAGGGAAGGTGATGGAACTTTGTTAAGGGATCATATCCTTGACTTTGTCTCCAAGGATTATCTTATTAGTAGTAGTCAGCATGGATTTATGAGAAATAGATCATGCCAGACAATTTAATTGGTTTTTATGAAGAAGTGAGTAGAAGTTAGATTCAGGCACAGCTGTGGATGTGGTATATTTGGATTTTGCAAAAGCCTTTGATACTGTGCCACATAGGCGACAATGTTAAACTGAGGACTGTTGGCCTTGAAGAAAACATTTGTTCATGGATAGAGAACTGGTTATTGGACCGCAAACGAGAGTGGTGGTTAATGGAGCTACATCTATGTGGGCTAAAGTTCTAAGCGGAGTTCCTCAGGGTTCTGTACTGGGGCCGCTTCTGTTTAATCTGTTTATAAATGACTTAGAAGGGCATTGAGAGCAAGGTCTCTGTGTTTGCTGATGACACTAAATTATGCAGGCTTTGAAACTTCCAATGATGTGCAAGTGCTGCAAGGCAGACCTAGATAGATTATCAAAATGGGCAGCAGAATGGCAGATGAGATTCAATGTTGATAAATGTAAGGTGATGCATTTGGGATTTAATAATCCCTGTGCCACCTACACCATAAATAACTCTGTGTTAAGTGCATCTGAAATGGAAAAAGATTTGGGGGTTCTGGTAGATAACAGACTTAGCTGTAGCAAACAATGCCAGGTAGCAACAGCTAGAGCTAGCAAGATATTGTCTTGTATAAAGAGGGGAATGGAATCAAGAGAGAAAAATATTATTCTCCCTCTTTACAAGGCACTGGTAAGGCCACATTTGGAATATGCGGTGCAGTTTTGGAATCCCATATACAAAAGGGACATCTTGGAAATTGAGGCAGTTCAGAGAAGGGCAACTAAATTAATAAGGGGAATGGAGGGGCTTGAATATGCAGGCAGATTAGACAAGTTAGGGCTGTTTACATTGGAGAAGCGGCGGTTGCGTGGGGACATGATAACCTTATACAAATATATTAAAGGCCCATACAGTGAACTCTCTGGTGCATTGTTCACTAATAGGTCATATCAGAGGACTCGTGGACATCCTTTAAGGTTGGAAGAAAAGAAGTTTCATCTTCAAGTTAGGAGAGGTTTCTTTACAGTGAGAACGGTGAAACTGTGGAACTGTCTTCCAGCAGAGGTGGTAATGGCAAGTTCATTGAATAACTTTAAAAAAGGCCTGGATAAGTTTCTAAAACTAAAAAATATTGAGAATTACTGGTATTAATGCATATAGATCTGGTTGATCCAGGGATACTTTCCGATTGCCGTTTGGAGTCAGGAAGGAATGGGTTGGACTTGATGGACGAATGTCTTTATTCAACCTTAATTACTATGTTACTATGTTACTATGGTGTGTTCAATAAAAACATGGTGTGGTATTAGTTTAAGCAGACCGTGATTGTCTATCGTTGTGACTTAGATGAAGATCAAATCAGATTTTATGACCAATTTGGGGGTGGACATCAGGGCTGGCCTTTGATATGGGCGACCTGTGCGACTGCACAGATTGCATTACCAGGAGGGGGATGCCAGCCGGGAGTCTTAGGCAGGGGTGTCCCTAGGGTTTTTGGCACCTGAAAAACTTTTGAATGGTGCCTATGGCTTTGCGTGTGGGCGTGGCTTTGCGTGTGGGTGTGGCTTCTTTGCTGGGTGTGGCAAAACTTGATTATTTTATATTTGAATACACATTTATAAAGTTTCAATTGTTATAACGCATAAAAACATGGTAGTTCAATACATTAGAATTCCCTACCATACTTTATGTAGAATAAAATATGTTGGCCAAATCATTTGTAAGCTTAAATATCCAACGTGTCTGGATGGTTCAAACATTAACATTGATAAGGACAGAAGGTGTGTCAGAACCTTAACCGTAGCGTTTCAGCCACGCTCCAGGCTGGCGTCATGGTTATGGTTCTCTTTTAATATTCTACTTTGCAGTGTCAGACACTCCCAACAAAGGGTAACCCTGTGATAGTGATACATCACCAGAGTAAACAGTAGGAAATGCTGATTTATACTAGGAGGGCCCAGCAGAAAAAAGGGCCCTGCACACCAGAGGGGCCCTGGGAAGGTCCCTGCAGACCAGGGGGGCTGGAGACCAAAGGGGCCCTTCAGAACAGGGGGGCTCTGTAAAACAGGGAAGCCCTGCAGACCGGATGCCAGATGATAGACGGAGATAGATGATAGATGGAGATAGATGGAGAGAAAGAGATAGATAGATGGAGAGATATACAGATAGATGATAGATAGTATCATCTATCTGTATATCTCTCTATCTCTCCATCTATCTATCTCTTTCTCTCTATCTATCATCTATCTCCATCTATCATCTATCTCCGTCTATCATCTATCTATCTATCTATCTATCTATCTATCTATCTATCTATCTAATCTATCTATCTATCTATCCTCTTACCTCCCATTCTTCAGTAAATCTTACAGAGAGGAGGAGACACTTACCCGCGGACACGCTTCAGAGCTGACTTCACTGACAGTCTAAACTGACAGGTAATTTCTTTTTTTTTACAGATTGCAGCCTTTTAAATATACCCAGATGCGTGCGCCATGAGCAATCTTTTCAGATTGCTTCATGGTAGGAGCGGCACTGGTCTTAGGTCATGGACCTGTAAGTCAAAATTGTGCATCAGTGCCACAGCCCCTCTAAGTCCCAACACACATAAGCCTTACTTAAGATGTCTGTATGCTTTTCTGTCTGTGCATTTAGTATATTACGTGTTATGTAATAATACACGCACAATATATACAAGCACGCACTGAAGTTACTGAAAGGCAGTAGGTTGGGAATTTGATTTGAAGCAGGCCAAGAAAAGCAGCATTCAACAGTGTATTGTTTGTACCCAGGCTGGTGTTTTGTGGTAGGCGCCAGTAACAAATCTTGCACAGGGTTCTGTTTATCCTAAGGCCGGCCCTGGTGGACATGCCCTTTAATTGCTTTTTTGCACTTATTACAGCATTTATACTCCATGTAAGCCTGTTCTGTTTGCTCTAATTTCAAAATTATAAAAGCCTTTTATAAAAGGACCTAATTTGTTTACACTTGTTCCCTAAAGGTATAAATTTAGAAATGTAATAGCTTAATATCCCTTTAAAAGCAGTCAACTTCTGCTCAATATCTTTACCTAGGAACAAATTGCCTCAGTCTATATGCAGGAATGATTCCTTTAAAGGGCATGTCCACCCCCAAAACTATAATCCCCCCCACTACTGGCCCCATTGTGTAGTGTAGTTTAATCCTTACCTCACATCTCAGCTCCATATGGTTCTCCTGTAGTCCCCCCCCCCCCACCAGGAGGATAGCAGAGTCCATATAGGACTCTTCCTCCTACCTGGCCTCCAGGAGAAGTTTGGCATGCGTACTGCAGCCCTTCTCCCCCTCCCTCTCCCTCCTTTTCCCTCCCGATTAGGATTCCCTCCCCCTACCATAAAAACCTTTTTACCAAACATTCCCCCCAGCCCCAACCGCTCTATTAGAATTATCTAATAGAATGCCCAGAACATTACTTACCTTCCCTCTTGCCTCTGCCGCACTGAACTCCCGGCAGCCGCGTCCGTGATTGGCATTTTCTCGCAAGCAGAGGGCCTGGCAGCGCGGTGGAGTAAAGAGGGAAGGTAAGTAAAGTTTGGGGCATTTTCTGATATTACTAATATAGCGGTTGGGGCTGGGGGGACAGGGGGAATGTTTGGTGAAAATTTTTTTTGAAGGGTGGACATACCCTTTAGAAACATAAAATTAGCTTTTATAAAGTTAAAAGTTTTTGTTAAAGGACAATTATACTCACCTTCCCTCCGCTCCACATCTTTGTGCTGTAGCTTTTACTCAGGGTGAGGACCTGAACCACTAGGTCCTCACCCCTGGATTCGCGTAACCTACAGCAGCGTCTTACAGCAACGCTGCTCTGGTAGGCTCTGCCCCCTCCTCCCCATCGGCGATGAGGCCAATAGGAAGGCACGCTCTGCAACAAGCGTGCCTTCCTATTGGCCTGAGGACCTGAACCGCTAGGTCCTCACCCCTGGATTCGCGTAACCTACAGCACGTCTTATTACAGGAACGCTGCTCTGTCGGCTCCGCCCCCTCCCTCCCCCCCCGGTTTGGGCGAATGAGGCCCCAATGGAAGGCACGCTTGTTGCAGAGCGTGCCTTCCTATTGGCCTCGTCGCCGACGGGGAGGAGGGGGCGGAGCCTACCAGAGCAGCATTGCTGTAAGACGTTGCTGTAGGTTACGCAAATCCAGGGGTGAGGACCTAGTGGTTCAGGTCCTCACCCTGAGTAAAAGCTACAGCACAAAGATGTGGAGCGAAGGGAAGGTGAGTATAATTGTCCTTTAACCCAGTGCACTTTATTTTTTTGCAACCTATACTAAATAACACTATATTCTGATTGGGTTGATCATATGCTACATCCTATAGTGAAAGGTACGACATCTTATATTAGAGATAGTACCCATGTTCTCCAAAAATTTAATGACATAGTATGGAGGGAAGATGACAGATGGGCAACACTGGATGTCTCCTCACTGTGTACCTCTATAACACATGAGTTAGGCATTACTGCGGTTAAAGAGGTTCTATCAAGTTTTGGTCTGTATTCTCCTGTGGTGAATGACTTTATTGTTCGGGCCTTGGATTTCCTGCTCCATCATAATTATTTTCTATTTCAGGGTGTCTTTTACCTCCAGAGACGTGGGACAGCGATGGGCGCTTCCTTCGCTCCCACTTATGCTAATATCTTCATGAGGTGGTGGGAGGAGTCCCACGTCTCTGGGGGTAATCATGTTTTTTGTGATGAAGTGGTCTTTTATGGTCGATATATCGATGACCTGCTGTTTATATGGAGGGGAGGAGAGCCTCCTATCATATATAAATTACTTGAATGACAATGTCTGTAATATTTTCTTGGTGGGAAAATCTAATCCCTGGCAAATTGAATTCCTAGATCTGAAACTATACGTTGACTCCTTGACATATCAAATTAATTCAACACTATAACGTAAGGAAACAGCAGGGAACTCTATTTTGAAGGCGAGTAGCTGCCACCCCAGACACACGATTAACAGTATCCCATATAGCCAATTTGTCAGAATCCGTAGGAATTGTTCTAGCGACTCGGATTTTTTAATCCAGTCACAATTACTAAAGGCAAGGCTAGGTGATAGGTGTTATCCAGACAGGCTCATTGAACAAGCTCTGAAAAAAGCCAGTGATCTGGATAGATGTATATCTCTTGAGAGATCATAAGGAACATGCTAGTGGGAACAAACGGGAACAGAATAGTATATATTTCTCAACAGAATTCAGTTGCGAGTTTCACCAGAGCTGTAACATAGTTAAGAAAAACTTACCTATTTTATATGGGGATAACTGTACTGGGAACATCCTTGATGAGTGTTCATTAAAATTTGTGTCTAAGAAAGCTCCCACGTTAGGCTCTATCCTAGCCACTAGCGTTGTTCCCAAAAGAAATGGCATGAATAATAGAAGCAATAGGCTGGGTCACCTTGGCACCTTTAAATGTGGTAGCTCGAGGTGCATAACGTGTGGAGTAATTACCATAAGTTCTTCGTTTGAATCTACAGTTACAGGCAAAAACTATATCAATAAGTGCTATGCTAACTGTAATACTAGATCAGTGGTTTATCTGCTTGGATGTCAAAAATGTAAAATACAATATTGGCTACACTACACGTAGTCTGAAATGTAGGATTAGGGAGCATATCCTGTCTATTAAAAGTGACAATCCAATAACCCCTATAGGGAAACACTTTGCGACCTGTACAGCCTCGAACTGGAGACGTTTAAGTGTCAAGATAATAGAGAGGGTCTCCTCCCCTGCAAGAGGGGGTGACTTTCTCAGGCTTATAGGGGAGAGGTATTTTGGATCTTCCAACTACAGACGAGACAACCACAGGGACTGAATTCCCAGTGGGATGTTGCCTATTTCATTTGATTCTTTTATGTATAATATGGTGTTACCTATTTCATCTGATTCTTTTGTGTAAAATATGTTGTTTTTATATAAGGACTACAGACACTGCATGAATGTATGTCTTATTTTATTTATGTTAACTTGTACCCTAATGGGTTAATGTTGCTTTTGACACACCCCCGCCGATATATAATGGGGTGGAGTGTACATAGAGCTTCATCCATGACTACGGGGGTGTTTCCCCGAAACGCGTTGGATGCTGGGTATTGTGTGTGTTTTTACGATGAGCAACTCTAAATAAAATTTTCTCCACCAATAACCGGAAGATATAGATAGACATAACAAATCCGCCAGTCTAATTGTCGGAAAAAGCCAACAATAGCTGACGATCGTTGGTCTTTGATGATCGTTGATGCTATATTTTCGTGCGAATATTGTGCGATTGCTTAGGGAATAGTGACCATGATATAGTGTAATTTAATATAGGTTGCAAAAAACTAAAGTGCACTGGCTTAACAAAAACTTTTAACTTTAGGAAAGCTAATTTTATGCTGTTAAAGGAATCACTCCTGCTTATAGACTGGGGGGAACTGTTTCTAGGTAAAGATACTGAGCAGATGTGGACCACTTTTAAAGGGATATTAAACTATTACATTTCTAAAACCTTTAGGTAACAAGTGTAAAAAAATGAGGTCCACTCCTGCATGGCTTAATGCTCAGGTAAAGAGGGAAATGGAAAAAAAGAAAAAGGCTTTTAAAATTTTGAAAACAGAAGGCACAGAACAGGCTTACAGGGAGTACAAAAGCTGTAATAAAGAGTGCAAGAAAGCAATTAAACTAGCTAAAATAGAAAATGAAATACGGATTGCCGAACAAAGCAAGTCCAACCCCAAAATGTTTTTTAAGTATATAAATGGTAAAAAGATGAGGACTGAGAATGTGGGACCATTAAATAATGGAGCTGAGGTGGTTGTAGAGGATGCCGAAAAGGCTAATCTGCTAAACCGTTTTTTTACATCGGTTTTTACTGTTGAGAATCCTTGTCCTTACGGTAGGGATTGTAGCAATATGCAGGGAAGAAATGAAGAGTTTTCACATTGGATAACGGAGGATATGGTACGGAAACAATTAGACAAAGTTAATATCAATAAAGCGCCAGGATTTTAAAAGAGCTTAGTTCAGTTCTAGCTAGACCACTGTTTCTCATATTTTCAAATTCGCTTTTGTCTGGGGATGTGCCGCTGGATTGGAAAAAAGCCAATGTAATACCAATATTCAAAAAAGGTAGTCGTTCACAGCCTGGTAACTGTAGACCTGTAAGCCTAACATCAGTGGTAGGGAAGGTGATGGAAACTTTGTTAAGTGATCATATCCTTGACTTTGGGGCATATTTATAAAAGAGCGAAAAGTAGCGAAATGTTTTCGCATTCGCTTTTCGCATGGGTTTTCGCCAAAAAGACAGTTAACGCTATTTATAAAGGTAGCGTTAACGAATGGCGAAACCGTTTACGCGAGCTATCGCTAAACCCTTTTCGCCTAACTTCGCAATGGTAATTTTAGCGAAAAAGGAGCAAAAAGGCATAACGCGATTTATAAAAGAGCGAAAGGTGGTTTTTGCGTTAAAAAGAGCGAAAGATTAGCGCGACCCTGAAGGTGGTGAAAAGTCATTGTTTGAGCGAAAAGGCATTCTAATGGGTAATATGCCTTGAAAAAGCAAACGCGCCTTAGAAGGGCGATCGCGCATTAGAGTGTAATATGCCTTTGAAAAGCGACATTAGAAAGGCGAACGCGCATTAGAATGTAATATGCCTTGGAAAAGCGAACGCGCATTAGAAAGGCGAACGCACATTAGAAAGGCGAACGCACATTATAATGGATTATGCCTTGGAAAAGCGAACGCGCATTAGAAAGGCGAACGCACATTAGAAAGGCGAACGCGCATTAGAAAGGCGAATGTGCAGTGCAAAAGAAAATTGTATTCCAATTGAGAAATTCTAAGAAGATTGACTAAATAAGACATGGCTGACTTCTTTACGATGAGCAACTCTAAATAAAATTTTCTCCACCAATAACCGGAAGTGCAGCTTCTTTTTTCTTTGTGTAAATAACACTATATTATGATCACTATTCCCTAAGCTTCCCGTTACCCTCATCTCCAAAATCAGCTCAGGGTTATTAGATATCACTAGATCTAATAACGCATCCTGTCTAGTAGAAACTTCTACCATCTGTGAAAGAAAATGCTCATATAGAAGATTTAAGAACTTGATACCTTTTGAGGTGCTAGAAGCCTTTGCCAACTGCATATGGAGATTCATTTCCACCTCCTCACTTGGTGGCGTAACATACACCAACAATTAAAGTGTACTCACTGAAACAACTTTGTATAATCTGAAAGTACACTGTTAGTAAAATGATGTTACTTACATGTGTGTCTGTGCCTGCTTTGTTAGTGAATTGCTCCTAACTGCCATCTCCTCCCTTAGTCACTGCCCACTTGTAATCCAGCCGACACTGGATACATTAATTTACATAATAAAGAGCCTTCACAGCCCGACACTATACAGCTCATTAACATATCTTCCTGACACTGCTGATAGTGGGTGGGGCTGCTGCTGCTGTGTTTGACCATTTCTCCCTCCCTTCTAACAGGTAAGTACATGCTGCTGAAAGTGGGTGGGGAAGGGGCTGCTGCTGCTGTGTGAGACATTTATGCCTTCTAACAAGCAAGCACCCATGACGGAAGGAGGCTCTTGTGAGTGACCTCTTGTGACACACTCAGATAGATAGATAGATAGATAGATAGATAGAGATTGAGATAGATTGAGACAGATAGACAGAGACAGACAGGCAGACACATAGATACAGGCAGACAGACAGACAAATAGATAGACAGACAGACAGACAGACAGACAGACAGATAGATAGATAGATAGATAGATAGATAGATAGATAGATAAACAGACAGTTAGATAGATAGATAGATAGATAGATAGATAGATAGATAAACAGACAGTTAGATATATAGATAGACAAATATATAGATTGATATATAATAGAAAGACAGATATATAAATTGATATCCCCTCAACCCTCGTGGACATCTTAAGGTTGGAAGAAAGAAGTTTCATCTTCAAGTTAGGAGAGGTTTCTTTACAGTGAGAACGGTGTTGAAAACTGTGGAACTGTCTTCGCAGAGGTGGTAATGGCAAGTTCATTGAATAACTTTAAAAAAGGCCTGGATAAGTTTCTAAAACTAAAAAATATTGAGAATTACTGGTATAATGCATATAGATCTGGTTGATCCAGGGATACTTTCCGATTGCCGTTTGGAGTCAGGAAGGAATTTTTCCCCCCTTTTTTAGCTGGGGTTTTTTGCCTTCTCTGGATCAACTGTTAGGTAGGGTTAAAAAAAAAAATAAATAAAAAAAAAATAAAAAAAAAAAAGTGAATGGGTTGGACTTGATGGACGAATGTCTTTATTCAACCTTAATTACTATGTTACTATGTTACTATGGTGTGTTCAATAAAAACATGGTGTGGTATTAGTTTAAGCAGACCGTGATTGTCTATCGTGTGACTTAGATGAAGATCAAATCAGATTTTATGACCAATTTGGGGGTGGACATCAGGGTGGCCTTTGATATGGCGACCTGTGCGACTGCAACAGATGCATTACCAGGAGGGGGATGCCAGCACGGGGAGTCTTGGCAGGGGTTGTCCCTAGGGTTTTTGGCACCTGAAAAACTTTTGAATGGTGTTGCCTATGGCTTTGCGTGGGGGTGGCTTGCGTGTGGGTGTGGCTTCTTTGCTGGGTGTGGCAAAACTTGATTATTTTATTTTGAATACACATTTATAAGTTTCAATTGTTATAACGCATAAAAACATGGTAGTTCAATACATTAGAATTCCTACCATACTTGTATGTAGAATAAAATATGTTGGCCAAATCATTTGTAAGCTTAAATATACAACGTGTCTGGATGGTTCAAAACATTAACATTGATAAGGACAGAGGTGTGTCAGAACCTTAACCGTAGGTTTCAGCCCACGCTCCAGGCTGGCGTCATGGTTATGGTTCTCTTTTAATATTCTACTTGCAGTGTCAGACACTCCCAACAAAGGGTAACCCTGTGATGTGATACATCACCAGAGTGAAACAGGAGGAAATGCTGATTTATACTAGGAGGGCCCAGCAGAAAAAAGGGCCCTGCACACACAGAGGGGCCCTGGGAAGGTCCCTGCAGACCAGGGGGGCTGGAGACCAAGGGGGCCATCAGAACAGGGGGGCTCTGTAAAACAGGGAAAAGCCCTGCAGACCGGATGCCAGATGATAGACGGAGATAGATGAGATGGAGATAGATGGAGAGAAAGAGATAGATAGATGGAGAGATATACAGATAGATGATAGATAGTATCATCTATCTGTATATCTCTCTATCTCTCCATCTATCTATTCTTCTCTATATCTATCTCATCTCCATCTAATCTATCTCCGTCTATATATATCTATCTATCTACTATCTATCTATCTATCTACTATCTAATCTATCTATCTATCTATCCTCTTACCTCCCATTCTTCAGTAAATCTACAGAGAGGAGGAGACACTTACCCGCGGACACGCTTCAGAGCTGACTTCATGACAGTCTAAACTGACAGGTTAATTTCTTTTTTTTTACAGATTGCAGCCTTTAAAATATACCCAGATGCGTGCGCCATGAGCCAATCTTTCAGATTGCTTCATGGTAGGAGCGGCACTGGTCTTAGGTCATGGACTGTAAGTCAAAATTGTGCATCAGTGCCACAGCCCCTCTAAGTCCCAACACACATAAAGCCTTACTAAGATGTCTGTATGCTTTTCTGTCTGTACATTTAGTATATTACGTGTTATGTAATAAATACAGCACCAATATATAACAAGCACGCACTGAAAGTTACGAAAGGAGTAGGTTGGGAATTTGATTGAAGCAGGCCAAGACAAGCAGCATTCAACAGTTGGTTGTTGTACCCAGGCTGGTGTTTTGTGGTAGGGCCAGTAACAAATCTTGCACAGGGTTCTGTTATCCTAAGGCCGGCCCTGGTGGACATTGCCCTTTAATTGCTTTTTTGCACTTTACAGCATTATTACTCCATGTAAGCCTGTTTGTTTGCTCTAATTTCAAAATTATAAAGCCTTTTATAAAAGGACCTAATTGTTTACACTTGTTCCCTAAAGGTATAAATTTAGAAATGTAATAGCTAATATCCCTTTTAAAAGCAGTCAACTTCTGCTCAATATCTTACTAGGAACAAATTGCTCAGTCTATATGCAGGAATGATTCCTTTAAAGGGCATGTCCACCCCAAAACTATAATCCCCCCACTACTGGCCCCATTGTGTAGTGTAGTTTAATCCTTACCTCACATCTCAGCTCCTTATGGTTCTCCTGTAGTCCCCCCCCCCAACAGGAGGATAGCAGAGTCCATATAGGATCTCTCCTCACTGGCCTCCAGGAGAGTTGGCATGCGTACTGCAGCCCTTCTCCCCCTCCCTCTCCCTCCTTTTCCCTCCCGATTAGGATTCCTCCCCTACCATAAAAACCTTTACCCAAACATTCCCCCAGCCCCAACCGCTCTATTAGAATTATCTAATAGAATGCCAGAACATTACTTACTTCCCTCTTGCCTCTGCCGCACTGAACTCCCGGCAGCCGCGTCCGTGATTGGCATTTTCTCGCAAGCAGAGGGCGCTGGCAGCAGCGGTGGAGTAAAGAGGGAAGGTAAGTAAAGTTTGGGGCATTTTCTGATATTACTAATATAGCGGTTGGGGGGGCTGGGGGGGACAGGGGGAAGTTTGGTGAAAATTTTTTTTGAAGGGTGGACATACCCTTTAGAAACATAAAATTAGCTTTTATAAAGTTAAAAGTTTTTGTTAAAGGACCAATTATACTCACCTTCCCTCCGCTCCACATTTTGTGCTGTAGCTTTTTACTCAGGGTGAGGACCTGAACCACTAGGTCCTCACCCTGCGATTACGCGTAACGTAACAGCAGCGTCTTACAGCAACGCTGCTCTGGTAGGCTCTGCCCCTCCTCCCCATCGGCGATGAGGCCAATAGGAAGGCACGCTCTGCAAACAAGCGTGCCTTCCTATTGGCCTGAGGACCTGAACCGCTAGGTCCTCCCCTGGATTCGCGTAACCTAGCAGCGTCTTACAGGAACGCTGCTCTGGTAGGCTCCGCCCCTCCTCCCCGTGGCGAAGAGGCCAATAGGAGAGGCACGCTTGTTGCAGGCGTGCTCTATTGGCCTCGTCGCCGACGGGGGAGGGAGGGGGCGGAGCCTACCAGAGCAGCATGCTGTGTAGATTGCTGTAGGTTACGCAAATCCAGGGGTGAGGACCTAGTGGTTCAGGTCCTCACCCTGAGTAAAAGCTACAGCACAAAGATTGTGGAGCGAAGGGAAGGTGAGTATAATTGTCCTTTAACCCAGTGCACTTTATTTTTTTGCAACCTATACTAAATAACACTATATTCTGATTGGGTTGATCATATGCTACAACCTAAGTGAAAGGTAAGACATCTTATATTAGAGATAGTACCCATGTTCTCCAAAAAATTTAATGACTCAGTATGGAGGGAAGAGACAAATGGGCAACACTGGATGTCTCCTCACTGTGTACTCTATAACACATGAGTTAGGCATTACTGCGGTTTAAAGAGGTTCTATCAAGTTTTGGTCTGTATTCTCCTGTGGTGAATGACTTTATTGTTCGGGCCTTGGATTTCCTGCTCCATCATAATTATTTTTATTCAGGGTGTCTTTTACTCCAGAGAGTGGGACAGCGATGGGCGCTTCCTTCGCTCCCACTATGCTAATATCTTCATGAGGTGGTGGGAGGAGTCCCACGTCTCTGGGGGGGGTAATCATGTTTTTGTGATGAAGTGGTCTTTTATGGTCGATATATCGATGACCTGCTGTTATATGGAGGGAAGGAGAGCCTCCTATCATATATAATTACTTGAATGACAATGTCTGTAATATTTTCTTGGTGGGAAAACTAATCCCTGGCAAATTGAATTCCTAGATCTGAAACTATACGTTGATCCTTGACATATCAAATTAATTCAACACTATAACGTAAGGAAAAACAGCAGGGAACTCTATTTTGAAGGCGAGTAGCTGCCACCCAGACACCGATTAACAGTATCCCATATAGCCAATTTGTCAGAATCCGTAGGGAATTGTTCTAGCGACTCGGATTTTTAATCCAGTCACAATTACTAAAGGCAAGGCTAGGTGATAGGGGTTATCCAGACAGGCTTATTGAACAAGCTCTGAAAAAAGCCAGTGATCTGGATAGATAGATGTATATCTCTTGAGAGATCATAAGGAACATGCTAGAGGGAACAAACGGGAATAGAATAGTATATATTTCTCAACAGAATTCAGTTGCGAGTTTCACCAGAGGCTGTAACATAGTTAAGAAAAACTTACCTATTTATATGGGGGATAAATGTACTGGGAACATCCTTGATGAGTGTTCATTAAAATTGTGTCTAAGAAAGCTCCCACGTTAGGCTCTATCCTAGCCACTAGCGTTGTTCCCAAAAGAAATGGCATGAATAATAGAAGCAATAGGCTGGGTCACCTTGGCACCTTTAAATGTGGTAGCTCGAGGTGCATAACGTGTGGAGTAATTACCATAAGTTCTTCAGTTAATCTACAGGTACAGGCAAAAAACTATATCAATAAGTGCTATGCTAACTGTAAATATAGATCAGTGGTTTATCTGGCTTGGATGTCAAAAATGTAAAATACAATATTGGCTACATACACGTAGTCTGAAAATGTAGGATTAGGGAGGCATATCCTGTCTATTAAAAGTGACAAATCCAATAACCCCTATAGGGAAAACTTTGCGACCTGTACAGCCTCGAACTGGAGAGTTTAAGTGTCAAGATAATAGAGAGGGTCTCCTCCCTGCAAGAGGGGGTGGACTTTCTCAGGCTTATAGGGGAGAGGTATTTGGATCTTCCAACTACAGACGAGACAACCACAGGGACTGAATTCCCAGTGGGATGGTTGCCTATTCATTTGATTCTTTTATGTATAATATGGTGTTACCTATTCATCTGATTCTTTTGTGTAAAATATGTTGTTTTATATAAGGACTACAGACACTGCATGAATGTATGTCTTATTTTATTTATGTTAACTTGTACCCTAATGGGTTAATGTTGCTTTTGACACACCCCCGCCGATATATAATGGGGTGGAGTGTACATAGAGCTTCATCCATGACTACGGGGGTGTTTCCCCGAAACGCGTTGGATGCTGGGTATTGTGTGTGTTTTTACGATGAGCAACTCTAAATAAAATTTTCTCCACCAATAACCGGAAGTGCAGCTTCTTTTTTCTTTGTGTAAATAACACTATATTATGATCACTATTCCCTAAGCTTCCGTTACCCTCATCTCCAAAATCAGCTCAGGGTTATTAGATATCACTAGATCTAATAACGCATCCTGTCTTAGTAGAGAAACTTCTACCATCTGTGAAAGAAAATGCTCATATAGAAGATTTTAAGAACTTGATACCTTTGAGGTGCTAGAAGCCTTTGCCAACTGCATATGGAGATTCATTTCCACCTCCTCACTTGGTGGCGTAACATACACCAACAATTAAAGTGTACTCACTGAAACAACTTTGTATAATCTGAAAGTACACTGTTAGTAAAATGATGTTACTTACATGTGTGCTGTGCCTGCTTTGTTAGTGAATTGCTCCTAACTGCCATCTCCTCCCTTAGTCACTGCCCACTTTGTAATCCAGCCGACACTGGATACATTAATTTACATAATAAAGAGCCTTCACAGCCCGACACTATACGCTCATTAACATATCTTCCTGACACTGCTGATAGTGGGTGGTGGGGCTGCTGCTGCTGTGTTTGACCATTTCTCCCTCCCTTCTAACAGGTAAGTACATGCTGTGCTGAAAGTGGTGGGGAAGGGGCGCTGCTGCTGTGTGAGACATTTATGCTTCTAACAAGCAAGCACCCATGACGGAAGGAGGCTCTTGTGAGTGACCTCTTGTGACACACTCAGATAGATAGATAGATAGATAGATAGATAGAGATTGAGATAGATTGAGACAGATAGACAGAGACAGACAGGCAGACACATAGATACAGGCAGGACAGACAGACAAATAGATAGACAGGACAGACAGGCCAGAAGACAGATAGATCAGATAGATAGATAGTAAAAGCTAGTCAGAGAGGGAGATTTACGGAAGTATAGGCGTGATTAAGATAAATAGAAGACTATCGGGGGGGGGTAGAAGGGGGAGAAACAGGGGGGGGGGGGGGGGGGGGGGGGGGGGGTGTGGGGGGGGGGGGGGAAAATAAAAGGAAAAATAAGGGTCATAAAATAATGTAAAGGGTTAGAAAAAATCCACCAATAATAAGAATAGATAGATAGATAGATTAGATAAACAGACAGTTAGAATATATAAGATAGAACAA